>JAPTYQ010000017.1:22431294-22448230 GCA_029814465.1 Ostorhinchus cyanosoma | reverse complement strand
AGTCTTTTTTCAAACTTGAGTCTTGAAAAAGAGGGGGTCGTCTTATAATCAGGGTCATCTTATATTCGGGCCAATACGGTATTTGTGCCAAATAATGCGGTTCTAAATCGAGCTATACCGCCGTGTATATGCAAACTACACTTAGCCGGACTATTGACTGGCCTGGCCACTCCCCCTTCTGGAAGTGACGAGAGTCACGGCATGACAACAACACAGTAGCAAAAGGTGTTCGTCTTCTGCTAATTTCATCGCCACAAGACTGCGTGCAGCTTACGTTTAACTCGATCAGGGTGTAGTGAGCTGCTGCATTGTTATCATCCATATTCCCGCTTGGTGTTGTCCTCCTTCTACTTCATTTGCTTCAAATCTTCTGCGTTTGTTTACAAATTGGTCTTTATCCATGACACAAACCAGAAGAATGCCAACACAAAAGGGCGTGTAGTGCCACCTAGCGTCTCGGAGTTGAACGTACCTCACTCAATAATTCGATTCTCTCGCCACTCATATATATTTTGATTTCTTGGAAACTCCAGTTAAGTCCTCAGCTCGGTTATTGCCAATAGCTCAATTTAGATGTGCATTTAAATGTACTGAGTGATGCAGGGGGTCAGTCTCATTCATCGCGCAATCAATGAGAGTGCTTCATCATTACCATGTTGTCTCAAACTAAATCAAACAAATCAACTTGGCTCAAACTTCTGTGGCAGCCAACACCCACACTCTGCTGGACCAGTGTTCATTTGAGCTGATCAACATCTGTGGAATGGTGCAGAGTAGCATCGACAATGCCGACTGGGTCCAGACCCTGAGCTCTCCAGATGACACTGATCACACCCTTGTAGGGCGCTGCAGAGGTAACTGCTCACATCATTATTTAATGCAAAATGGTAAACTGCTGTGAATACTGTGTTTGAAAATGGAATATAAAAGAAGTCTAAACCTTGGATAAAACCTGATGTATTTACACAAATAAATGTAACCTTCCTTCCTGTTTTTTTATTGTTTAGAACAGATGTTGCTGCAAAAGAAGACAATAAAACACATAGTGATCTGTGCTTTTGTTTTAAGATTCTGGTTACTTCATGAAGTTTGACACGTCTTCTGGTGAACCTGGGAGCAGTGCTTTGCTGGAGTCACGTATCCTGTACCCCAAGAGAGCCGAGCAATGTCTGCAGTTCTTCTACAAGATGAGCAGAGTAGCTGGAGACAAGCTGGTGTTATGGGTCAGAAGTGATGATGGGACTGGGAATGTTCACACTGACAAAAAGATCCACACCATTACAGGTGTGTCATTTTGTTATTTATTTGCTGAAAAAAGTTAACATTTCTAGCTAGAAGAAGTTGAATTCTGTGATTTAAGATATACTGAATATTACAAATTTGAGTAGGCTATTAAGTTCAATATTTGTCTTTCAGGAGATGGTGATGATGCCTGGAAAGTAGCCCATGTGTCTCTCAAACTGAAGAAGAAGTTCCGATATGTTTTCCAAGGAATCAGGGGGTCACTCACCTCCTTGGGTGCCATCTTAATCGATGACATTACTCTGAGTGAGAGTGTTTGTCCCAATGCTATCTGGCAAATCAAAAACTTCCCAAACCTTCTCAACACCACAGCTTTGGGCAATTCACTGAAAAGCAAATGCTTCTATAATTCTGAGGGCTACTCATTTGGTCTTAGGCTATACCCAAATGGATGGCTTCCTGACTACCCAGACAACTTAGCCATTACCTTTCACCTCTGCAGTGGGGAAAATGATGCAGTAATGGAGTGGCCAGCCAAAAACAGGCAAGTGACAATTGTTGCCATGGACCAGGATCCTGACGCTAAACTGAGGATGTCTTCTACCAGAAGCTTCACCACAGGTCACTCTACTTTAACAAACCATTTACTAGATAGTCGGATCATCAAAATATTATCATTTCAAATTGCATCATACCAAATCGTATAATTGAACTAGCATCTCTGTTGAGCTTTTTAAAGAAACAGCAATGTTTATTTTTTTCTCTGTAAATGCTAACATTAATGTGATGACACCTTTCCAGCTGAGCTTGTTATCACAGAGACCATCATTTTTACAATATATTTCAGAAAACTGATGATATTCCAAACCATGTTGTCATCATTATGCTTCTCCAATAACGTGATGTTGCCCATTTGTTATCTTGCTGAACTTTGAGCCTCACTGACTTCATGACTTGCCACGTGATCACCAAACAGCACTATGCAAACGCAGCACTGGCACCAAACTAAATGATTAGCTGAAACTGATGAGAAAGTATTAAGTACAATACTGCAAGAATTTGGTCACAAATATTTGAAGGTTTCAGATTTCCAACATTACATGTAAGACATATACTTTACAAGACTATAATAAAGTTACATTTATTGGGAATGGGTAACATATAACAACAAGCAGGTTCAGAAAATGAATGAATGGTTAACATATTAATAAGCATTAATGGGCAGCTCACTAACAGTAAAAGGCCCAGTGCAAGATTTATGGATATTTATGTAGCTCTAATGACAGAAATGGGCATAAGTATGTTTTAACTAGTGTATAAAATCACAAACAATCTGAGTAATTTTGATTCCACAACCTTAGATTTAGCTGTGTATATCTAGAGAAGGAGCAGGCCACAGAATCTAGCTCTGCTGCAGTTCAGAATGGACTCTGGACTATAGATATGATGATTACCATCAGTAAATAATCATTTGGCACTTTGTTATAACTTATTATGACTGCTCTAGTTAATGTGTTGTAAAATAATCTAAATTACTTGTCATGTTAGTTAACTATTATTAAGCTATTAGTTATTGCTTATTCCTGCATCTTTCTTGTCACATATTTTGTTTCGAACTGAGTCATTTTCATGGGGCAACAGGAAAGTTGTTGTTTTTATTTATTTCATGGCTTCTTTCTGTATGACTACATGTTTCTCACTGAAAACATAATAAGTAGTGTAGCTGTGAACCAAAGTAGTGAACTTTTCACATGCTATGTAAATACTGCAATACTATATCAAAAATACTGTAACGATAATGTGATACAATGGATTTAAAAGCTCCCAATTCTTAAGACAAGCAGTCACTAGTGAACCAGTTACACACAGTTTGTTTCTGTGTTTTGGTGTATTATTTAAGTTGAACTTCCTCTTCTTTGGATTTTCTTCTTTTCAGACAGTGACGCCAGCTGGAACAGACCAACAGCAACTTCAGGAGCCTTGTGGGATGCTAACTGCAGCTGCTACCGTGGGAAGGACAGAGGCTGGAGCATGTTCATATCTCACACTCATCTGAAGAGCAGGAGCTTCCTCAAGAACAATGACCTCATCATCACTGCTGACTTTAATGGTACAAAATAGAAATACCCACTCTTTCACCTGCTAAAACTGCAATACACTATCTAAATTCAGAATGGAAATTGGATCACATTGTGCTGTTTAAATGCATCTAAACGTTTCTCTGTTGATAATTTCTAATGGCTTGAAAACAATCTTAGCAGCATGACAGATTTTTTTTTATTCTTCTAACACTATTTATTTATTCATTCATTCATTCTTTGGTACATAAATGTATATATAAACTTAGACATGCATACGGAAAAAGAAAAAGTGCAAGAACACACCACAGTATAGGAGCAGTGGACTTGCCATGTCAGGCATTGGGGGTGTTAAGGGCCTTGCTCAAGGGTGCATCATTTTTAGAATGGCTTAATAATAGCAGAAATATACAAATTTGGATGGACTGAAGTCATTTTGTGGGCAAAGGTAAATGTTACTGTGGTCTACAAAACACTGGGATCCATCCATCATTTCTGAACTGCTTCATCCTCAAGAGGGCCATGAAAATGGCACTGGAATCAAACCCAGGACTGTGGGCAATAGCGCAAACCACTGCACTTCTGTGCCAGTTTTGCACTTAAATAATGAAAATATGTGTTTAAAGATTATTGATAATAAACAAAGCTACAAATAAATACTAGAATATATGAAAGGCATTTAACCATTTTGTCGGTAAGTGTGTCAGTAACTGTATGATGAGAAAGGGAGGACAGAGATGACCTTTCTGATCATACTTATGGCTCTTCTTCTACTTTTTATAAAAAATTTGGTTAAATAGATTTGACTCACCTAATCAAGACTGAGGTTCCTGTCAAACCAGCCACTCCAAAAAAAGACATCACAGATGAGGAGCCAATTCCCGAGGTGCAAATAGGACCAGAAGAGTCTAAACACAGAATAGCTCGTGCTGCCAACCTCTGTCATCCAAACTACTGTCTGAACGGAGGAGTGTGTGTTGAGAGTGAAGGGCAGGCCTCATGCAGGTACAGAAACTTCAATTTCTCAGTTCTGTTTTGTATTTACTCATGTATAATATGTTGAGCTGCAAATGTGCATTCTTGATTTCAAAAGGAAAAGAAACATACCGTGAAGCCCGTTTTGTTGGGTCTTTTTAATTTTCATGTTCACAATTTGAGTTTGTGTTAAAGCAGCTATTCTAGCTCTATTAACCTTTAAAGATCTACACCTATTTTTGTGATGAATGATTTTTTTTCTTTACATTTAATCTTACCAAGTTATTTATAAACACTTTTTTTATTCTCTACAATTTTCAGTGAAAAGCAAAAGTATTTTCCTAAATTTAATTTGCTGACCATGTAGATGTTCACAGAAGATAAGACTAGATTAAAAGTTTATATCAGAATAGAAAAAAATTGGAGAAGATGTGCCTTTTTAAACAAAATATAAATATAAATCTTGAAAGTAAAAACAAGTGTCTACAACCACTCTCACTTGTAAAACTACAAATCACTGTTGCAGAAAATTATGTTGCTTCCATATTCACAATGGAGCCTTTGAACATCCAAAAAGACACATCTGATGTTGCTGAAAAGCTGAGAAACTCCATTTTACATGAAATTTGGAAATGTATTGACAGGATCACTGATTTTGAAAGGTATTAAGCAGTTTAGATCAACACATTCTTTTAATCACAAGCAGCTATTTAGATATTTGAGGTTAAAGTAGTTGTATCTAATAATAACTTTGCAATTCTGATCTACTGCTTTTCAGGTGTGCATCAAGCCAAGCCTCATACTACACTGGTGCAAGATGTGAAATCATGAACATTGACAGAAGCATCCTAGGAGCTCTGGTTGGCGGTGTTGCAGGGACTGTAATTCTAACAGTGGCCATCTTCACTGTTGTCAGACGAGCCCAGTGATGTTCTTCCAGAAAGAGAATATTTCCCTTTGGTTTAATTCAGTATTGAAGTCATGAGTACATGTATTATTTCAACACTGGGCACAAAACTGAAAGTGGGTCTTGTTTTTACAGTTTTGTTTTGTTTTGGGGGTTTTTTTTTTTGTTTTTTTTTTTTGTTTGTTTTTGTTTTTGTTTTTTTTACATATCATTGGGAATCTGGGAATAAAAGTTGTTGAAAACACAGGGTTAATTTGTCATTCAATTCCAAAGCAGACACAATTGCAAATGGTACTTTAATTCTTCACTACTGTCAGACTTCTTAAGTGTGCCATAAAGTGTGTAATACAATAAATGCTATGAAACAGATGAAGAAACAATGTGTGACTATTTTATTAGATATTTTTGGATACATATACAGAGTGGAGAATATACATGTTAATTTGTTATTCCTAAAAAATCCATCAAACCGAGCTACAGTTAAAATAGGTTTTCTGCACTATCTTAATCTAAGACATAACATATTTCTACTGTAGTTGCACTTTAAGTAATGATCAGTCCCTCTAGGATTTTTCTGACTTTTTAAGGGGGTTATTGGAGCCTAAAATGCTTTTCAAAAGCTTTGCAACACAAATTCCTGTATTGTAAAATAAAATTGTGGTAAGTGAAAATAGTAAATATAGTTTCTCTTTTGCGTAATTTAATCTAACTTGTCAGCAACACATTTATCCAAGCTTTTATCTAGAACAAGAATGAAAATTTTTGTTGTTAAATGTGAGATACTAGTGTCACAGAAGAATGTGAGTTCAGTGATGTTTGATTTTTAGCATTGGAGGCAGTTATGAAACTTCACCCACAGTAACTTACACTTGACTAATCCCATCAGCTGAGAAGTTGCATTGATTGGACCACATTGCAGAAGTGGGTAGAATTCATGCAGAATGACTTAATTTGCATTCAGTATGATAAAAATTTTACAGCATCCACGAGGGACAGAAAAATGGATGCAAAAGCCATTACGTCTTAATCGATTAAATTCTGAGAAAATAAATAATAATAATTCTTGAAAAAAAAATCTACATTTGTAGATAAGCTAAAATCACATTGTGCATTGATGCAGTGTAAGCTGACTTGATTTGACCTGTCCTAGCTGATAATTACAGCTGCTACCACTAACAATGATGGACTTCAATCAAGACAATAAATAAAATCAAGACATCCACATCAGCTTTCTGGTTTTATGATTATCTACACATTTGCAACTATCTAGAAATTATGATAATATTCAAAGAAAATGTATGTTATTTTTCCTTTGTCATGGCCAGTTTTTACTGTGTGAAATGCTAAATATTTATTACATTCATAACCACAATTGCCACAACTGCTATATCAAATGGAACACAAAGATGCTTGTTATTACAGATCTAGAACAGGATCCTGCCATGTGAAAATCTGCACGCCTTTATTGACCTTGCAACAAAATACACACAAGCACTCACTAAGTTTTACAAACGTTCCTTTCCTTCTGTACATGGAAACATTGTCACAGGTTTCTTAAAAACTATTCTGAATCTATATTACTTAAGTGGGTGTTTTAAATCATAATTAAACACATCGCTGTTTTATTTTGCAAATGAATAATGCAAGAATAATGTTAAAATGCTTGCTTTAAGAGCAGAAGTCTTTTTTGGGAAGTCAATCCTGCAGAGGATTAAAGCTGCTAGGTGAATAAGAAATGTGTTAATACAGAAAGTTTTTACTCTTATACATTCGCGCATCCTAAGAGTGCTTCTGTGATTTTGATCATTACAGAGGGTTAACAGGCCAACAGGACTACATACAGTTATAGGAACAGTTGTTCAAGCCAAACCAGAAGCTTTTTACTCTACATGTACTGAGCACTGGTAAGCAGTACATATTTTGCATTACTAAAGATGTTGCAAATGCATAGGAACAACACTATTGCTAACATTAACGCTAAACTGAGCTGGATGTTTATTTGTCTTTTGTGTATGTGGTAGAAGTCAGATTCTTTGTGCTCTCACTCTGTCCTTTAGTTTTTCCCTGAAAGGAGAGGCAGAAAGGGTTAAAATTCATCTTGGCTCATTTTATTGAAATTCGGAATAGACTTCATTTGTACACTTACCATTACAATCTTGATCAGTTCCTCTCGAACCTATAAAAAAATCACACATTAACAGCATAATTATTACTCTCAAATTTTTGTGGGTAATCTGCCTCTAGTAGTCCTTTCACACCAAAACAGAACCAGTGCTATTCTGGTTCACATACTTAATACTGAAGCGTCTGAAGCCTTTGGAACAAAAATGAACCATTTAGCAACCTGGTTCTTTGGTTTCCACCTGGGAGTAAAAAATAGTAAAGGAATATTTGCAAAAAGGCCCATAGGTTTAATACCTTACAATGTGGAAGGTTCAATACATCAGACTGGCAACATCTCACACTGTGCTTCAGACCTTATTCATTCAGAAGTGAATTTTGCTATAGCAACTTAGCCTGGCCAACCATCCAGTTCTCTCAGTGTATTCAATACTAAGAAAACAGTGTGGAATAGGGGTTTTTCTAACCATAACCCGGAAACGGTTTGAAACGACTCATTTTTCAGTGGCCAAGGCCATATCGAAGTGCCTCTGCTGTATGCCCCAATGTACATTGAAAGGCAACTAACTATATTTACGTTTTCATGGTTTTCCTTCAGATTTAGTTGAGAAGAAGAAATTGGTGGTCACAATTCATCGAGATGAGGGGCCGAACTTCCGAAGCCAATCAGGAAGCATATTCGTGTGTAACAGGTGTCCTGAACACTTTCTGGGATGAGGATTAGCAGGGAAACATCAGTGATATTGTGAAGGGAATCAAGAGGTTTAAAGTACGGAAAACAACCCATACATGAAAAGCTGAGTACCCGCTTTATTTATTCATTCATTCATTCATTATCTAAACCCGCTTTACCCTCACTAGGGTCACCGGGGTCGCTTGGAGCCTATCCTAGCTACATAAGGGCAAAGGCAGGGTACACACTGGACAAGTCGCCAGTTCATCGCAGGGCTGACATATAAAGACAAACAATCACTCTCACATTCCCACCTAATGACAATTTAGATTAACCAATTAACCTATAGGTGCATGTCTTTGGATGGTGGGAGGAAGCCGGAGAACCCGGAGAGAACCCACACAGACATGGGGAGAACATGCAAACTCCACACAGAAAGGCATGTGGGGGTGCGGTCCATACACAACGTCATTTATGATAGCATGAAAATGAAAATGAGACTTTACATACTTTCACCATTCGCCTCCTGACTTGTATACCTCTCCTATACCTCTGATTTTACATGAAATGTTCACACAGTCTATCCTGTGTCCACTGGACTCCATCCACTGATATATGGACCCCCATACATACTGGGCCCCATAAATTTCTTATGCCCCCCCCCCCATTGGTGCCCCAGCAGACTCCCATCATATCCACCTGCTGCCTGTACAGACTTTTTCATTATAGCCAGTTCTTTTCTGGGGCTGGATCACTGTACCCCATCACCTACAATAACCCAGACTAAGACCACTGCGCCAGGATTCTCTGTTTGGTCTAACCCTAACTCTAACCTAGACTGCTACCATCCTTTACTACTGGACTTTGACCACTGCACCAGGTTTGTCTGCTTGTTCCTCTTTCTTTCTTTCTGTTCATATAAATCTGTCTCAGTGCATTTGAGTCCTATCATTCACACCATATGATAGGTTAGTACAAGTGATCAGGGGTTACCTGCGGGTCGAATCAAAAAATGTTGTGGGGCAAATAATTCCACAAAAGCAGGACCCGGGTTGAAAAAAAAACCCCAACCTCCGCATCACTAGAATATATCCCATACTGGACTCTGCTGCTTTGTCCCAACTTTAGTCAGCATGTTTCAAGTAGAGTAGGGACCAGAGGACAACTCTAAACCACAAGTGACCAGACGTGACAGACCGCAAAGTGTCGTATGGTGCCACAGCTAAAATTGCTGGAGCAAAATAAATCAATTTGATATCAATCTGACATTGACAAAGACGAAAATGAAGGGAATTTTATCCATAATTTTTATATGTTTTAGTTAGTTTTGTAAGAACACAATACAGTTTCTGTCACGGCGGTGGTGAGGACCCAAATGCAACACACAGAGAACTTAAATATGATGAAGTGGTTTTTAATGACAAAGTCCGGGGGTGAAGTGGCGGTGAACAAACATGAACAGGAAACAGACGTGGACGACAGGCGAGGCGAGACAACGAAGACAATCCAGAAATCACAATCCACGGCACGGAAAGAACAAATAAGCACAATACTACGACAAAGGACAAGGAAAGACACAGGGCTTAAATACATGTGGATGACAAGGGGACACAGGTGAAACGAATCAGGGTTGGGAAGGTTAACACAGGTGGGGTAATCAAAACAGGAAGTAAATTAACCAGACACGACACAGAAAGAAGACTAACAAAATAAAACAGGAAACAGAAAAACAGGGAAACAAGACAAGGACTGGTGACAGATATGACAGTTTCAGTTAATTATCATTTATGTCTTTAATTATAGTTTTTGTTTATTTCAGTTAAAGGAAATGTTTTTTCAATTTTAGTTTTTGTCATTTCGTTCGTTTTCATTATAACCTTGCCCAGTACTTGCATTTTGTTTTTTCATATCTTTTCATATTTTCATCCATGAATCTTCTTAAATTTTTTACACTTCCTTGCCCACTAATCACTCGCATTTCATCTAATTTTACCCATGGCCATACCTGCGAAAATTATTTTTATTATTATATTTTCAATCCATCCCTGAATGTTTTTCCCCTCAGGTATCTAGGGCAGGACTCTGGTGTTTCCCCTTCTTTTAACCTCTGGATCCCCCTTACAATGCTGTTGATGTCTCGAAAAAATGCCAGTGTTCAGGACACCTGTTACACAGGAACGACATCGTGATTGGATTCTGAAGTTTGGCCCCTCATCTTGATGATCTGTGACCACCCATTTCTTCTTCTCAACTAAATCTGAAGCAGATATCATGAAAACTTAAATATAGTTGCCTTTGTTTATTCAATGTACACTGGGACACACAGCAGTGACTCTTCGATATTGCCTAAGCCACTATTGACAAGTAAACCAGAAGAAACGATACACAAAATGAGTCGTTTCAAATATATACTATACTATCAATCAGAAGTCTGAGGGGCAGGTGTTTAGCAATGTGTCATACGCAGCAACTTATTTTCGTTGTGAGTCAAAGTCAGTTCCAAGTCTGCAAATCTCTTTAAAACTGTTGTCGTTTATTTACTTGATGTAACAAATAAAGTTGAATTACAAATTACACCCTGTGTTCTCAAATTTCTCTGACAAAAGTGACAGTAAGCATTCACCAAACTTTCTACTTGACTACCACCACCGAACACAATGATGGAAGCATGGTAAGGTTTGTTAACATTAAGGATCTGCTTGTTGCATAATTACGTCACATCCATCTCATCTGTGACTGATTTACTCTGCGTCTGTTAGTCCCACCTTCATATTTGGATTCAAGCCCCATGATTTCAGATGGATTTCTCATTGAGAAACACCAATGGCTGGCCAGGCTAGTAGTAAGTGGTTATTCCATACTATTTTCCTGTTTATTGACTGATGGACATTTGTGTTATTAACAATAGTAAATGATGAAATGACAAACTTACCTTCTGCTCTGCAAAGCACCCACTTAGCAAAACAAAAAGACCCTGCCAAAAATTAAGAGATTAAAAAATTTTAAAAAGTGCATTACACTGTCTAGTAACGCAACATACTACCCACTACACTCCAGGAAGGAAGAGGAGTGTTTTCTTCCTAGTGTGAATTATGGTTGTGTATTCTACCAACCACTGAAACTACAACAAACATCATACAGTTACAGTGAGCTTGAGCAGTGATCTTGAATTATAACACTTTTGCAAAACATGATCATCATGCTTCTTACTTAGAATTAGCTGAAATTAAGATTTTCATTTCCTTTTTTTACCAGGGGGTTGTCATCTTCCCACTAATCTGAGTAAAAGAGTTAGAGTCTCCATGAAATGGCTATTGTTGCAATATTTCTTTTGCATCTAATGCATTTCCTGTAAAAACAGTAATCTAGACAACAATTCCTGAAAAGCCGGTCTATTCTGAATTGTTAACTCCACTTACGGAGCACCAACCAAAAGGCAAGGATCTCAACTCTAGGCCAGTAATCAAGTAACCAGGAGTAATTATGGTTTTATTCATTTTACATGAACCCTCTGTGTTCTGATGATATACTGTATCTATAAACTATTCCTCCTCTAATATGATTTTAGGACTTCAGTCTATCATATTGGGACATATTTGACAACTCACCTGTAAAATTGAATTATTCTAGCTTCTGTTTATTCAATAACTTTATTTCCTGACAGACACCTAACCCTTTTGGTGTAGTTGCCCTAAGTTACACTACCAAGACTATCCAATAATGTTGATGAAGTTATTGCTTTACTATGTCAGTGAGTCAGGGTTTAGCATTAGCTCACCCATCACCTCTTATACCCCTATATCTCTGACTATTTATCTTAATATGGTCAACTCTGTGCTCCCAAAACCCAACATGGTGGAGTGTTTGCTAAAAAGTTCTGTACAATATCTGTATGATATTTGGAATGAGGAGTGTGTGTTCAGATTACCTGGAAGGAATTGAGGATGGTGAAACTGTAGTTGGCAATATGGTACATGGGATCCTTTGGATTTGACATCAACAGAAAGAAGCCAATACCCCATGTCACTCCAAAGACTGGTGTAAGAACAACCATCACTTTAATTATACTTTTGGCTGTGTCCTTGTCGTCTGCTTTACTGCCATCAGCAGCTGAGGATTTCAGCAATGTAACAATGACTACCACCATGGAGAAAACATTTGTCAGAATAACTGTTCCTATGGGCAGGAGGAAAGCATGTATAGAGCCCACTAAGAGTCTTTCATATATCAGCCAACACGTCTTTTTACAATAGTAGGGCTTGTTGGTGTATTTGTAATACACATAGCTGGACCCCACAATCAGGATTGGGCAAACATAGCCCACAATGCTGGAGAGGAACATAAAGACTCTTTTCCTCAGGGGGCTGAAAACAAAGATGAGCTGGTGGACAAGCATGACACTCAAACACAGCATCCAGCTGAACTTGACTAAGTAAAATAGGTGTTTGCATACAGTGAAGATTAAACACCAGGACCCTCCCAGAGTCTCAGGAGATGTGGAAGCCAAGAAACAGCAGTCAGCCAGCAAGAGGAATGTGGCAATGTTTACCATGGCTGTGTGGCGGAAATGTGACAGGTTAGTTTTGACCACAGCCGACCACACAAGAAACTCAATGATGAGGAAGAGTGCCAAAGCACAGATGGAAACAATCAGGCCCACAAGTGTAATTTTATCAAGGATGTCATTTGATACATCAGTCTTAGCCATGAGGACAGAGAATGAGGTCAGGTGGTTGCACTCACAAAGGGTGTGGTTATTACCCTCAGTGTTGACAGTGCATCCTGCATCTGACCACTCCTTCATTTTGGTGTTCCAGAAGACGCAAAAAGGTTGAGTTTGGTTTGATTCATCTTTGGGAAAGTCCAGCTGAATGACTATAGATGAGTTACTGTTGTCTTCAAGTGTGGCTGATACCAAGAGACTGGTAGGATTTGTATTGTGAAAGTTGTTCCGTAATTTTGCCATGATATTTTTCACAGCAACAGTTTTCATTGTTCCAGTGGTCTGGTTCAGCTTTAAACTGACACCAAACAGAGACACATTGCACTCAGAACTTGAACAATATTTGAGGTCTAGGTTTTCAGTCAGTATATTTTTGCTGCCATTCTTGATGTTAATGTTCTTCACTAGACTCTCCACAGACTCAAGGTAGGTTGATGACATGGAGTGTAAAACAGAATTGTTGACTGTTTCCCAGGTGTTGTTCAACATATTGCTAGCAGCATCCATAAAAGGCTGAAATGTAAAAAAAAAGGGGCACATTTTATAATTGAGCAAAACTGGGTGGCTCTATGTAATCTCAGGAACTACCAAACACATTCTCATATTTCACCTTACCTAACTATAGAAGCAATTGTTTTTGGAGAATCTTCAGTACACTCTTTAGTACAAGCAAGGTAGCTAATTATTCATGCTAGAGTCATGTCAAGGCCAAAGATTAGCTCTAGTTGGTACATTTTCAGATACCTTCCTGAACTGCACTAAAGCTAACTGTAATCCTGATGCTTTTGTTCATAGACTAATTCAGTCCACTCCATCTAAGTGAGGTACTAAGCTACATCATTTGTAATGTTACAAAATGGCAGTATGCTTCCCTCTAGTTTGTCTCTTAACTTAAGAATTTATTACCATTTTTTATAAATTTTATATTGCTGTGCTATGTAAGACATTTGAGCACATCCATTCATTAAAGAATGCTACAGATAAGTGTTATAAACAAGAACAGCACACTATCGGCTGTAATCAACAAGAACTTACACTCAGGACCTTTTCTCCCAAGGGAACATTATTGGATGCATTGGCCATCACATTTAGGATATTAACGGAGGCACTGATATCGGCAATGGTGTCACTTGAATCAGAATCAAAATCACTGTTGTTCTGAAGCCCCTCAAATATGTTCAGTGCCACCTCTGGGGTAGCCCCTAACCCCTGTTGGAAATACTGTAGGGGGGGAGAGAGAGAAAATATATGTGTGGATAATTATAGAAATAAACACAATCTGTATCATCTTTTTTTTTTTTTTAATTGATAAAAGTTGGAACAGTGGTTCCCAAGTTTGTCTGTTTTTTTTTTTTTTTTACCTTGGGATCATTTTTTCATATCTCTTCAGGACCAGAATGGCTACAGTCATAGCCAATAGTTTTGGAAATGACACAAGTTTTGTTTCCACAAAAATTCTTGTCAAATTTATTTTTTTGTTCATTATCCATGTTTCTTAGGTACATTGAAGAGCAATTAGTAGCTTTATATTGGTTTCATAAACATTTATTGACAGATAAATGACATTTGAACAAAAAAAAAAACCCTCAGTCATTCCCATAACTTTTAATCATGACTGCACATTTTCACTAACTCTCCCACCATCAAACAATGGGGAATAAATAATTCATGTAGGATTTTGAAGCGTCAATCATGGATAGACAGTAATAACTTCTAGCAAACATGTTTAGGAAGCTTGAGTCAAGAATTTTTTTTGTTTTTTTATACTTAAATATTCAAACTGATTAATGCTAGTTAAATACAATAATTGCAATTGTTACAGGTCTTGTCAATATGTATGAACTCTTCCAAAGAACACTCCTATTCAGCTCTAGAAAATAGATTTGCTTATTGTTTTTTTCATCTGGGAATTGACCACCCATTAAAACTCATTCTGAGCCCAGACACAAATGTTACAAAAGGTGAAGTTAGAAGACTTACATCTGCTTGATCTGAAATTTTGTCGAGCTTTTCACTGATACAGTTGGAATATGTTGATGTCCATGTTCTTCCTTCACAGGTACGTGACTTATAGCCCACTCGGCCCTCTGGACATGTTCTATTAATGGCGGTGTCTCCAGCAGGTGTTTTTGGCCATATTTCTCCATTTGCTATCTCCATGTCACAAAAGTCTGCACCCGCTTGGAAAAATCAACCAATGTAGGACAATCCAAATAAAAGCAAGTATTAGAGACCAGGGAAAAACATCTCATTTACTCACTCATTTAGTGGTTTTAACATTTTAACATCCAACCTTTTAACCCGAGGCAAAGGTGTATTTTCATGACAGGTGTATAACTTTTATGCGATGGCCCAAAAAAACTATCAATTTAAGAAAAAAAAGGGAGCAGCCCAAAAATTATCCACTATATAAAAAAAGAGAAGAGCCCCCCCAAAATTTTGCCACTAGCCCAAAAACTTAGCCACTATAGGAAAAAAAAGACAACAGCCCAAAAAATTATTCACTTTAAGAAAAATAAACATCTTCCACCTTTTCAATTAAGGGGGAGCTGTTTACCCGAAAGGTCTCTTGCTTTAAAATTAAGGCCACCACAAGAAACAAAAGGATAGACTGAACATTTTTAAGGCCGTCAGCTAATGTGGCTAATGCTAAGGAAGTATCCTACTGGATGTGGAGGTCGGTGCACTAAAAAATAAAGTTATTTTAAAAATATTACATTTATATAGTTTGCAAAGCAGTTAACGATTAATTAAGGTTCCCTTGCCTGCTTGAGGTTAGGACTGGGTGTTAAATGGTGAAGGTTAGAGTATGGTTGGGGTTCCTTTTCATTGGTAAATGGCCCGTGTGCACACTGTGAGGTTTGACTGCAACTTTGTGAACTACCAGTGCAAGTAAGGAATTGTGTGTTTACAGTGTTAAATTGTTCAACTGCCTGACATTTAATATTATTTTGATGAATATTAACTACAAGAAGCTTTTAAATTATTTTATTTTAAGAGGAGGAGAAGTGGAGCTTCCTGTGGAGTTCGACTATCATGGCATTATCATTATCATTATCAGCATTATCATTATCATTACTATTATCATTATCATTGCGCTTTAAACGGTTAAATAAGGTTCCCGCGTCTGCTTAAGGTTAAGGTCCACCACAGTGCACACAGAATGATGAGCTGAGAAGAGCTCTAACTGCAATAAAAAGAACAAGTGGATTAAGGGAAGTTGGCAAGTCAGATTTGTAATTTTAGGATAAGGATTGACTCTAATGGCGCTTTTCCACTGCAAACCACTGCACAGTTGTTTTTCTACTGCCAGCCGTTACTAGTTGGAACTAGTTGAAGAGGGTGGAGTTGGAGGGGTCGGCACTCCCGTACGACGTTTTCAGGCTACTAATAAAGGGTCACGCCACGGTCAGTCAGGCAAACAACAACGATGGAGGCACTGGACAACATGAAGGCGATACTGCTGCTGTTGTTTGCAGTGTGGCTTGTTGTCACTGAAAATGCCAAAAGACAGAGCTGTTCTGTCTGTTGACGTTCTTGTAGGTATGTTTTTCTACACATGGCGGGTGATTATTTAAAGATACCCGAGTTTCGTCACTTGTATTTCTTCTGACCAATCAGTGGACAGCACTGTTCACGTCATGTTTTAGTGCCAGATCAGCAAGGCTCGAGCCACCTCTGAAACGAGTATGAAAAATCGTAACCAGTCCCAGGTCCAACCCCCAGTGGAAAAGGGAAAATGGGGGTGGAGTCAATATGGGCCATGTGGAACCGTTACGAAAATGTGCAGTGGAAAAGGCCCATAAGGGCTGGGTCGGTTGGGCTGGGGTGTGAAGCAGGGTTGGGCTAGTGCTGCGGCTGGGGCAGCAGTCACCCCATCTGTCTGACAGACAAAAGGAAGGAGAGGACAAGGTTTATGAACATGTACTTTTAACTATATCAGCTGTATTGAATACTGCCGTACATACAGCAGATACTTCCTTAAACAGTCAGATACATATCTAACAGCGCATAGCAGAATACCCTGTGCAGATGAGTCTTGAAGTGACAGAACCTTTTTCTGTTTTACCTACATAATAAATACATTATATTACAAATGGATTTGTTGGGGGAGCAAGTAGTTGAGTGTGAGAAACATGTAGAGAAATTACTTTGGAAACAAAGTCCTAACTTTTTCACTGACTGTATGTGAGGCACATGTTCGGAAATTGCACAAA
>JAPTYQ010000017.1:22420961-22431194 GCA_029814465.1 Ostorhinchus cyanosoma | reverse complement strand
GGGTTGTGTTGGTCGATATGTATGGAGAGAAATGTGTTTCTTTATATGTCAATCAAAAAGAATGGATTTGCAAATAAAAACAGTAGATTTGCAACTGAAAAGGAGATTTGAGAGCAAAAGACAGTATGTTGCGATCAAAAAACAAGCTCATTTTGCTTAGAAATCACTCCTTTTTGCTTGTGAGTTAAAAGCTTTTGCTTGTAACTTCAGAAGTTTTGCTTGTGAATCTAACTGCACTTAATGGGCGGGGCCTACGCTGATGGATGAGAGAAAAGCTTCTATTGGTGGGTTTGTCCTGGCTCCAGTGCTGGCTCCAGCTTCCGTGTTAAACCACCACTCTGTTATGTTATGTTGCTGGGAAGTAAGTTGATAATCTATTGCTCTTTGAAATCAAAATGTATCTCATAAGTAATGAATTACACTAAATAGCATCAGTTACAGTCTGTACAGTCACGGCCTGAGCAGAGGATGGAATGAGTGAGTGAGTTACAGGGACAAGTTTACAACATAGAGCTGGGTTTGAAACATTAGTGATGCTTGAGGAACCAGGACCTTGTAACCAGTTCTGTTTAAGGATCATGGAACTAGATTCGTTTTACAGAACTCAAACCCAAGCCATGCTCCGACCTCCAAACCCCACTTCCCTGCACTTCCAGAGACCTCGGATGTAGTTCTGAATAATGCTCTCATCAGGTCCGGGCCATAAATGAATACCCATTTACACTCTTCTGCTGTTTATATTTTCGGTAACACTCTACTTGCGCCTTTGCCCGTATGTAGCTGGGATAGACTCCAAGTGACCCCCATGACCCTAGTGAGGATAAAGCGGGTTCAGATAATGAATGAATGACTTTACTTGACGAGTGAGTTCATAACACATTCATAGCAGCTGTCATAAACTACACATAAAGCATTCATGACTATTTCATGAGACATGACTCAACATTCATACCAAACCTTTCATGAATGTGGATGATGGAACAACGATAACTTGTCAAAAAAGCAGTCCAACAATCACAAAACAGCATTGCTGTTTTTGTTCCAAACCTCTTACCTGATCACATCACATCTGAGTCAATGGGCTAGTCCAGTGCCAAAAAGACAGAACATGGTAAAGCAAATAAGTTTTCTTTCATAAAAATGTATTTGTTTTATAATGTAACCTTTGCAGATGATTTCTCATCTTTTGCTACTGGGAATGTCCAACTGTTCCAGGTTACACAGATATGGGTCATCTGAATGTAGGCTAGTTTACCTCCTAGTGTTAAAACTCAGTGATTACGAATATTTCACAACTTGCATCGTAAAGTGATATTCTATATAGACTTCATAAGATATTCAGGAAATATTTACAAAGGCTGGAGAGATTAAATTAATGGTATCCAGGTTAAAGCGTAACTATCCTGAACACAAGTACTTCTGGGAATTTACATCTGCCCTGCACAGAGGCCAGAGCTGCTGCTACCATTACGCACAATACGCAATGTGTGTAGAGCTGGGGGGGGAGGCACCAAAATGCCTTGATGGAAAAAAAAGATCAAATCCAATTATTATGAATATTTTAATTTTGATTAAGTATTTTGTATGTTATAGATACAATCAGAACTATTCGCTTGACAAATAAAGTATTGTAATGTAGGCTACACCCCCATGGTTCCTCCTCAGTGGTCTGGTCTGATCATTGTGCATACACAAGTTACGTTTGACGATCAGCTTGACAGCAAGCTGTTTTTTTTCTTTCTGAATTGGCAAGGAAAAAGCAAGAGTCGGGGCAGAACAAAGAAGAAACTTTGCACCAATGCCCATGCATCGCTTGCAGGTAGGTGATGGGAGTTAATTATCGGGAAATGTGTTATCATTGACATACAAAGATCAATATGCTACAGCTAGCTGCTAGCTAACCAACACAGCTACAAGCTAGCTAACCACCGCAGCTAGTTAAACAGGTGACAGCACAGTAAACAATCAGAATCCTGTTGGCCAATTGCTACAAGAAAGTCACTGGAAACAATAGGCCTATGTCACACTTCCTACTTCTGGGTTGGGAAAAATCGCCGAGCGGGGTATGACCATTTCCAGTGGTTGCTATGTGTACAGGGTATACAATATAGCTGCCTCCTCTTGTCACTGTTACTTTTGTGCACTAGGATACATCTAAACAAAGACAAACATACACAAGTTTTCATGATTTTACAAAACATGAACTGCTCCACAAGTCTTGGGTGAGGCTAATTAGGAGGTAGGAGGGCCTTCATTTAATATTCTCCGGGGAAGCATGTTCGTGTGTAGACTTTGATGAATAGAGCCTACATGGCTCCAACAGTGGGCAGAACAGGCTAAAGACCGGTGCAATTGTGCTTTTTGGCCTCTTGACTAACAGAAATAAGACAAAGCCTAATGAAACATTCATTATGAATCTCATCATTCTGTTGGCAAAATTCCACATTCACAAATCTATGTTCACACATAGGAAAACTTCCTTTATTGCTTTTCACAGTGAGGTCAAACTGTAATCAACTCAATTAAGTTTTCTCTTAATCAAAAGGCAACGAAAACCATGAACATTTGGAAACATTTTGGCATTTTTGTGTAAACCCCTTTTCCCCCCGGAAAAAAACCCGGTGCAACCCCAAGTAATTTTAGGGACAATGTGCACTTAGAGTCATATTTTATAAAAGCGGTAAAAACAAAAGAGATGAGTGCAGCAGATTTAGCATTGAGCTAAACCTGTGAAATTCAACAGGAGCTCAGAAAGATTACACACTACACAATGGCCTGTTGGTCTGCAGATCAGACAGTGGGAATCCGGTAAGTGCAGATTGTTGAATAGAGCATGATTTCAGATTCAGGCTTGGCTTTCCTCAACATTTGAACCTGAAGTGTATGGGGCTCTTAGTTCTTCCGCGTTGAACAACAGCAGTTTACCTGCACGACCACTTAATCTTTCACTAAGTCTAGTTCTGCAGCAAAAGGTAAAGAGTATCACAAAATTATGAGAACCAAATTATTGCTTAACCACATATGACTTCACACTGACCCGTACTTATTTCTCTTGTCGTACTGTGAGAGCCTTTTAGAGCTCGTCAAGTAAAAGGTTTTTTTAAGCCACTTATTTAATAATAATCGTGAATTAGATTTTCTATTAACACATGCTCCAAGTGCGTACAAGTGAAAGCCAGACAACTTTAATCACATTAATAATCAGCCTCAAAAGTTATTCAAACAAGTATCTGTCTATAGTCTAAATTATTAGTTTAATTTATCTGACAGCTAGCGATTAGGTACCATTAGTCTCACAAGCATCAAGCAATCCTATAATTTAAGATAAAATTCTCGTAAAAGAACTTCTATCCCTTGTCCAACTTTGACATTTTCACTGTTGAGTGTTCATATACAAGTCACCACATCGTCTTGTCCAACTTTGGGAAGATGACGGAGGGAAGTTGTCCAGCACTGAATAGGAGTGGCCATGATGTGGAAATGACAGCACACTGCTTCGACCAATACTTCCGGTTATCAATAGGCCTATCTGTTGGATCTGGGGAGTGGGGGTGGCAGTGTGTGATTGTTGGGGGGGGGGTCCCATCTGAAGTTTTTTTGTTGTAGTTGGTTTGTTTATTTTTTCCCTTTTTTTAAATTACATTTATTATATTTTCATTCCTGCTCATTCCTGTTGTCTTCTGTTTGTCTGTATTAGCCTCAATGTTCACAGTGATACTGATTTAAAATAAATAAAAAAGCTTTTTTTTTTTTTTTTTAAATAATTAGAATAATTATTATCATTTGTGCAATAAATGAAAAAAGAATGTGACAAAATTGGGCAATGTGGTGGTTCACTTTTCATGAATATCTTACGAAGTCTACTTCACATATTACTTTACTGTAGGAGTTGTGAAGTACATCTAGTAATCCATATTAAGGGCATAATGGATCCTCTCCAGCCTTTGTAAATATTTCATGAATATCTTATGAAGTCTATATCGAATTTCATTTTACTATACAAGTAGTGAAGTATTCGTAATCACTGAGTTTAACACTGGGAGGTAAACTAGCCTACATTCAGCTGACCCGTATTTGTGTAACCTGGGACAGTTGGACATTCCCAGTAGCAAAAGACGAGCAATCATCTGCAAAGGTTAAATTACAAAACAGATACATTTTTATGAAACAAAAATTCATGAAATGCATTCATGAAAGGTTTGGTATGAACATTGAGTTATGTCTCATGAAACAGTCAAGAATGCTTTAAGTGCAGTTTATGATAGCTGGTATGAATGTGTTATGAACTCACCTGTTAAGTAAAATGTTACCATATTTTCTTTAATGCCAGCGAAAGTCGTTTTGTTTGACTTCATTAATGCTAACCGCAATTCCCACATCGCCGTTGTGTCCTGCAAGAAGTTGTGCTCCAGCCTCCGATCGCCAGCTCCTGTTGGGCTTACAGACCAGTGTGTTAAACTGCTGTTAACCGGTACACCAAAACACAGTACGGACCTCCAAGCTACAGTCTTTTCATCAGCTATGTTTAACTAAAATGGACCTCAGACTTCAGACCTCAGAGGTTCTGAATAAGCTTTCTTGGATCTGCTTTTTTGGAACCAGTTCCATTTACGGACCCAGTTTTGAGTAAGGATCTCGGAACCAAATATATAAATTTATATATAATATAAATATTATTATGTATTAGTTAGTGGCTTGGACCTGATGAGAGCATTATTCTGAACCAGATCTGAGGTCCGTGGAGGTGTGGCTTGGTCTCCCAGTTTCCCAGGTTTTAATACTCCCTCGGCGGGAGCTACTCTCAGCCTCAAGGCCAAACCTGCGGTGTGGAGGAACCGGCGGCCAAAACCATCTGGCCCGACCCTCTGAGGCGGGTCTCGGATGCCGGTCACCTCATCAAAGACTTCTCAGCCAGGAAAACAAGAGAGGCTTCTGATGATAATGCATGTTTGTTAAGCTACTCACACTCCACAACCAGGTAACCTACACACTCCACACAAGTGTTTCAATCCCAGCCCTATGTTGTAAACTCCTCCTGTAACTCACTCCCTCATTCTGGTGTACTCAGCTCAGGCTGTGACTCTGTTCAGGCTGTGAATGTATATAGGCTGTAGCTGATGCTATTTAGTGTAATTCATTACTTATGACATAAGTAATGAATTACACTTAATAAAAACGGAACGTACCATGAGCAGTTAACTTCATTAGAGCAAAAAGTTTAAATCACCGCCTGTTCAAGACGTTTCTGGAGGAGTTAAATTCTGAGTATGGTGACCTGCCCTATCACACAGAGGTGCGGTGGCTAAGCCAGGGAAAGGTGTTGAAAAGGTGCTTGAGGTGCATGAGGAGATCTGTCTGTTCATGGAAAGCAAAGGGAAAGACACTACAGAGCTCTGTGACAAACAGTTCCTGTGTGAAGTGGCATTTCTGTGTGACTTCGCTGGCCATCTGAATGAACTGAACCTGCTGCTGCAGGGGCCCTTGTCATCTCTGACATGTACGCAGATGCGAAAAAAATAACTGACCATTTTTTGTGTTGCAAGAACATGCACGAGCTGCTCTCTAAATAGCCTAGTGAAGCTACTGTTGTGTTCCCAAGTACACAGTTTGCTGACAAACTCTGCATACTGGCTGCTGACTTCAGGCGGAGATTTTCCATCTTTAAAGCCTCAAAAAGCAGGCTTAAACTGCTTAGCAATCCATTTGCAGTTGACGTGGAAAGCGCACAGGCAATCTCCAAATGAAGCTGATTGAGCTCCAGTGTATGACACACTGAAGGCTAAATATGAGTCTGTCGGCACTGCTGAGTTTACTCGTTTCATTCCCGGCACATTGCCAGAGCTGCACACCCAAGTTACTTGCACGCTGTCTATGTTTGGCAGCAAATACCTGTATGAACAACTGTTTTCATTGATGAAACTAAACAAAATATCCCATAGGAGTCGTCTTACTGATGAACACCTTCACTCAATACTGAGAATTTCTTCAGCTCAGAGCCTGACATTGATGAACTTGTACTCAAGATGAGACATCAAGTATCTGGCTCAACCTCAGAGAAGTGAGCAGGACTTGGACTTGATATTTCTTTGAGGAAGACCTCTGTCCGAATGATGAGGAGACACTGTCTGACCCCTGAAGTGGCTGCAAATTTTATTGAAGTTTTACAGAAGTACCCTCCAGTTCCTTTATCTGCATCCTGTGATTTTATTGTCGAAAATTTGAATAATAAATTACAGTCAAGCCTCAACTCGGTAGCTCCACTAATTACAAAAAAGGTGAAAACAAAACCCACACCCCCGTGGAGAAATGAGGAAATCAGAATGTTGAAAAGAAAATGCAGGAAGGCAGAAAGAAAATGGAGGAAGAATAAAATAACAATAAACCATCAATTATTTCAGGATCAACTTCAATCATACAACAAGGCAGTCAAACAAGCAAGGAACACCTATTTTTCTAACATAAGCCATAAAAATAATCCCAAAATCCTTTTTTCTACAATCAATCTTTTAATTAACACAGATCTCAATAAACACGCTGCTACAACTGACTCCCTATGTGAAAGCTTCAGAAATAAAATCGATTTTATCAGATCCAGTATTTTACTTATTTTAGGAAACTATTTTTAATAAGACTGAGGGTCGACTTTTACCCAATGAAACACTGGACAGTTTTGCCCTGATTGATGCTATGACACTTGGTAGAGTTTAATGCCAAGTAAACCCAACCAACTGCCTTTTAGACCCGATTCCCACATCACTTTTTAAGTCATTTTATGGATCCTTTGAAGATGAGCTTTTAAACATTGTGAATTTCTCTCTTCAGACAGGCACCTTTCCCACTGCCTTTAAAATGGCAGTGGTGAGACCCCTTCTGAAGAAGAGCAATCTGGACCCAGACAATTTTAATAACTACAGACCCGTATCCAATTTACCTTTCTTTAGTAAAATTTTAAAGAAAGTTGTTTTTAATCAATTGACTCAATGTTTAAATAACAAGGGTGTTTTAAAGAAATATCAATCTGGTTTTAGGATTAATCACAATACAGACAGCTCTTTTAAAGATCGTCAATGATCTTAGGTGTAACTTGGACTCACACAAGCTCTCAGTCCTGGTGCTACTGGATCTGAGCGCTGCCTTTGATACAGTAGATCACCCAATTCTTTTAAATAGACTGAGACACCTGGTTGGCTTCTCTGGTACCGTTTTTTACTGGTTTCAATCCTATCTCACAGACAGGACATTTCTGGTAAGTATGGATACATGCTCTTCAGCGATCCATGAAATTAGATGTGGCGTTCCCCAAGGCTCAATTTTAGGCCCCATACTTTTTAACTTATATATGCTTCCACTTGGGGACATCATCAGGAGACATGGCCTCAAGTTTCACAGCTATGCTAACGACGCACAGCTGTACATTGCCATGTCTCCTGAAGACACTTGTTTTAACTGTATCTTAGATATTAAAACCTGGATGGCAAAAAACTTCTTACAGCTCAATCAGGGCAAAACTGAAGTTTTAGTTATCGGTCCGGAGGCTATGAGAGAGAAATGCCTGCCAAAACTACAAGCATGTTCTTTTAACCCATCAGAACAAGTAAAAAACTTGGGCATTATCAATCAATCAATCAATCAATCAATCAATCAATCAATCAATCAATCAATCAATCAATCAATCTTTATTTCTATAGCACTTTTCATACAATTCAATGTAGCACAAAGTGCTTTACATATAAAATCAGTACACCCCACCACCACCGACCGCCACCACACCCACACACACACACACACACACACACACACACACACACACACACACACACAGACACACACACACACACAAACAGAAGTACACAAAAGAAACGGGCTGAGCACGGGGGGACCATAAACCAAAGAGAGTAGGCGCTATCACAGGGAACCACCCACACTGAGGGGGGCGGCCAGCGTCCCCAGCAGCCGAGGGCTGCCAACACGGGGCCGCTCCCTGACTGGTGAGGGAGGGCCACACCGCCACTGCATTGCAGTGTCCAAGACCCCCGCCCCACCAGTAAAAAGCAGACCCCAAGGAGGCGCCACAGCCGCCATGATAGTGGAGCTCCACAGGAAGCTCCAATTCTCCTCCTCTCAACATAAAATAATTTAAAAAAATTTTGTAGCTAATATTCATCAAAATAGAATTAAATGTCAGGCAGTTCAAATATTCAACACCGTTATCACATAATTCCTTATTAGCACTAGTAGTTCACAAAGTTGCAGTCACCTATTTGGCGTTAGCATTAGCTTAGCAATGAACCTTCACACAGTGCACACAAGGGCCATTTACAAATAAAAACTAACCCCAACCTAACCTTAACCATTTAACACCAAGTCCTAACCTTAAGTAGACAGAGGGGAACCTTTATTATTTATTCAACCACTTTGCAAACTATATTAATGTAAATATTTTTAAAATAACTTAATTTTTTAGCATGCCAACCTCCACTTCCAGTGGGTTACTTCCTTAGCATTAGGCACATTACCTGAAGGCCTTAAAAATGTTCAGTCTATGTTTTTGTTTCTTGTGGTGGCCTTAATTTTAAAGCAAGAGACCTTTCAAATTGAAAAGGTAGATGATGTTTTTTTTTCTTATAGTGGATACATTTTTGGGCGAGTGGGTAATTTTTTTTGGTCTGTTCTCTTTTTTTTTCTTATCATGGATAATTTTTTGGGCTAGTGGATATTTTTTTGGGCTGTTGCACCTCTGGGCCACCATACTTTTAGCTAGGCTACTCATTATAGAAGAATCATAAGTCCAAAATTTATATGACCTCATTTGACAGGAAACATCTTCTGGTTTTTGTATTTATCATGTGGCTTAAGGGTAAACCAGACTTTATCAATATCATACCATAAATTACTGGGATGTCCACTTTTGCGGTTTTGAGTTGACCCCTCAAATTACGAAAAGTTACTTCAAAATAATGTGCATCTCGGCTTTCCTCACAACTGATGTAAGTGGTGAAGGTATATTCCAGGTAATCTCCTAAATCTGAGATGAAAAATGAATAGAGTTCAATGGTTGAATTGCATTTATTTTCACAGCTGCAGGAATAATGTGATTTCATATCTGTATCTCCATAATGTGTAGTGTTGATGTCAGAAATACTGTAGAGTATTGTGTATTGCGCCGTCTTACGTTTGGGCAGTAGATCACTCCGTCTCTCACCCCTATAGCTCCACCAAACTGTAAAATTCTGTATACTCTTCAGGATGGTAGCAGTGCCTGTCACTTCAATTCTGAGTGGCCTCTCACTGCAGTCCCCTGTAATAGGGTTGATCTTTAATATAATCTCATCCGGCAGGAGTGCAACTCCCAGTTGTGCTCTGGCTGTGTGCCTCACTGAACCCTTGGTGAATCCACACTCATAAATGCCTGTAGGAAATATGTAAGTAACTTTATTATAAATGAGCAAAATATGCCAGTTGTATATCACAGATAAATCACATCATTAAGGGTCAGCAGCATAAATAGGGCTGAATTCAGAAAAACAGTGAACCTAAAGACACAAAAATGATGCTAATTTTGTCAATAAGAAATTATATTATGAATTGGTGATCTGTCCAGTATGCTGATAACTGCTGAACTCCGAATTTCACAAGATAATGTACAAATGAATTGGGCTTTTCGAAGACAAGTTTTATCAGTTTTTCCTTTCCATTTTCACCCATTTATTCGTTGTGAACTGATAGGGATTCAAGATATCTGTCCATTAATAACTAACATCTTAAGTAATTGATGTGCACAACATTTAGACACAAACAGTGGTAAACCTCATGGCCAAATGCTCACATTAGAGTATGTGACTGGTTTCACGCTATTCTGCAGATTGTACCTTTATTAAAGATCAAAGATTTGTATTTCAAGATGTTTACAGAAATGACAAATTTAGAAAAACCTCCTACAAACAAATACAATTTCAAAAAAGATCTTACATGCCTAATGGGAAATGGAAATTCTTTCTTTGAATAAGTTGTAACAGATAGTGTAGACCAGTGCTTCCCAAACTTTTTAACATCACATGCCCCTTAGAGCATTTCATCCCCATCCACGTACCCCCCCCCCAGTTCAGGATACTCTGTGCGCAACCCTATCTGCAAGAGGCTAGTGGATGAAATCAATTTTTCAAGGATCCTGTTGATGCAATGTCAATAAGATTCTCTTGTTCAGATACCGACAAGGCAGCGGTGGCAGTAGAA
>JAPTYQ010000017.1:22231528-22245618 GCA_029814465.1 Ostorhinchus cyanosoma | reverse complement strand
ATAGATAGATAGATAGATAGATAGATAGATAGATAGATAGATAGATAGATAGATAGATAGATAGATAGATAGAGTAATTTGTATTTTCTGACCAAAGTATTATTTTCCCATTCAAGAAAACTGACATTAAATATGGGTCCAAAATTCAGCTGATAATGAGTTGAAAATAGTTTTTAGGGACTGATTACTCAATCCATATAATGGCTTAATTCTTTTCTATTCCACTATAATCCGTTATAAATGTCCCATGTACAGAGTATTGCAACATGGGTTGCTTGAACACCATTAACGTTGCTAGGCTAGCGAATGCATTTAAGTTTAATTGTAGCGATTCTTTGTTCAGTTAGTCCACTTTGACTTGCAGGAGTTTGTGTAATGTGCTCTCCAGCTTCCACTGAGTACATAAGGTCATGACTTCACATCAGTTTGGACAGTGAAGATTTACAGTAACTGTGAGCTCCAATACAATGTGCAATGTGTGTGAATGTAGACACTCATCATGCACTAAATGTGATTTTACAAAGATGCTTTACTAAAGCAATGATACAGAACACGATGCTAGAGATCCTCTATGTCATTATGGGAAGTGTAAAATGTTCTTTGATCATTACAATGCTAAAGTAAGACACACTTGGGTAATTTAAAAACAACACTTAAAGTTCTTCCAGATCTGAATTGCACAATTAGGAAAATATGCACCATCAATGAGTAGATTTTTTTCAATTACTTTTTGTAACTGTGTAAAATTTTTGCAGTATTAAATCAAAATAAGTTTTTGTCAAATGACATTAAGAAAACCCATTACAGCATATAAGCCATCCACAAACTTAGTGAAACATAGGGAAAAACCACTACAGTCTGGCTCCAACTTGCCTACATTTTACAAAAGGTAACAAATATTGTGGTTCAAGGTGTATATAGTAGTTCTCCCACAGATCACTATTAAGTGTGAGAAATGACAACTGAAATAAAAGAGGAAAAGAAGAACAGGAGGGAAAATAAAAAGCAAGAGGATGACAGGAAAGAATACAAGGAAGTAAACAAGCGAGGTGAGAAAGATGAGAAGACACGGTGATGAAACCCTAGAAGGGTGTGCGGGTGTATATGCAGGATGAAGACAGCAGTGTGGTAGTACAACAGGGTCATGCCCTTGGTTGTGTAACCACTGCCCTCAACACCATGAGGCCTGGGGCAAAATTGACTAGAGCCACAGTGCTGTGATCACATTGAGAGAACAGATGGGTCTACACAGTTCTAGAGCACAAGTGAAACATGTCAACACAGACATAGCATGAGAAACCCAGTGTGGCACCATGGCATAGCTGTGATAAAACAATTACTCTGGTTAAAGAATTCCTCAATTACTCTGGCTAAAGAATTCCCCACATAGACCAAGCTGCTTTTAAAACCATATTCTGAGTTTATATATAAAACATGGCTGTTTTAAAAATACCACCAGTATTGTAGTCATTTAGCTCCTTTGGATTTCCAAACCATTCTTAGAGGGTACTGCTGACATACATGATGGCTGCTCTGAAGTGCATCCCTGTCGCATGTGTTGTTAGTTTGTTTCAGCTTTTAAATGAGTGCAAAGTGCAGTCCCCACTGTTATAATACTATTGACATTTAGTCCAGTTTGGTTTCATTTCATTTCACAGTTTTGAGGGCCCATTAAAGACCTTTGCATGCCAAGTCCTGACATCATCATCTAGGTAGGCCAGATCTTTTTGTTGTCTACTGATTGGTTTGTAGACAAGTGCGTGGACATTACAGAGTATTAGTCAATACTATATTAAATGTTTCAGCTCATTTTTATGTGTTTCTTGAAGTCCCCCATGTGTCAGACATTTATCAGGTCATGTTTGTAAATGAGAATTGGTTCTCAAACATTTTACCTGGTGAAATAAAGGTCAAATAAAATAGATAAATTATTATTTACTTATTTACCTTTTCCCTGTTCCAGTTCCTTGTCTTCTTTTGTGTAATGGCCTCTAAATACACTTACCTTCCAGATTTTTTTCACAAACTTTTTTGCTCAGCTTTTTTCCTATCTGAAGTACACTAAAGAATGACTAAAAACATTTCAAAATGTTTAGTGACCTTTTTTTTTTTTTTTTTTTTTTGTTGGACAAATGTCATTTAAGTTACCACAGCTGCATAAGATGTAAATGTCCAATGTAAAAGGTGTTTTCACAATAGAAACAAACTGAACCACGGAACCATCTGTTTTCTTTGGACCAAAGTTCAGTTGTTTGGTCCATAGTCTGGGGCTGGTTTCACATCTGCAATTTTAGCTCAGTTCAAAATAAAATGTCCCAAAATCTAAATGAAACAACTTCGGTATGAAAACTCCCTTAGTGCCTTGAAAATAGTAATTTGTTCTAGTATGATGGTAGGTTTTCAAAATAAGGAGAAAATAATCACATTAAGATAAATATTAACTAGGCTGCATAGTTTCAAAGTACATCCAACCCATCCCCAAAGGGAGTAACAACCTCCCTTTCCAAAAACAAAATCAGTAGGCAGGCCTGATTGTTGATACATGACAGGCGCAAAGAAATAAAAGATTCCACATATTTTGACTGAATGTATATAATCACAAAGTCTAGTCAAGCCTAGTCCTAGACTTCTAAATTGTTATAGAAGAAATGTCTGACTGAACAGAGCTTCTTAAGTGGGATACGCCATTCTAACGCAATATTTTGTCACATCCTTCCTGCCGCTTGCTATTGGTGCCTTCCATAACAAGTAGTATATACCAAAGTTGCTTGCTGTTATGCATGTTCCTTGCTGACTAACATCTTAGTGGTTAGCTCTCCAGTTATATTAGATGCACTCTGGTTAAAATCACAGAGACAGCAGACTCACCCTGTCCATTAGTGTAGTAGATCCACTTCTCTTTGACCTGGGTTGGGGGAGCAGCTGGTTTCTTCTGAATCGCCTTCTCCATGATGCTGCTGGGGTCTTGCATTGGACCCTTCTTCAGTACCCGGGAGCTCCTCTTCACACTGCACACCACGATCACCACCAGCACTAGCAGGAGTAGCAGCACGATCATCCAGGGGAGGTGCTCGTTGATGTCAAAGTGATTATGGGTGCTGGGCCTTGGGGACCCTCTTCGAGTGGGCCTGTAGTAGCTGGAGATTCCACTGCCACTCCCACTTCCCTGTCCAGCTACTTTGCCCATGCCCATCCCGACCCTGACCGTCTCGGCACCCTCTAACCCCTCCATTATTCTGTTGTTGGAGCCTGATACAGGGTCCAAATTTTGTTGCTTCTGCTGTTGCTCAAGGTCCATCAACTGCTTAGGAGCTGGGGATGGCGAAGTCCATGGGGGACCATGATTCGGTAAGGTGGACGTTGAGTCATGGCTCAGAAACACACCATCATATTGGTGGACTTCATCCTCTAGATTTCTCTTCAGCTGAATGGCTGCAGAGTGTCTGTACATACCTGTGATCAGAGACAGAGCAATTGCAACATGAGAGAGGAGAGGGAACACCAGGCAGAAGTAAAAGAAGAGAAACAGCAGAGAGAGCAAGACGGGGAATTAAATTTCCTTACTCAAGGGATCTGCTTAACCCACACAATGAAAACAGAAGGCATCACAGGAGGGAATCCTAACACTTTAATCCATGCAAGCAATCTGGCACACCAGCAGAAGAAGGAACAAGGTCTCACTCTTGCTCTTATTCTTGCTGATGTCCTCCAGTCCTGAGTATTCATGTGTTCAAGTGCATACTTTAAGTTACCATACATTTGGACACCATAGTGAAGCATCAGTGAGTATGGAAAATACTGAATCCCAACCCTAATCCCCTAACCTTTTACAATTCACCACTTTCAAAGAAGTTTCAGAATTAGGGTTAGGATTGTGAAACCAAAGTGCATTTATCAGACTTAATTTGTAATGAAATATGTTTTATTTTCTGAGACTATTATGTGGCTAAAACTCAACCTAAAACATAATTTTGCAGATGGCTCAAATGTAACCCTAATTTTTAAATAGGTCAAAAGTGACCAATAGTAGACCATAGTGGGATACATTTTAAACAGCAGATTTATTTATATGAAAATAATCTCTGTAGTTTTTAATCTTGGATTATCCAATATGTTGCATGGCTGCCCCTAGGTTTTTAAAAGGTTAGATACTGTCTTGATTCCAGTGTTTTTTGTTTGTGGAAAGATTGAGTACAATTAAAGTTCAATAAAAACAAATAATTCTACATAATTTTGGACCATTCTCACAATATCTTTGCATACAACTTTGGAAATTCATCAATGATTTTTTTGGCTTAGGTAGTTCCAAAAAGGATTTAGGACCTGCATCTAAGCCTTATAAGGGGGAGGAAAACTTTATATTAATCAAGGTCTCTTCAGTAGTGATATCTAAGTGAGATGGAAAAGCTTGTGACATGTGGAAAAATACATAATTATACTGATAGGATTAAATGAAAAAAAAACCTGCATTATTGATGTGGATTCCTGTTGTGTAATAGTATAGGGTTAGTGTTAAGCTTAATGTATCCATATTGTATGTTTATTCATCTGACTTGGAACAACAATACATGTAATCTCCCTCTCCTCCAAAGTCTTAGCTGTTGTCTACCTTGTACTTTAAAATCAGATGACCTTGGTGCCTGCTCACTGATGAAGCTTAGGTGAGGACCAAAGCTAATCTGACTTTAGCAACAAGAATAATAATGGAGAAAAAAAAGAGGGGAGTGTGAATGGGTTACTGATTCAAAGCTAAACAAATCTCTGTATCTTTTAAAATATGAAAAGAGCAATTATGAGATTATCAGGGTTTTGGACACAATGAAGCAAACTGAAATAGTCAGTCCATTGGCATGTCATTAGCCTCCAATTGATCTTTGCTAACACCTTGGAGTTGCTCAATAGTGGCTAATGGGATTAATACACAATAACATGGGATCATAAATGGGCAGTTGAATGTTTTAAGCTCATCACTTGGACAGTTTTATTCCCTCTCATCTTCCAATCAGCAGACAGGTACAAAAGTGCACATTTAATCCACCATATTAGAGCTAACATGACTAAAAGTAAAACACCATTAACATGCTCATTCAGCTCTGGAGTGACACAGAAGACAGTATGACATGTTTTGTACAATGTCACCCCATCCAGACAAAGTCAATATCACAGAGTGGTTGGATGTTATGTGCAAGAATCGTGTAGAATATTTATGCACTGCAAAAATCATTGAAAGGGAACTTAGGCTATTTTTTTTTTAATAAAAAGAAAAATAAAGTTGTCTATCATGTTTAAGCTACACCTAGGAAGCAACATTCTAAAACAATGGATTGGTTAAAATTCCAGCTAAGGAATTAAATGGTTTTCCTTCTTTTAAGACCGTGACCACATGTAGAACTTGATAGTTTAAGAAAATTTAAATAGTATCAAATATTGGTGTGTGCTTGTGTGACGTTTGTGTTTGAATCTGGGTTGTGGTGATAGTGGTTGTGTACTGATGTTAGCTGATTCCATCTTTAAGATAACATTAAATAGTGTTGGAAACTGTTGCAGTGGTAAAGGAGCAGAGGAGTGGGACTGCAAGAACTTGCAACCAAGAAGAATGATTTTTTTTCATAAAAAGCAATCTCAGACCTCTACATAGTAATTGGTGTAAAGGCTGTTATCATGCATAAAGGCAACACAGACTGGCAGAAAGTAGGATATGAAGTTAGGTAACATCAGTAGTAAATAGCACAGAACAGAGAAAAGAATCTTCCAAACAGAATCTGTTATACAGTACAAAAACACATGTGAATGAACCTTTAAGTCTGTCTTAAATAAGGCTACATTCAGACTGCAGGCACATTCATTCCAAATCTGACCTGTATCTGAGCTGTTAAAGACAGATTGAACAGCACAAAACCAATTTTTTCAAATCCAACCCAGGTCACTTCCATATGTGGTTCTAAATCTGATGAACAGCCTATATTTTGCAATGTGACCTCAGTCTGAACGGCCTAGTTGCATTTATCCAACCGTCATGTCATTGAAATGCGACAAACTGCACAATTCAATTCCTCCAAGGAGGAGGAGCGGTAGGAAAAACACAATTCCATAAACACAGTGTGTGCCTGTCTGGTTACATATTATGTCAGGACCCTATTTGCGCATGCGGGTCACTTCAGGGTCACATTCAATTCATACTCAAAACTGAGAGAAGTTGCATTTAATGTGTAATATGAACGAGCACACACAAAAAAATCAAATTTCACCAAAAAAATCAGAATTGTGCATCAAGACCTGCTGTCTGAATGTAGCCTAACTGTTGTTTTTGTTGCTTATAATAAGGACAACCTGATTCAGTGTTGGCACTTATTCCCAATTACATCCCATTACACATTTATTCTGGTTTTAGGGAATCTAGCCAAATACAATTTGCTTACCTTATTAGCAGATTTTTTTGCTTATTACAACACAATTTGTTATTGTTATTTTCAATGGTAGCAGCCATTGAAAAGCCCCATACTAGCGGTTGGTAGGGTGTCATATCTGGGTAGTGGACTTGTAATCGAACATCGAAGACCTGCTGATGACAAGCTTCTCTGTTTTTTTTTTTACATTATGTGGGGATTTGTGTTTCCAGTGTACCTCCATATACTGTACTTGTAAAATAGAGAGTAACACAAAAAATTAGTTAGTTTGCAGTTTCTCACATTCCTCCTCACACTTTCCACACATGGCTGTTTTCTTTTTGTATTTCCATTGCCCTGTCACTGTCTTTTCACATAATGGTAATATCATTGTGTATATTCCATCTATAACAGTGAAGCCTGGTCTTCACACTTACATTTGTCCAAAGTATGAAAAGGGACAGCTCACATGCATTTCCACAATCTATGCTGTTGGTTTAAGGTATATAACAGGTATATTCTTGATGTTTAAATCAGTCATTGACTCAATCGTCATCATTTCAACAGATTCACAGTTTTTTTTATCTGCACTATGAACATGCAATGAACATGCAAATGTACTTTTAACATCTTTAATTAAGTTTTATTTTCTGTTTGGAACAACATGTACTACCTTTACAATTGTGCTCTTATAGTGTGTGTTCATTCCTGTTACAATTTTTTTCCCAGGTAGTCTCAGCTAACCTGGTTTTTATACATAAAATGAAGTGAGGCTTTAAAGAACATTCACAGTGAATTCTCTGTTTGGCCTGTAATGTTGCTAGGATATGTGATATAACTCCACAGCCTCCTTAAGTTTAACAAATTACATTAGACCGGACATAGTGAATAGGAGTAGATTTTTATCACTGCTGTCATTGTTGTGGTAAGTGGTTAAAGGCATTTTTACAACCCCGTCCCCATCCCTCTGCTGACAGTAAAAAATACCAGGTATGAGTGTGTAACACCCCCTATACACCCTCCCCCCCCCAGTGTCCCTCTGGCTGAACAGACCAGGTCAGATTAACTAGCTGAGAAGCAATTGATCCCATGCCCACACAAACAGCAGTGACAGTATTACAGTCTGGGTGGGGTGGGGTGGGGGGGTGTAGAGTACTGGATATGGAGGATTGATTCTGAGAAATGACTGGTTGACTGAGTAGAACAAGCCTAACGTATGAACAGCGACAGAGGAAAGGTGACAGACTGGATTAAAGAAAAAAACAAAAGGGCAGACATTTCACATCCATGGTTTATACTGATAAAGGAGAGGTTTAGGAAAAGAGGAGGTTGATAAAGGATGACAGATATAGCCATAACTTCTCCTAGCCACAAACAGCAGCAGTTTGTTTCCATGCCTACAAATGTGCCTTCCTTTAGGAATCCCCATAGGGATAAAGAAACATTCATTATTGATGTAATGATACCTCTTCTGCTAAAACAGCAATGGTACATTAAGAGGTGTACGATGGATGCTGCATTATGTGAAAAGTGTTCAAACTAAATGGATATCACACTGAGGCTATAGTATCTCTCAAGGAAACTATGTACTTGATTAATGGCTGTATTAGGCAAAATAATAAAATTTTCTTGAAGAAAGTTAAGGGATGAACTTTTTTTAAATCATTATTATTTGGCTGTATAAATTAATTAATTCAACCACAATGTTTTCTCAAATGAGTTGACAGGCGCCCATATGAAAATTTAATGTTATGGAATACAGTGCAGTCAACAAGCATACGATATCACAAAAGTGTATTGTTTACTAATTTTATTTTGGGCAAGAAATTTTGATATAGAAATTACTGAATGGGGATTTGTTTTTAATAGAGATTTGCGTAATCTTAAAACTGGAATTTTTTGAATATTTTGAAAAGTTCTGTCAAATTAGGACTACATCTCACATTACCTCTATATTTGTTGGTGCAAACCACTCTTACAGAATTAGAGCTTCTCTGTGCCATCACGATCAGGCAAACAACCTTAAGTTGGAGCTAGCTAGTCGTCAAAAGTCAGTTGTTTCCCACTTTTGTAAAGTGCTATATATTGTATGTCTGGGGCCCAACAGCACACACATTTATTTTGTATTTATTTACATATTTGTTTTAATTTGGCTACACCGTTTCATTGCTGTTTCCATTAGTAACCTTGAATTGACTTCATTTTCTCACTTTAAACCTTGTTTGGCAAAACACTGACAAGTACTTATCATATCCATAGTGCAACTCACTCCTAAAATGCAGGCCAGGAGAAGGGAGGCAATTAGCCAGTGTTAGCTTAAAGACCAGAACTCTTGCTAATAACTCTCATGCTCATTAGGTTAAAATACTATAACTAGTCTACTTCTAGTCTCAAACCATTTCTTTTAAACCAATAGGTAGGGGCAACAACCTCCACACCTCACCTTTCTGTCCATGTTCAGACAATGCTGATGATGGTGATGACGAAGGCGTTGGTTCCTGCACTAGCACAGCCTGTGCTGCCATTGTTGAGTGAGATGATGATGAAGAAGAGAGGGAGGCAGCAGAGGAAGGTCCACAGATGTTGTCTGTCTCCCTAGTTCCAGGTGTGAGCAACACCAGTCCCTGAGCTTGGCAATCTGTGTGACTTCGGCACTTCAGCGCACTTGACTCCACATCTGAGAAAGTCCCCTTGTTGCATGGCTTACAGACCACATCCTCTGTGTCACTGCCCCGCTTTTTCACCCTTGTCCCACGAGGGCACAGCGAGTGGGGCTTACATTGTGTGCCACCAACCCCAGACAAGTAACTGTTTGGGGGACAGGTGCAAACGCGGTCCTGGGTGGATGTACAGGGTATTTTCTCAATAAAGCCTGCAGTACACAGGGCCTGACAGCGATGGCATTGCTCGACTCCATTCTCGCCCCTGGTGAAGGTGCCTTCTGGACAGGGGCTGCACTCCCTCACAGCTGTTGGAGAGCAGTGAACAGACACATAGGTGCCTGCTGGGCACTTGTCACAGACCAGCTGGGTGCCCAGGTCCGGATCAGTGTACTGATAATGGCGGGGAGAGAGGAGGGACTGGTCAGCTGGGTTGGTTGTGGACAAAACCCGGGCTGAGACCACCACTGTACATAAGAGCTGTGAGGAGAAAAACATGTGGCAATTAAAAAATATATCACAAAGGCCTTCCATATTGAAATACATTCTAAATAAGAAAACAATGTTAAAAGACTGAAGCTCCACATAACATCACATCATAAAAATATGTGTGGTGTTCTCATTAGCTTTAGCATTAAGCCATTGAATTCTTTCCATGAATATTTTCCGAAGGAACATGAATATTACACAGTGAATAAAACAAAATGATTGACTATATTAGAGGTATTTGCTGAGGTTTTTCAGCACAAATGAAAATTATTCATATTGTGCAATGACAGACCAACTGTTTGTTTATGTTTCTGGCTAATCTTATATGAAATGATGTAATGAAAATGGTTGAAGAGAAGACCAATTCAATATTAAGAAAACTGTTCATTACTGTGACTAGGATTCGAAATAAATAAACTATCTAACTTCACATTCAGGAACATAGAGTCTGGTAAATCTGAGCTCTGCTCTCATCTGATTTGCCAAATGGGAGGAAACCATGTCAAATCCGGGGTCAATTTGTTTATCAATAGTCAGCACAACCTGGTTTTATAGATACATCCCAACCCTAAAAACACAGACCAGCCAAAAAAGTCACACACAATATTTCAATGGGACTGCCTTTTGCTGTGATTATGTGACACATTAAGACAAAGGAAGTGTCACACTTATTTCTGTCCAGAGGTGCATTAACCTTCGGCCAAGATCTTGTATTGATGATGGGGAGTCAGAGTGCTGCGTAAAGTCTTCGTAAAGTCTCCATCGCATTCAAAGATTCTCAGTGGGATTCAGATCTGGACTGTCTCAGCCTCCCTGAACCACCCTGTCACAGTTTAAGTCTGATGAATCCTGGTGTTAACTTGAAATATGTCTTTCATCAGCAAAAGAAAAATCCACTTATGTTCAGACCTGTTCATTCATTATATTCAGGTTCAGTGTGTGTTAAGTGTTAAGGTAAATAAACAGATGAATAGACAGACAGTTGAGGCCAAAGTGCACTGTCATACCAGTACTAATGCGCTTGTTGACTTGTCTGAATGGACTTGACCCAATAAACTTAAGGAGAAAATCATGTAACCTAAAAATATCCCCTGGCCAGTAGGGAGTGAGCCCTCTCTACCGTGACAAATGTGGAGTTTTAAATTTGACTTGTCTTCGATGTCATTCGCTATAAAACATCAGTGGCCAGGCTGGTAGAAATAACTCTGTCAGGTTACATGGATTCTGAGAAGTCATGCCTCGTGTTACTTTTTTGTTTGCCAGTGAATAAAACAGCTTGGAGCAGATGTTGAGGTGAGTTATTTCAGTCAGTGACTCATCCAGCACCTCTGAGGCTGAGGGTCTTTACAACCACAATTCATCAGGGAAATGACTTGGACTCTCCTGTGTTTTATTGTTGTCATCATGCTCCCATCTCACCTCTGCTGGGAAGCCAACAACTCAGAGGGTTTAGGGGAATTACTCACACATGTCTCACTTTACACACACGGAAATATGTAAACTGAGTCATGTCAATGCAATAATATCAGGCAATACTATCACTATATGGCTCACTGTGCTCTACTAGGCCCGAAGTGTAAATATTTGTGTAGCTACACCATTTTTTACATACCAATACTATGGAGATAAGTAACAAATTACAATTATTCCTCTTTTACAACAAAGTAAATGTTTGGGGTATGTAATAATTCAAACATGTTTGTTTTTAGGCAGCCTTCTTACACTTTAAAGGGCCTCTATTATACAATAGTATTCTCTTCTATCTACTATTGTAGCTATGTACTCAAATATGATGAAGACTTCCAAGACCTTCTAAATGAATCCCACTCACATTAAGTCAAGGATGAAGAAGAACATGAAGAAAATCCTTAAACACATTAAACAGTCCAAGAATTATGACAGCCTCATTATGCAGTGTTTACTTTGCTGGCCCAAAAATGTGGAGAGTAGCTTACAAAACTTTGCATCCAACTAGGGCTGTCACAATAAAGACATTTTAGCTAATGATTAATGCAAAAGAATTTGGATTATCGGTTTAATTATATTTTTACACTCAGTCACTTATCGGCAGTGAGCAGATATGATATGAAATGATATAGCTTGAATGTACAAAGCCTTGTACTGCAATATACTAAATCACCGATACCAGTGGAATTTAAGTGCCTTGAGATTAACAGTTGGTGACACTAATTCTCCATTCAGGTGCTATTAAAGCACAAGAAGAGGATTTGCAGGGATGACACCCTTATAAGTGTTTTAGTTGAAGCTCAAATGGTGGAAAATAGTGACACATGGGGATTTTATACAGGCAAAAAAAACATATGTCATGATTTGTCTGCAAAATAATTGTGGCTGGCTCAAAAAGTTATGACGGGGTAACTATATAGTAACAGACCGTGGTAATGGGCAGGAGCTTTAAGGCAGTTTAGTGACCAGTTGCTTGCTAGTATTGCTTACTTAAGCTACATCCATACTAAACGGTTCTGGGTTCTGGTTTGGATAATGCTCTGTAGAGCTGACGTCAGACCTGACAAAGATTGTGCTGTGCAGGGCTTCAAATGATAGGAACAAACATTACAATATGACCATTCATTCAACATCTGTACCCGCTTTATCCTCACTAGTGTCACGGGCATGGCTGGAGCCTATCCCAGCTACTTATGGGCTGGGTACACCCTGGACGAGTCGTCAGTTCATAGCAGGGCTGGCACAGAGACAAACAACCAATCATTCTCACATTCACAAATATGGGCAATTTACATTAACCAATTAACCTATCACAGCATGTCTTTGGATGGTGGGAGGAAGCTGGAGTACCCGGTGAGAACCCACGCAGACACGGGGAGAACACAGGAAGGTCCCACCCATCGACTGGTGTTGGGATCGAACCCAGGACCTTCTTGCTGAGAGGCACAAGTGCCACCACTGCACAACAGTGCAGTGACCAATGTTTCATTTTTACACACATAGTTTTACATTCATTATACTGTATTTAATTGCTGTCTTACTGCAATACCAGTACTTTTATTTAATTTAAATAATTATACTCTCTTTACACCTCCACTTAGTAGACTCTCTGACAACAGGTGGATACATTTATTCATAAATAACAAGTAACATGACCTCACCATCTCCATGACAACAAAGAAACTTCATCCATTAATGAAGTCACTGAGAAGTGGTTAACACTGTAGCAAGGTAGTGGACCTTATGTAGAGGATCAGCCTTTACTAAATTAGAAAGAAGGATACAAGGGGAAAAAAAATAAATGAGGAAAAATAAGAGAACCAACAAAGCCAAACAGATGATGATGGAGAACAAGAACCAACCAAGCCAAAGACAGACTACTTTAGAAAAAAAAAACAAAAAAAAAACATAAAAGAAAAGACAGATGATGTCAGGAAAAAAGAACCAACAAAACCAAACACAGAAGAAGTGGGGTAAAAGAGGAGAACCAACAAAGACAAAGACAGACAACATTAGTAAAAAAAAATTAAAAAATTAAAAAAATAAGCACCAACTAAACCAAACACAGATGAGTGCTTGATGGCATATGTGACCTCAAATGTGAATTGAAGTCAGCAGTTCATGCAGAACAAATAGGCCTAGGGGGTTTAAACTGAAGCACTGAGGGAATAACTTTGCTGATGGTGCAAGCTGATTTGTAGTCCATGATTACTGATCCAAACCATCCTATCACAAAAGGACACTTCATGTAATACCTTCTCTGTAGACATGAAAGAAATGATAAACACTGTAAAGTCATTCAAAGTTTTTGAGGAAACTGTGAGGAAGTGATGTTTGTAAACTTGTGGTTCAGAAAAGAGCCTAATAACTAACCTAAAAACTAACTTTATGATCAGCACTAAATAAGAATAATGCTTCCATTCTACCATTGTTCTATTGTCCTTTCACCTTATGATCCATTCAGCTCTTTGTTTTCATTCCCAGAACCTCATCCATAAACATCACGGCATGTTCTCGACATGCTGCTCATAACTGAGTTGCGTCAGAACCATCAATGCATTCATTCACATCAAGGTTCAAAGTGAAATGCCTGTTGAGTGTGCATGTGCTACAGTTAAATAGGAAAATTCTGCTTGTTACAGGACAATAGATGTTGCACCCTGTGGTTCTTTCTGCTAGTTTGTTGTAATTTATTATTGAAACAGCATGGTGTGTCACTTATTAAATGTTTGGCTGTGGAAGGGACAGGGACCTTTCCTGTTATTAGCCAAAGTAGAAATTTTCATTTTGTCTGGTGAGCCAGGCTCATTAAAAAAGCTTGGAGTCAACAGGAAAATAGCTTCATTAGTCATTTTTAAGTAAACATTGTCAAAGCAAATTTAATGATCCCCACTTAGTCCTGAATATAGTTTTGCGAGAAAAAAAAATAATAATAAAGAGGTGAAACATCAGCCTCTGCAGACTTGTAGATTAACATGGCTTGAGAGATTTCCATGTTTAATGATTTCATGACATTATGACATTATATTGACTCATATTAAATACCAACAAGGTAATTTCTTGAATTCATACAGCTGTGTCATATATA
>JAPTYQ010000017.1:22212830-22228293 GCA_029814465.1 Ostorhinchus cyanosoma | reverse complement strand
TTTTTTTCCCCCCCCAAAAAAATTACTTGTGTTGCCCCTAAGCAAACAAAGCAAAGGACACCAGTAGTATAGTTATTTGAGGGTACAAAAGAACCAGATGATGTTACTAATATGCTAATGATTTTTAGAAAGAACTCTTATATTTCTAGAGTTATATTTATGTTTATTGTTACGAGACTTATTTGGATTTGAATTTTTGACGCCAGCATCTAACAAATGTTGGTGGCATTCCGCTGTATTCACATTGGCTTTAATTTTAACTGCTGTTGTTTTTGCTCATATAGCATTACAAAGTCGTATCCTACTTTGAACTCTGATGAGCTGGCTGAGCAGATTACCCTGTAATTCTACCTCCAACTGCAGCTACACTGTACACTCATCTGGACACACCCAGTCCATGTCTTTAAAACAGAGATGAAACTAATAGGTTGAGTCTTTTTTTAAGTAGTAAGCAGCTAGCCTAACTCTTTACATTTATTCAGTCTCTGGTTTCATCTTCTGCTAAAATGACTTATGATATGGCAAGAATGTACCCCACCCCAGTCAACACCAGCATCCTGCAACCCTCTTGAGGACTGAGCAGTTCAGAAAATAAAGAAATGAAGAATGAATGAATGACAAATTATTGTATCATACTAGCGGATTATAGCGGATATTGAGCTGAAGCTCAATCAAACCACATCACCTCTATCTGTCATGCCCAAATTATAGCTAGCATGACAAGAGGTAGGCATCGTTAACTCTCACAGCTTTTTGGACGAATGCACAAGGCCTGAAAGTGAGGCAATGTACAATATTGTGTAAGGTGACTTGCTTGCAGAATGCAGAATGAGGCATCAATAAATATGTTATAATGACTACTGAAGGGCAAAGATATGATATGTTGCCATAATTTATTATCTGAGTAGGCTACAAATTCAAGACAAAATGTCACATTTAAGACAATTTAGTGTTAAAATAAACTGCTGCTTAGAAACAACTACGCAGTGGGCATCTGATGTCAATTCAACATCAATATGACAATTTTCTACCAGGTTTGATGTCATATTGATGTGGAATTGACATCAGATGCCCACTGGGTAGTTCTGCTGTTCATAGATTAAATAAATCATTTCATTCTTGTCAATCATTTCATTTAAAAAAAAAAACAGCACCACAAAAGTTTTGTCTTTACTAAAGAAGAGCGTAAGAGTGTTTAGCACTTAAACATGTTTGTTTACACTACTGTAAGACAACCTAAAATGAAAATCAGTCACAAGTCCCTGAAGGACGTCTTGAGGCATTTCCTAAAATAAGCAGTAAAACAGCACGTGGACAGACGGTCTGCATGCCAAAACATACAGCCTGTCAACATCAGGGTAGACATGTCAGTCTGTTAAACTACTGACAGGAAGACAATGCTGCACAGGAACATATACAGACCACAGCCTCATCCTGTGACATGACTTGTGACTGCAAATTTTACCACAAAGGAGGGCAGAGACTGAAAACTGAGAACTCATTAATTTAAGTGTTTCAAAGATCTGGAGCACGTTTTTTAGGGATGACTTAATCCACTGTCAGAAAACAAACAAGCTGCTATCTAGGATGCTGTATGTGAGTGTGTGTTATATAATGAGGTGTGTTCAAACAAAAGTTTGGTTGTGGGTGGGATGTTTGTGTGTGTGGCACTCACTGGAAGAGTGAGCAGCAATTACAATATAATTAAAGCAGGGCACACCACGAACACTTACATGCATGCACCGACACAAAAATACACACATGTAGCCCTGTATATGCTTCTTTTAGACCCCTTCCCCCTTCCCTCTACTCTCTCACTCACACGCACACACACACACACACACACATGCCCACACAAGCACACGCACACGTTGATCCACACACCACGCGGAGCAACAGCACCTGTTGCTGCATGTCCCTGTGTCAGCCCGTTGCATCATTTTAGCTCACAGAAAGATAGACTATTTGGATTCAATACTGATGAATTTATCATCAGTCAAAGGGACTAGAACAGGGAAAACCCCAACTCTGACTCACAGGAGTAACTTAGTGGATGTATGGGAGTGAGGAACCATAGAGAAATGAAGGTCATTCCTTGTGAAAATAACTTCATTTAATGGCTTTGAGGTCCCCTGTGAATTTTCCAATGGATGTACTAGTCTTTATGGGACAACCTTAAACATGGACTAACAACCATAACAGCAAAGAGGTGGACATAGCAACTTTTATGTCACTCATTGCTTTGTGGGTTGCTGTCAAAGAACTGGAAGCTAATGCAGCTTTCCATTGCAATAATGCCATGTTGTTTTTTTGGGAGACAGAAGTGAACACATTTGGACAAAAAGGGCAGAGCTGCATGAGTGTAAATGGTCAGTCCTCTGTAAGGGCCTTGGGGAAACTAATGCTAAATGCTAGCTTATTGATGCAGTAAAACTTCATTAAACACTGTGTACCAAAGGCATTGCATAGTGGTGTTATTGGAACTTATTAACTACCACTACAGTGGAGCTGACTTTCAGAAAAAATGTGTTCAATCAGATAAACAGAAAGCCCATGAATCAGCAGGAATCAGCAGGCTGTCATATAACTTCTCTGTCGATCAACGCCCAATACACCAGACACCAAAGCCTTCTACTGGATCTGAGATCTAATTACTGGAGGGAAATCTTAAAGATGAGCCACATCACTTATTACAGGGTCCAAATAAAACAGCTGAGACCAGGCTTTTTAGAGCCAACACCAATGGTCCTCAGCTGGGGTTGGCTCAGCTTTTAGATATTTTGCATTAGCTTAATTTCGGAGCCTAGGTCCCTGCCCCTTGGTTTTAGCTGTTGTCCACATTGAATTTTTGGCAACTCACTGAAGTTACACTAACTTACTCAAAACACTGTCCAACCACACTAATAATTAGGATTTTTTTTGTTTATGTTAAACGTCTCCAAGTAATTTCAGCTACTTTCTAAATCTTAATACATACATAGTCATCTTCTAGTACAAAAACGAACCAACTTAACTTCCAAATACTTATCGAAATCTACAGTGGAGATATCCATCACAACAAAAAGTCAATTAAAACAAAAAACAAAGCTCTCAAAGTTGTATTTGACAGGGAAGTTAATTGTCAGTCAAAGCCCATATGACCCACAGCATACTATATTATCAGAGGTACTATTTACTTAAAAAATTAACATTACACTAATTAATATGGCCAAAAACAAATGAGCCCAGAATGACAGAAGCTTTATTGACTTGGTATTTCTAGAGTAAACTTGGAGCATCACAGAACTGATCAACATCCTTCAACCACAACTATCAGTGGTCACTTTAGCATAATTTCATTTAAAGGTGGGGCACGAGATCTTGGAAAAATGGTTCAAGCAAGCTACATTTTGAAAATACACAATTCAAAAGTCCCCTTTATTCAAACATCCCCCCGAATCCACACCTCCAGAATACTGGCACGCGCTATGCTTGCTCCTGAGGGTTCACGAGCACTGCGCAGCAACAATTCACCTGGCTCCGACTCCAATGCATGCATACCTCATTCAGTCTCCTCCAACACCCCCACTCTCACAGAACAGCCCCAATTCATACCTATTTGGCAAACATTACATTTCCTAGTGTTTTATGTTAGTGACAAAACAATTTTCCAGTGAATGTTACATCTTAAAATAGCTAGCCAAGCTCTGGCTTCCTTTCCTTTCCTTTCCTTTCCTTTCCTTTCCTTTCCTTTCCTTTCCTTTCCTTTCCTTTCCTTTCCTGCCGGCATAATCAGTTTTGATCATTGTGTACTCATTGTCCACCAGTGCTTTGACTATACCCAGTCAGCACAGAGTAATCCTCAAGCCCCACCCAGGAGTTTTTCAGGCTCACTTGGAGTAACTACACTGAAGTAGGGACTTGTTTAGAGCCCATAAAAGTTCCAGTAGGTTGTTTCCTGAGAGTAATTCCTGCTGTGGAGACACACACCAATGCCCCCAGCCATATAACATTACTAAGAGGTTTCTGCAAAGGAGACATGGCTATGGACTGAGACAGCTCCTCAAAGTAGAGATCAATTGATACAAACAGGACGTTTCATGATCCATCAGTACAGACACAAATCACCACTAATAGTGAATGACAACTAAGATTAGGCTTCTCAACAGGATTTAGCATGACACTTTACAGTTATTTTAATGTTCCAAATCAAATGTATCTATCAGTTTCTCTGGGTTTAATATTTGGTTGGTGATTCAGATGTTTTTATTAAGGTATTAATTTAATTAGACTTTTTTTTGATGATGATCAACTATCCTTAAGTAGTATATCTTTAAAATGCAACTAGTCCACTCCAAAAATCTGTATACTTACACCAGTTTATCGACACTAAACTGCCAAGTCAAACATGAAATAATGTCCTTAACTCACATACAGCTGTTTCCTTCTACTTTTCCTTTCCTTTTTTCTATTAAAAGGCAGGGTGTTAACCCCTAAACATACCGGTCAAAGTCCCTCACGTTTTTCCAAATACAAGTTTTAATGTCTATAAAAGGTGAATTCCGTCAAATGGTTAGTCTACTATTTACACACAGCTGTTTCCTTCAATTATTCCTTTCCTTTTTTCTATTAAAAATCAAGGCGTTAACCCCTAAACATACTGGTCAAAGTCCGTCACGTTTTTCCAGATACAAACTTCAATGTTTCTGAAAGGTGTACACCATCAAATAGTTAGTCCACTTACTATAAATGCAAAAGTCATCAAAAAGTCATCAAACAGACTAACATCAGCTCTACTGTGTGAAGAGACAAAGGGTAACTCTTTGTGTTGAAGCTCCCAGCTGGACTGTATTCAACACCCAAGTCAACAAAAGGACACCGGCCCATCTGTCTTTGACACTAACATCAATCAGATCCAGTTATTTAGAGCATATTTTCATGATATAGCCTGTTTTTGTTCACCCCAAATTCTGACATTATCATCTTCTCATGTCTTTTATGTGACTGTCAACAGACTAGACTCAACGGACTGACATTTCCAGTTGTTTGTCTGACAGAGTGCATCAGGGTAAACAATAGATTGCTGAGTGTCCTCTCTTTCTCCATCCTTCCACTGCAGATTCTTTTGTGTTTTTCACCCACGCAGGCATGAATTACACTCCAGTAAGATGTTTAAATGTGAGGGGGAAATGGAAGCTTTCCTGAGTTTTTATTCACATTCAAACTTAGTATGATGTTGGGTAGTTTAATCTGGGAGGGGGGGTTCATAAAATATTAAATAAAAAAATAAATTTAAAAAACAGGTACTGCGCCTTTAAATGGAGAACCTGCTGGAGGAGTCCTTAGAATAAAGACTAAAAACACGCAGAGGTGAGGTTATGTGTACTCACCACTGCGGACACACACGCGGCAGGCATCGTCCCGATCAAGAAATTGCAGCCTTAGATGCGGGTCGAGCAGACGTCCTTGACCAAGTTGTCTGCGAGAGGAACACTTCTCATCTCTAGATGTTTCTCATCCTCCTCCTCCTCAGCAGCTCAGTGGAGGACAGAAGCTGATGCAGCCACAGCCTCAACTGCAGTGTTTTATAGTCTGTGTCTCCAGGTGGACCGGTTTCAGATAATACGGGATGAGGGCTTGGTTCAGGAAGAACACTGTGGTAATTCCCATAGCGATGATGGATTGGAGGGCCACGCCGGGTTCGCCGCCTCGCCCCGTCCAGGCTGGTGAGTGTGCAGTGCGGCGGTCCGCGCTGCAGAGTGCCACAGACCCAGCCGCTGTGACGTAAAGAAAAGGGCGGGCGCTAGAGAGGTGGCTCAACGAATCGCCGACCTCTGAGAGATGCGCACGTGTGTTAAAGCTCCGGTCCGTTTTCGAGGAAGGGTAAGTCTGCAGGTGGATTCAGGATGAGGTCCAGACTTGTCAGACTTGTGGGGACATGTCACTGATGCATTGGCATTCATATAATGTTGTGCAAAAGTATGAAGTTGACAAGTCCGAACTCGGCGAGGATGGTCTTGGTAAGAACGGTTCTAGAGAATAGACTTCTGAAGCACACTTATGAACTTTCCTCCCTTGAGTCAATATATAATTGTGGGGCTTTTGAAGTCCATGGGATATATGTTGCATACATCTTTATTAAACGAAAAAAAAAAAAATATGATCATGTCTATTAAAATTCTATAATTATTTAAAGATAGAAACAATCACTTATTAATAAATGATTAATAAATAATTAATAAACGACTAGATATACAAAAATGTCAACAAAATGACAGTCCGTATTTATTAACAATCACCTTCTAATTAGCTAACAATTAAAAAAATGTGCCTATTCAAAAATTGTTTTGAATGTGTTCTTTTTATTAAATTGAGATAATCATGACAGATATACCTTTTTAGGCAATATATAAAATTTTGTATGGAAAATAACAAATTGTATTTGTGTCCGAGAAATCACTTTCAACTAAGTGACCCATTACAAAAACATCTCTCAAGGAAGTATGTTAATTCCAAATCAGATACCTGATCTTTTTTCCTCCAGAAGAAAACACTGGCAAGACTCCAAGATATGTTCTTTCTCCTCTTTCTTAGTTATTTAATATAAAGTAGTGTGTAAGTCAAGTGTGGATTTATCAAACTCCTATGTCAACAGTGTTACTACAATATCTTTATAAATAATTTTCAATTTCAATTTTATTCAATTGTAAATATGATATTAAAATAATCTTTCTATAAAAAGGCCATGTGGTTATGGTTTTGTTAATTTTAGGCCTGAAAACAGCAAAAATGTTAACTATACCTGTCAACTATGTTACCCTGTAAAGGTAACTCAAAAAGTCCCTCAGTTATATTTTGATCACCTGGCTCTGCTTTATTTCCGCCATCGACTCCATAATGTATCCACCACAATGTGTCACTCGAATTGATTTCAATTCATTTGTACAATTGTTTACATGTCATTTATATTTTGTTATACATTTTATATATTCCTCAAAATTGGATGAACAAATTTCATGAAATACCATATGATAATAATGATGTATTTCTCACTCTTCTGCCTCTTGTGCATGTTCCAACATTGTTTCACATCATTTTGTGACATCTCTTCAATAAAACATATCTGTTGCTTTTGAGAGTAGCACAAAATGCACCTTGGGATATTTCCCAGCCAAGTCTTACATGAGTCACTGTCAAGGGACAATTTGAGTCTCCAAAAGATGTGAGTTGCGCATGCGTAGACATCTTCTAAAGACTCAAATCATCCACTGTTGCTACCCGATCGGTTCTGGAAGGGCCAGATCAATTCCAGTTAGGTCATCCACATGTGCGAATCTATGTCACAACTTGCGTTCCAACATTTTAATTTATGGTACACTAAACCAATTTTCAAAAAGTGTTCTGAACATAGAAATAAAGTAATTTTATTAAGAAATCAAGAATTATAAAAACTTGTAAAAGTTATTTTACACATCCACTGTTAAGACAAAAACTAGTCGAATTCTGCCAGATTTAGATTTGGCATGTGCAAGACAGTCTGTCGTCTTGGGCACGATAAGTCTCCATTGACAAAAAGTGTCAGAGATGTTTTTCTATATATATAGCTTTATTGTGGTCATTCCGAACATATATCTCTTTAGGTACTCTACAGTGCAAACAATATTTGATTGCATCTTACTTGCCATCATACAGATGGAATAGAATTGAGTAAGAACACAAAACTATATCTTGAAAGTAAATGCAATCTAAAATTACCAACATATAATATTGTACAGTAATTGCAGCACAATAAAACTAGACTTATTGAATGTTTCTAATATTTTAAGGCCGATCACTTTTCTTTTAATTCTTGCCGATGATTATGGGAGTAGTATAAATTAGGTATGAATAGTATAGTTATTAGTATTTAATTAATTATTAGTTTCCTCAACCCATCTGGTAGTGACAGCGCTTTCTCAAACCATCCGTCTTGAATATTTCTAACTGTTGTAAAAAGGAAAACATACGATAGCCTTGCACTTGTGTGGAACAGTATTTGGGCTCTGACTGATGACATTTCACGAGATCGCAAGAACAGAAGAACAGATAAGAATGTATAAGCAATAAAGTTAGTATTTTAGCTCTGTTGGGGTCTCAGTTCCTGAGAGAAATATCTTTCTCTTTAGCTGATAAATGTTACACAATGTTAGTTAGTGGTTTCCTTGCGGCATTTTTTGTTTTATTTAACCTTTATTTAACAAGGAAACAAGGAAGAAGAGATTAAAGATGCAGCAGCACAATTAACCAGGTTACAGACACTGTAGCAAGTGGATATGCATGGACAGAGACATGATATAAAATACAAGGCAAGTAGAAAATGATAAATCCAACAAACGCTCACAACCAGATGTTTGTGTCTGTGTTATTCAACATCCCTTTAAAAGTGTTGAATGAGAGCAGCTCTTTAAGTCTCAGGTAAGTTTGTTTCTAATTCCAAGTAGATTTAAAAGTCTTTTTTTCCCAGTTCAGTCCACACCTTAGAAAAAAAAGGAGAAATTAACCCACAGATTGAAGACTGGAATGTGAAAAAAACCTGTTTTCAAGTACATTTTATTGCACCAATTTGTGACATTTTTGTATCAGTTTATGGTGGAAATTCTAGATTGTCAGGTATGAAGGATTGCATTGTCTTACTTGTTTTTATATTCATTTAACATTTTCTTCAGTTTTCTCTGTTTTAACATAATAAACTTTAAATTTACTCTGAGCTTTTATGAAGACGCACTTGATCAGTGAACATAGAAAAATACCTAATTCTCATTGAAAAATCCAAAATACTGTGGTTAATTATAAATGGTGATAAATCACTTAGGAAAGGTTAAATGTAGAGTAAAATCCATTTGGATGCCACAAGATAATGATGTCTCAAAAACATTTCTGTCTATTTAGTGTAAAACTTATTGAATGCAAGTGGTTATTAGCATATTTTATCGTGCATATTATAAGTTGCTTTAACTTTTCAACACATGCGTAAATGCCAACCAAAATTACATGTGATGAAGGGTTGTTATCTCAAGAAAAATCACAAGTGGACAAACAAATATTTCCAAAGCTGTACATGATGATCTATGTATATGTGAGGACTGTGCACTGTACATGCATTATTATAAGCAGATGTACACTTGTTATAAACATCTATGTAACTACACAAACAGAAAATGAGGTGCATGGACACATACAGTCCAGTATACCACACAGATCACTGGAGCCACAGGCCTGAAAAAGTAAACTTACATAAAAACTACTGAACAGAGTTTAATGAACTGCTGTGGCTGCAGACCTTAACTTCTGTAGCATTGTGTGAATCAGTTAATGAAATCACAGTTCTTCAGTATTACAATACACTGATGGTGTAACTTATTGATAACTACCAGACATAAAAGTTGACAAGTCTAAATATTGCTGGTAAAAAAAAAAAAAGATCAGTAACTAATGAGATCTAAGGTTGAACACTAAATGTAATATGTGTTCACAATGTGGCAAAAAACAGAGCAATATATTCCCTGTTTTTTAATGTGTTAGAAGAGCATTTTTATGATTTATAAAGTGTTAACAATCTAATTAATTCCCTAATTATGAATCCCTTATCCCTTAGACTGTACAGAGTTTTTCTGGACAAACTCAAACAAGGTCTCTGTTAGACAAAGACGTGTCAACAGATGTGATGTGTTTTAAACTGTTCAACTGTTCAGGATGTGTAGTTAGGTTTATTGTAGTTTTCAGTCTGTCAAATGAGAGCATTGCCTTTATCATAGTCTGATACTATTTCAAGGAAGAATGTGTCAGTATATACTGTACTACATGTGGACATTGAACACACACTGAAAGTGACCCTCTGCTTTTAAGATGAACATGCAGGAACACACCACCAGTGTTGTATATCAACAAAGTAATAATACTTCACTACTGTACTCAAGTATGTTTTAGGAGAAGTTGTACTTTACTACGTATGTTTTATTTTTGTTTACTTTCACTTTTACTTCTTGACTTTCCAAACTAAATTGAATACTTCTACATGTACTACAAGCATGCTTTGTATGTTAGTCATTACAAAAAATTAAATAAAGGGAATTTGATGTTTTCAGCACTGAGATTACTGGTGACTACAACAAAGTCAAGAGGCTAATTTGTCAATGGGCCAAACTGCATAATGCGAAAGTGCAAACGACAGTACACACTCAACCTGTCGGCAAACTGTTGATGTGAGGGAGAGTTGAATGAAGCTATGCCAAAAAAACAGGTTGGTGTTAGGTCAATTGTTTAGACATAGGATTCCTGGTTTACCAAGTGTAATGTAGGCTCCATGTTTTCAGATGTCACATAAGCTTCATAATTTTCTTACCCCCCCCCCCAAATTTCCATTATTTATAGTAAAAGCAATAGCCTACTCCTGTTTAGGTTTTTTAAACCTTTCTGAGGCATGTGATGTAGGCATCATTTCTAAATTTTTACTCTTTGTCTTTTACTTTACCATGTTTTAAAATCTTCTATAAACTTTATAATATTCAAAATTCTGACTGCCTTTGGTTGTTAACATGTACTTTTGCTTTCATTACTTGAGCACATTAAATTGTAGATTACTTGATATCCTCAAGTACAGTAAATGCTAGATACTTAAAGACTTTAACTTGAGTAGCATTTCAGTTGGTGACTTGAACTTCTACCAAAGTATTCTTTGGTAGGGTATCTGTACTTCTACTCAAGTTTGACTTTCCAGTACTGTCCACAGCACTGCACACCACACTGAACACCATGTCAGATATCTGGGTTCCAGTATGGCCCATGGGATGATTTGTGAATGAAAAAATTAAACTGAAGATATTAACAGTCAAGGATGTAAATATCATTTTAGTTTAGGGGCCAGTATGATCTGAAGTGGATCAGACCAGTAAAATACTCTCATAATAATCTAGAAATAATGACAACTCCAAATTTTTCCTTGTTTTAGTTTAAAGAAAAGTAAAATTACATGAAAATGTTTATATTTTACAAACTTTCTATTCACAAAAAATGTGAATAACCTGAACAAATATGAACAAGCTGAAATGTATGTAATTTTAACAATATTTTACCAGTTAATAAATGTTTTGTGTCTTTATGGACTCACTACTATGATCTGCAAGTTGTAATGTACATGTAAATGAGAAGCTGAGGCATAATATTGTTAAAATATGACTTATTGTTCTGATGAAGTTTCGGGTTGTCCATGGTTATTCATATTATTCAAATTTTTTTGAATGTTAGTTTGTAGATATTGTAGATAGAAATATTTTCATAATGCAATTTTACTTTTTCACTGTAAAACAGAAAGAAGTTTGAAGTTGATATTATTTATGGGTTATAATGTTTGTTTGTTTGTTTTTATTGATTTATTTACATACATACATGCACACACATACATATGCACATACACACACACACACACACACACACGTACACATATACATGCATACATACACATATACACATACCTGCACATACATACCCATACATATACATGTACAAATACATAAATACACTGTTATCTACATACACAGGTTTCTCTGCCTCTAACCCCTATACCATATCAGTGATTAAATGGCAATAGTCAGTAATCATAATTATCCATTATAACTATTAAACAAAATATTTTTGTACATTTTGTCAAATTGGTTAATATTTGGACTTTGCTTGAGTTCCTCATTTAGATTGTTTATTATTTTACTAGTCTGGCCCACTTGAAATCATAGTGGGCTGAATGTGGCCCATGGGCAAAAAAAGAGTTTGACACCCCTACTCGAGGCTATAGCTGCCTCCTAGGTTGGCAACAGTATTTCTTGGCCTGTTTTCTTCAAATACAAAGGAGATCTGAACTATTCCCTGAACTGTACATTTATTCACCACCAGAAAACCTAGGTATTGGATATAATATCAGTAGAATCCATAAAGAATGTTAAAGTCATTATTCATAACCAAAGGAAGCTCCTTTCCAGTGTCTTTGTTTCAGGTCTTCTATCATTCTGAGTCATATACACTGCATGATACAGCTCAGTTTTAAAGGAGGTCTCATGAAGCCCTTTAGCTAACCCCCAAAATGGCATTCGTTGTGTGTTTTGATGCTTTTAAAAATGCTTAACAATGGAGCTCAGTTTCTGAATAATTTATGTCATTCATTTTCATCCTTTGCTCTAAATATCAAGTTTAGAAATGGCCCTCCTGCTTTAGTTGACCATGTCATGGGTTAGAGATCATTATCATCATCAGGACTTTTTCATATGGCACACACACAAAGGCAAGTATAAAATGATAAATGCAAAAGAAGTGCAGCAGTGCAGCCACATGTTTATGACTCCTCATCATTTAACCTCCCTTTAAAAGTGAGAGCAGTTTCTTAAGTCTCAGGTCATTTTGTTACTTTTCACAAGCAGATTTAGAGGACTTTTCCCCAGTTCAGTCCAGACCTTTGTAACAGATAAAAGAAATAAATCCTGAGACCAACTACCTGTACTTTCTGACAGGTGTAGTTTTGAAGATATGGAAGGAGGCCTAGGAGAAAATAGGCTTACATTTACTTTATGGATGAAGATCTGCCAGCCTTTCAGTGTGTGTGGATGAAGTAGATACAGGCAAACAAGCAGCCATGAGTGAGGGCTTTAAGGTTTGTAATAAACCTCAGAGCTCCATGGTAGACAGTGTCTGGAACAAGAGGGCTTTGAGAGGACATGCATCGATATCACATCAACATTGTCCAGCACTGACATTAATGTTCCAGCTTAGTGCTGGTTAGTGTACTTTGAGGGGTTTTGCCAAAACAGCTGCTTTTTGCAACCATTAACATGAGAGTGGTGAAATGTAGTGTGTAGAGTACAAAGTAATGTATAACGTGTGGTCCATTGTTTAAGTTTTCACTAAAGTTAACACGATGCTGTGTTTTTGTTCATATTCTCTTGATAAAAAACAAAAGCCCCATCGGTCATATTGGAGTCAAAGTAACTGAAGTATGATATTCATGAAATATTTCAAAAATTCAATGTATGATTGATGTGATTCCAAACTTTACATCTGTGTCCAGCCCACAGGCAACAAGTTTTCCATGAAGTTACCTTCAAAAAAGAACTGAATCAAGCACTTCTCAAGCTACAGAGTACCACTTATGCAAAGAACATCTTAAGTGATTTCATGTTCAAAATACTTGAATAAAGGTCATTTTATTCTCCATCAAAATATGAGCATGTTAACTTTATTTAGAATTTTATTTGTCATACCATAAAAGCTCTTTTTAAGTATTTTTCTCCATATTTTTATTGTCTTCTTCCACGGGCAGCAGCTAAAACAGACTGTGTCTGGGGTGAGATGAGTCCTGGAGGATACTGTGAGGTTTTTTAAGGAAGTGAAGGCTGTATAGGTCTTCCAGAGAGAGCAGGGGTTCAAAAGCAGCCAGTGATTTTCTAGGTCAGGGGTCACCCTGGTCCTTGAGATCTACTATCCTGCATGTTTTAAGATCAGGGTTCTCCAATCCTGGTCCTCGTGGGCCGATATCCGGCATGTTTTAAATATTTCCCTCTTCCTACACACCTGACGGTCATTGTCAGCTTTCCACAGAGCTTTATGATAGGCTTCTCATTTGAATCAGTTGTGTTGTAAGAGGGATATATCTGAAACACGCAGGATACCGGCCCTCGAGGACCAGGACTTGAGACCCATTTTAGATGTCTTAAGTGTAATTTTATCAATATTCTGCCTATTACTAAATGTTTCGTCTTTGTAGATCCACTGTGATCTGTAAGTTGTAATGCAAATGTGTAGGTGATGAGCTGAGGTTTAATATTTTTAAAATTACTCAAATTTCTCTCAAGAAATTTCAGGTTGTTAGAGCTATTCAGTTTTTTTAAGAATAGTTTGTAGATGTAAACATTTAATTTGACTTTTTCACTGTGTAAAAGGACTTTGGTACCTCTGGTCCACGTGGACTGACATGCTATTGATGGCAGCCTCCATGGACCACTCGAGCAAGTGGAGGTTTCTGTACCTCTATGCTGACTCATTTCATCCTTTGAGGTTACTCCTTGACACCTCTGATACTGATCTCTTTTGACGTCTCCATGCGAGAACATCCAAACACCTCATGAATGACTAATTCATTCATGCTGCTTCCAACTGTGCGGCATCCTCTGCTCCATATGTGTCAGTGGAACAAACATGGTGGCTCAAGCAAGCCACTCAGTCATCTGTCCCTTAGTGGTTATCCTGTCATCCATCTGCTCACCTCCCGCCCTGCTGTCGAGATATCCACACACACAGGCCAGCCAGTGTTTTTGGCCAGTTAGTAAACAGTCGGCATACACACAAGCTGGCGGTGCTTATAGCCTCAGACGTTACCGCAAATAGCGGTGGCCGATAAAAGACTAGAGCACCATCTGCCCTGCACGTGGAGCGGAAGAGAGTGGACCGAGTCAAGAGAGGGAGGGAGTCCATAAGGGGGATAAAGGGATGTAACACGCCACTTTGCTTTTTTGCTGGTGGGGGAAGAATCCACTCTTAAGTGGGTCAGTGGGATGGCTGAAGAGGAAAATCCACTTAAAATGAAGGCAATTCTTGTTATTTGGTTTCATAGTTGGTGAGGTGTGACACAGGCAGACAGTGCAGCATGCTGAGGATACACCACACCAGGTTCAAGGTTCCTTTATTGTCACTCATTCAATGTAGTGAGATATTATTTTAATACACAGTTAAGGTCTTTAGTTTAATCTTTTTAGTAACTAGTAGGTTAATGTTAAAATTCCTTTGTTTCACTAGACTTCTGTGTTTCACTGAATTCCTTTGTTTTCACTGTTGGGTGAGGGGTTTCTTCAGGCCAGTATGGGTATGGGTCACACCTTGGTTAACACAACAAAGCGGCAGATTTACATATGCTCTCAAAGGATTGTAAATCACAAAAGATAAGAGGGAAAAACACAGTCAGTATAGGGAAAAACATCTGTTTGACTCAGTCACCAGCCCAGTGTTGGTGACCCAACCCACCTTGCCCACAAGGGGGTCAACCCATAGATTATAAGGATCAACTTACAAGGAGTATAAAGCTGATGTGTTTTGAGAAGATCGGGGCCATTCCACTGTCCTCCATGGGGGTGGATGGCCCTCGGCTGACTGATGCTTTGTTTGTGGCCCATGTGTTTCTCAGCTGAGTTATGCTTTGTTTGTGATAAGATCAAGTCAGTTCAATAAATGTATAAAATGAGACCAAAAAGAATCTGGACTAATTCTTGGAGCTTCCAACAAAAGAACACGCTAACAGTTGCACATGAAGAACGAAATGTGTACTCAGGTCCCAGCAATATGATAAAAAAAGTAAAAAAAAAAAGAAAAGAAAATTATATATATCTATATATCTATATAGATCTATATCTATATCTATATCTATATCTACATATATATCAGCCCGCAGTGCCAGTTCTGCTTACCAAAA
>JAPTYQ010000017.1:22190456-22208940 GCA_029814465.1 Ostorhinchus cyanosoma | reverse complement strand
GTCCAGAGAAAGCAAGGACCTATTCTTCTGTTAACTTTGGACCAAAAGACTCTAAAGACTGATTTTGTCTTTTTGACAATTTTACCAACTTAAAGGGAGTTTGTCAGTGTATAGCAATTTTCCTGAATTCACCGCAATTTACCCTGTTTTGGACTGAATCGGAGAAGAAGAAGAATCTTTCTATTTCTTTCCTCTTTTTCTATTTCCCAGCATTAAGGACTGATTTAACCGTTTTGGCCAATCTGTTGAGGACGTCTTCCAAATTGATTCTGTTTTTATTTTTCTGAATTTTCCTTTGATACTCCTTCCATTTGGATTTAACTTTTGTTTTTTTTTATTTCCCTTCCATTGAGGACATCAAGCAACACAACAATTCGAACTTTCTTCAAAGTGACTCAAAAGGACTGAACTGGGGTTGAAGGGTAACAACGAACTTGAGAGATAGTAAAGGTGGTGAGGGAAATATAGTTGATGATAGGTTGGGTGATTAGAGCATTGTTTAAAAATTTTTAAAATTTATTCGGATGATTTTTTAATTGATGATTTATTGAGTGACTTTTATGTATGTGTTGCTTTGCTAAATTGCCTGCAATAAATTTATAAAAAATAAATTCTAAATTTTCTTTTGAATTATTCCTTTGGGGTATGCTAAGTTTGTGAATATAAAACATTAGGTTTATGTGTGCATGACATCCGAGGTTCTGAAAATATCTTAGCCATATTCCACCTAAAGCTTATTGTGTCCCTAGAGCCTTTTATTCCAGGCTTTTAAACTTTTACCTGCCCATTACCAAGTGCACAAATCCAAGGAAACGGCTACCTTTAAAACAGATAGACCAAAGCTATTTCTACCAGTTTCTGTGGGTTTTTCTCCTGGTGGTCTTCGTTCTGGAGTTAGCGGGGCAAAGTCTGACATATAGGTAGTAGAGGCAGGCGAGCGTTTCGAAACATATTCAGCATAAGTAGTATCTACACGAGTTAGTAGTATATTGGGTAATACCCTGATATAACGACATGAAGATCTTGACCCTATGAAACGGAGGCTGATGAAAAACCGGAGGATTTAACAGTATATATACTCTAAAAAAACTTGCTAAAGAACTTACTCAAAGAAAACTTTCTATACAATACTGTAATGTCATGACTGAGACCCCCCCACCCCCGGACCGAGTTGTACAGTCTGATGGTGAGGGGGACAAAAGAGTTCCTGAACCTGTTTGTGGAGCAGGTCAGACATAGCAAACTGGAGCTGAACACACTCCTGCCTGATCACAGTCTTGTGCAGAGGATGCTTGGAGTAGCCAGGATGAAGAGTATCTTCTCCAGGGTTCTTCTGCTACGGGGAGACCACATCAGGGAGACCAGACTAGCTCTGTGACCTTCACAGAGCCAGCTCTCCTCACCAGTCTTTCCAGTCATGCAGCGTACTTCTTTTTAATACTCCCACTCCAACAAACTACAGCATAAAAGAGAACACTAGACACAACAGACTGGTAAAACATCAGCAGCAGTTTCTTGCAGATGTTAAAGGACCCCAGTCTCTTCAGGAAGTACAGTCGACTCTGTCTTTTCCTGCAGATGTTGTCTGTGTTATCCAACCAGTCCAGTTTATTGTTCAACTGTTGTCCCAGGTATTTGTAGGTCCTGACCACCTCCACATCCGTGCCCCCAATGGAAACGGGCTGGAAATGGAATCTATTCATCCTGAAATCCACAACCATCTCCTTGGTCTTGGAGGTGTTCAGCTGCAGATGGTTTGTGCTGCACCATCCCACAAAGCCCTCCACCAGGCCCATGTAGTCCCCCTCCTGTCCGCCCTCGATGCATTCAACAATCAGAGTACTTCTGCATGTGGCAGAGCTCAGACTCATACTGGAAGTCAGATGTGTAGAGCATGAACAGGACAGGGGACAGCACAGTGCCCTGAGGCACCCCCTTGCTGCTGATGACAGTGTCCACTGTACAACTGCCCAGTCTGATGAACGGAAGTCTCTTCGTCCCCAATCCAGGAAACCAGGTGTGAGTCCACTCCCATACTGCTCAGTTTTCTCTCAGAAGGATGGGCCAGATGGTGTTAAAGGTGCTGCTGAAGTCGAACATCGTCCTCACAGCACCACTCCTCCTGTTCAGGTGACAGTGAGTCTTGAGCAGCAGGTACAAGATGGCATCCTCCACCTCCTCCTGTACAACTTGAAGCTGCAGTGCTTGATAGTTTTGGGCATTATAGGGAAAAAATTCCACAAGTAGCCTACCTTCCAGCATATTGTAATTCAAGTGGGCCAACAGAAACCATGATTTATATCAACTTGTATGGACACAGAGATATACACCCTCTCAGAAAGGGAGGGGTTAAAGACATAATTGACAGCTGTAGTTACTAATCACCGTTAAGCTTTAATCTGCCACAACTGCACAGTGGCTTCAGTTTTCTATAGTGCATTGAAACTGGGTCAGAAGGGAGGTGTGTGTTCAAATGGACATTACATGTAGTGGAGTAATTTTACATGGTTGTATTAGTACATAACTTAAAATATATACGTAAAAGATCTGAATCCTTTTGTAATTGAAGATCTGACACTATAAAAATAAAGTCATTAGTATTTTCTGGATTCATCATTCTGGATGTGTAACACTGCTGAGCTTCCACACGTTTGTACTGAGGATGACTTTCCACTTTTGCTAGTACTTTTAACTGACACCTGAGTCTGAAAGCTATAGCATTGGCCTACTTTCTATACTACAAGAGGTTTGCTTACTTACTCAACAATATGGTAGTTGACTGTAAATGCCAGCTGAAATGTATCTTCATACTGTGCAGAATTTAACATTTTAAAATGATATAGATTTCTTTGTACAAAAAAAATGTAAAAACATAAAGCTGCATTAAAACAGATCATTTAGATCTAAACACAAATGTCCTCTGTTATCTGCTCCTTCAGAGACCACATTTGTTTGCAGTCTTCATTTATTTTTACAGTGAACAGCTCTGACACAGACACTGGTAAATACTGTACGGGGGGGGTGAAGCATATGGTCTGTGGGTCAAAACCGGCCCTCCAAATGGTTCAATCCGGCCCACAGGATGAATTTGCAAAGTCCAAAATTACACAGGAAGGATTGACAGTCAAGCTGTATTGATCCTTAAGTTAACCTGTTGCTGCCTACATTTATTCACAATTATATGAAAAAAAAAAAATAAAAATTTGTGTTGTTGCTGTCAAGCAGATGGGAAGTGGAAATTGTTCATTTAAATATACCGGATTTAAATATACTTTATTGATGCAACTATTGATCAGTTCCTCTAGTCAACAATCCAAATAAAGCAAAAATGATCCAAATATCGTAGAATATCATGAAATTAATAACAACATTACAGAAACTGGCTTTTGAAATTGATCCATGAACATCTTCACATACCTCATTTATTGTCTGCAAAGGGTTAAGTGCTATATTTTTCAGCTCCAGTTGCCTGCTTCTAAATGTTTTGTGCCTTTTTCAATCCACTGTAATCTGTAAGTTGCATGTGTAAATTATAAATGGATGCATAATATTGTTAAAATTGCACTTATTTTTCTTAAGAAATATCTTTTTGTTTATAGATGTTGAAGTTTTTCACATTTTTATGGAAGGTCAGGTTGTAAATTGAAATATTTTGAAAATGTAATTTGATCTAAAACAAAAAGAAAAAAATTGGGGTTGTCATTATTTATAATTTATTATGTATTATGCCATTATTTTACTAGTCCGGCCTATTTGAGATCAAATTGGGCTGTATGCGGCCCCTGAAGTAAAATGAGTTTGACACCTATGCTGTACAGCATACAACATACTGTACAGGACGGGATCACATTTTATCCACAAGGTGGCTCTAGATCACACAGTGAACCCAGTTGTCAATCGCAAACCCAGTGTGACTTGCAAAATTGCACCTCAAACTGAGAAGGTACAATGAAATCACAGCTTTGAGGAAATTTACAGTTAATTTTGTGCTGCTTAGTTGTATGCTTAATACACTTTTGTGCAGATTTGGATCAAAAAGTTCCTCACATTTATCTTGTGGCTTTCAGTCAGAGAACAGTAATGTAACATGATTTAATTTGGAAAAAAGCTGCTCTGAAATTTTAAATATCTTTTCAATTTCTGTTAATTTTGATTTAGTTAGTTTAAAGTCACAAGATCATATTTTCTCATACTGTTCCATGAAATAAGCAAAAAGGATACATTCATCCTCAGCTATCTTGCACTCTCATTGTTGCAGTTTTGACCTGCCCAGATTAACCAAACACTGCTGTCTGTTATTCAATGTTTTATTTACAAAGAACATTCTGTCATCCTTCTTCACTACTCTGTTTCATAAAGATGGCAGCAGACATATTTTACCTCTCCCTTTCAAACAGGTGACCCTTACTCTACCCTCTGTAATATGTTTGCCTTACCTAATAAATGAATTAACAGATTGTAGACTAGTAGACTGATAATAAACGTACTATTCCACAAACTCAATGTGGGTAAAGGTGTTGGTATCATTGTCTACAAATGTCAACAAATGTTTAGAGTGAAAAAATACATAATCATATATATGTATAAAAATTTCACCTAACACCATAACTCTGTAATATTTTAGTGACATGTTACAGCTATATGTAGCATTTATGAATTAAAGTACTTAAAAATGACTTAGTCTATGTTGTATGCTATATTTTAAAGAATATATATATATACACACATACATACATATCCACACACACACACACACACACACACACACACACACACACAATACAGTATGTCATCAGTAAACATTATTTCTGTCTACATTTTTATTCGCAGTGGTGATAAAAGCAACACATTTTCATACTGTTTCACCAAGTTTTTACTGTTTCACCAAGTTTTTACTAGTTTTTTACTTTTCTTTAGTCTATTGTGGGCTTCTACAAGCAGAATTTACATTCACGAGTTTAAAGACATTAAAAAAAACACAAACCTGCATTTTATGTTTGTGTTAGTTTGTATCTGAATTTGACATGAACAACTTACATTTCTAAGCTAACGTTAGCATATAGTTCTATAATGATGAAAACATTTGTTATATAAGAGACTGACTTTGCTATAGAGCTTTTAAAAATAACAAATGCAACATAGAATCTAAAATTAATCCATTTACAGGTTTGTGTGTTCTTCATGTGTTCTGTGGGTTTATGTAAGTCATTTGTTGACATTAGCTAAATCAACTTCCAAGCTTAATAGAATAGAGTACAGTAGAGTAGAGTAGAGTAAAATAGAATAGAATAGAATAGAATAGAATAGAATAGAATAGAATAGAATAGAATAGAATAGAATCAGGTGTGAGTTACTGCACGTAGGTCTCCCACATGGTTCTATTAATGTGAGAAAAATGGAGGGTTGTGGGTTTCACTATCTTTTGGGAATCCACTGCATGTAATTCATATACACCACCAATGAACCACTGAGTGTTTGTGTGTGCGGTGCTTTTGTGGTTTAATACATTTTCATAGGACTTGAATCCACACTGCTTTTTGAAAGCTTGTTGACATTTTTGACTAAATGGATCCTGTGTGACTCAATTTGCCTTCAACTACTTCCTTTTCGGTCAGTTCATTCTTTGGTTTGACATAGATAAGCTGAGTAATCAGCAGCGGGCAGCAGGCCCATGATGGAACAATCGCCTGCATTTTGTGAAACACTACAATAGAAAAAGGTTTAATCACAGAGGCAAAATGACAATTTGAGGCAGAAAGCAAAATATGTGTTTCTAGTTGCAAAAGGCACAGTCAAACACTGTGAATAAAGGACAAACACATTGCAAAAACATTTGTGCTGAGAGCTAATTAACCCATGCACCACTTCTGTAGAAACTTCAAAATTTATATATATATATATATATATATATATGTGTGTGTGTGTGTGTGTGTGTGTGTGTGTGTGTGTGTGAAATCAGTCATGATGCTACTGAAAGTCAATACATCAACAGCATTCAAACCAGAGACAGAGAATGAACACTGCAGAAAACGTGTGAATATGAAAGGGGGCAAAAGCCATAGGGATAATAAAACAGAATGACATTTTGTAAAGAGACAGGCCTATTTACTTTGTCTATTTTAAGGACAAGGAAAATAGCCCCTATAGAGTTGCAACAAAAGCTCAGCCTGGTATTATTAGTCATAATATAGTGAGATTTAACACTGAGAAGCTTCAGTTTCATGAAGCCAGAGTATTGTATATCACAGCTTTGATTCTCAACCACAGATATGGACCACTATCACCTGGTTCCTCTTCAGACCTCATTACACCATTAAAGACCAGCACACCAACACACACTCATTTGATTCATCCCCACAATGCACCAGAATTGGACAGCTCTAAGGGTGTTTTTCCCTCTTTGGTCCTTGTTTTTCTTCTTTTTGTTATTTTGATACAGTCTTTTCACTTAAAATTAGTACAGCTTTTCAGTAGAAGCCACCAAGGTCAGGAGTAAAAGCCACGTCTTCAGCGACCCACAACATCTCACTCTCAAAAATCAAGTTGGTTCAAGTGTCAAGAGGCTTTGTTTCCTAATGAGAATCTGGATTTTGATCATCTAAATATTTAATTCAGTTGCTGTAGATGTCTACGGTTGAGTTCATTTCAACTTAATGCATCATATTCTATAAAATTATCAAATACTTGTAGTGTAACTGTCCTGTGAAAACCACTTTTCATGACATCAGAAAAACAGGCCTGCTTTTATTGTTGTGATTTTCCAGCTCCTTCAAAATGGCTTATGTAGCTTAAGAAGTACACAGTATTTCAGTAAAAGTACTTAGTTACATTTTACCACAGCAGACAACACAGTACAAGCAATATAGTCTAGTATTACAGGCTACATAAGTACAATTAGGTTTAGGTATTTCAACAAAACATGATGTTGCAAAAATTACGAAACAGGCCGAGGTCCAACCTAAAAGATTTAACAAAAAGAAAGCAATGCAAAAGATATAACAAAGCAGTAATAAGATATGATACAAACACAGAAAATGTGCAAGGCATTAAGAAGCTTGAACGGCATAAAGACAAATAAGCTCTGAAACAAGACACATCTGATGATTAGAGTTTTGTTGAAACGTGTACATTAGAGTAAGCTTAATATCCATTGTTTTCATTGATTCTATCTAGTCCATCAGTCTGCATGTGATATAAATATCACATGAGGTATTTGTTTTGCATGCTATGTCCTCCTGAAGCCTATTTTTTTTTACATTCTGAGAACATCAGAGCTTGTTGTTTTTCGTGTTTACTACAGCAAAGAAGTTGAATCTATACTTTTTCTAATGCCAGTCTTTTACACATGTACCTGTACTTCTGCTGGAGTAAAGAAAGTGTGCAGTTGGGCCATGACTATTGATACTAGTCATCCATTTATTTATGAGGAGGGAAACTGCAGTGAGAAAAGGCCCAGGCTACTTCCCATTCCCATAATATTCCTGAAACCACACATGTCACAATACTTGGGAGGAGTCACACACACACTAAGCCCTTCTAGTGGAAACTGTACCTGCTGACTGGACCAGTAAAACAAGACAGGATCAACATTCCGTTAGACATACTCCCGCTTTCTTTCTCGCGGGACTGTCCAGTCTCAAACATCGCGAAGTTTCCTGCTATTTTGTATTTTGGTGGCTGCAGACAAGCAGGCTGAGAAACAGGCAGCAACCCCGTGGAGGCAAGTCCAAGAAAGGTGGAGACTCCTGCTCAACTTCCTGCACAATAATCTTAAAGCACCACCAAGAGAGATCTGGGGAGGCTGCTACTGGCGCAAGGACGAATGGATATACGGCGTACTTGACTTCTTTTACGGCGGTACATCGGCGAAAATAACCCACTTTGCGGGTGATTTTATACATCTACCTGGCTAGTAGCTAGCTAGCAGAGAGGCTGCTGGATAAGAGACTCCCGACGTTTGGTGTCGAGGCGGTGCGAAGGACCGGAATGGGTGAGTTTTCCATGATGTGGCGCTTCACTAGTGTTTATAGACTAGCTACATTTTCTTTTGGACCTAAAGCACAAACCAACTCGAAGCAGCGCAAAGCATTCGACCGCATGTCAGCTTCTTAAATTGAGCTTTTGCAGTTAAAGTTAGCAAGCCAGTTAGCTAGTTAGTTAGCCTAGCCAGCTAAATTAGCGGTCTTGTTAACTGGATAACGCCACCTCCATCCTTGGATTTGACGGTACTTCTAGCTAATGTTAAAATGAGCTACATAATACTGGAGATACATGACAGCATGGCCTGTGCCGAAGCATTCACTGTCCTGAAACACCCGTAGACGCTTTACAGCCCTAGTTTGTTCTCATTCTACTGCTTGGTATCTGAAGTTAGGGCTGTTTGCAGCATATTTGACTCTGAATAACTCCCTAAGTTGCACAGTGACAGGAAAGTCAGGCATGAAAATGCTGAGAAAATATGGAATTACTTCCCCTTTTGCCGTTTGATTTATTAGGATGATAAAACCGTTACTGAACGCGGTGAGTGCCGTGACTTACGTTCTGGGTCTTACAGTACCATCCTTACTGTAAGTTTCCACACCCAGATACAGGATTGTGCTTCATTGCTCTATGCATTGGACCAAAACAGACCCAAAACTCGTCTTATAACCGATAACGCTGAACTTTGTAGATGTATACAACCTGATCCTGCATTCTCGTACATTGTTACACTGAAAACATTATTGAATCAAAGATTTTCATTTTAACACGTATAGTTATTTAAAGACCATCAGACACTGCCACTATCTCAGAGACAAGTACTGGTGGTCATGCTGACCGAATTTAAAGGAAACATTGTTATCTTGGTGTCTAGCTCTATATCTCAAAGACCTGCCTACTTAATCTTGCTAAATGTGCAGTCTGTGGTGTGTGTGGTTGTATGCAGTCAGTGCAGGGCTTGTTTCATACTTTGCTATGTTGTGAAACAGGTTTTTATGCACATGAACAGCCTGCTGCTGTGTAAAGCTGCAGAAGGTGTACTTTTGATAGACTAAGTCAACAAACTTGCCTGATGTTCTTTGCAATGCTGCAGTAATTCTTTTAAATTGGAGCTGGCACTTAGTTTCACATATCACAGAGGAGACATGTGATACTAACAGGGTTTGTTTGTGGGGAAAAAAGAAAAGTTAAATTGAAAATGGTTAGAATTTTATTGAAGAAAATGTGATTTTTTCCATTAGAGAATTTGTGTGAGTGTACAGGATGTACATTCAGCTCACAGTGTGTATTGCATTGCACTTCTCTGTGGTATGCCTCTGTCAGGTCTTTGCGCTGGATATCTCTGCTGTGTTTGAACATGTCTGAGCTGTGTGTGAGCCCCTCACATTTTGTTTGCTTTGACTTCAAACAACTATGAGTTGATCCACTGAAATCTGTTTGGTCAAATGTTTTGAAGCTGTAAGTCCCTAACCCTAACCCTTTGAGTTGATCTAAATATATGCAATACATGACTAAGCAGGAGACTTATTCATTGACTTTGTAGCATTTAAAGTTGTATTACTGGATTTATGGCAATAACTGGCTTCATATAGCCATTTTGTAGTTGAGCTCTGTATCAATGTTACACACACCCACCTAAACAATGACTGGTCATATGCCAAACAATGTGATAAAACATTAACCCCCCCCATACCTGAGTTAATATTTACCAGCTTGTGCTTAGTGCTATATTCCCACCATTTTTGTTGCTGAACTGATGGTCAATGTAAGTCACACTCCTCTGGTGCAAGAAAGTTCATTCATTTGTTATGTAACATTTGTGGTATGAGGAAGTAGTTATTTATTTAGTTTTTGGCAATTATTTGTGCACAGATAATTATTAATGGATTTGTGCAATGTGTAGAATGTCATATTCTGATAACAACATATATATTGTTGTAGATTCAATGAATAAGTAGTTTATGTGGAACTAAATATTCATGCAGGAACATATGGTTTGATGGCTGTGCTGTATGGCTACCCTGGAGCCCCCCCCCCCCCCAAAAAAAAAAAAAAGCGTTAGGGATGATTTGTAATATTTCTGGTCTTTCCTGTCCACATGAAGTTGAGATAAAAGGTGATTGAAAGTATTTTTATGATTATTTTTTCAATAATATATATTCTGTATGGCTGCAATTTTGAGTATTTTAGTATTTGTGTACTCTACTGAAAATTCCTTTGAGTAATCACATAAAACTTATTTTTGCTTGGTTAAAGAGCAACCGTGCCAATCACGGGTGTATGGCTCGCTGCATAAATCTATGCTTGTCACAGTCATAATAAACTACACATTCAACATCAGCCATAATTAAGACAAACCCAGCCCTTCACAGAGCTAACGTCATATTAGTAAGGTACATTTATGTTAATCACATTGATTTGCACTACGTTAATTTTACTTTATCTCGGGTCCTCCGCTCCATTCTGGGTGTCTTTGGAGAAGATGCTGCAAAATCGGTGATATGCTGTAGTGGCTTGGACGGGCTGTGTTACACCGGATACATGTCATACAGTGTTCACCTTGCTGTTCAGTCTGAAGTGTTTCCACACTTGCGACCTTTTCTGTCTTTTTTTTTGGCTTTCATTATCATTGTTTTATTCACTTGCCTCTTTCATCTTCGCACTGCAACTGAACACTTCTGTGTCCTCCATCATCTTCGTTTGCGTGAGTGACGTAAGCGCGTTGTGCCATATTAAGTAGTCCATGTGAAATGCCGTGCTTGGAGCTTCACAATTAAATAAGCGATTCCTTGAGGCAGAGAAAATTCCTCGATCATTTTTTGTAATTGAGGTACTCGAATTACTCAAGGAACCGTTTCACCCCTAATATTCTGTGCATTATCTGGCTCACTGGAAATGTTTTGCTGGCAAAAAGAGAATATTTCTGTTGCACAGTGTCAGGATTTCATTCTTTTAAGCACATCTTTTTATAGGCTGCTTTTGTTGGTATGTGGTCATTTTAATACCACAACATGATTTCTATGCACATGCTCCACCAAAACAACTTCTTGCCCAATATTATCTTGCACATTCTCTATTGCTGCTTTGTGTACTTGATAACTAAGAACCAGCCAAACAACCCAGATAACTTATACTCCTATTCCAGAGTGATTGTGGAGTGTGACAAACCTATATGCAGCCCTGGCACAGAGCTAATGCAGTGTAGAGAAGTTTGTAAAACTATGCTGTACATGTAGGGGTGGACAATATGGCAAAATTATAATATCATGATTTTTTTTTAAAAAAATCATGATTTTTAAAAAAAAAATCATGATCTCAATTTTATCACGAATCTTTACATAGATCTTTGAGACTAATTTGCAAGTTTGAGCAGTGCAACCAAACAAATTCCCTATGTAAAACATAACCCTAAACGGAAAAAAATAATAAAACAGACAATTTAACCCAAAGAACCTTCCAGAACATTTTTAATTTAAATATTTTATGGAATTTTGCAACATGCCCTAAGAGCATAAACATACTAAAATGTAAACAACAATACTCTTGCAGCATAAAACTAAACTGCACTTGGTTTTTGAGATAGATTTCAATTGACATGAAAAATACAAAGAAAATACAGACCAAATTTCAATGAGGAAATGCCCATTTCAAATAATACTCCAGGCTTACAGAACAGTATGCTGATAGCTCTGGTTTTTCAATTGGGAATCAGTGTATTGGATGCTCTTGGATGGAGGGGGAAGAAGAAGAATCCAGGCACTCCAAGAAAGTATCAATGTGGAACATACTTGCTATTCTTCTCATAAAGAGTGCCTTTGCTAAATGCTTGCATTAAAGTTGTTTGCTTTTGTTTAACACTACCTGTTGCCTCTGGCTATGGTGTGGCTTGTCTTCCACCAGTTTGGCTCTCAGCATACTGTTTGGGATGCTGTCTCTTTAGTTGCTTCAACAGGTTTGTAGTGTTGTTTTACATTAATCTAAGTGTAATGTAATAGACTTGTATGTAGAGGACTCAACTCATCATTTCCTTCCTGGTGCAAGAGGGGGCAATTCCCCCTGAAACAAATGTCCTGCCCCCTCAAATTAAAGTTTCCGAAGGTAGAGAAAAGGAAAATGAGCTGCACGGCAGTGGGAAGATAAAGTCTTAAGTTTCACTTTCAGTTTGTACGCATACATGGTGTGCACATACTCATTGTGGTGTGCGTACACCATGGAATGATGACAATGACAGTAGAAACATTCACATTAAATGTATTAAAGCAAAATTATTCTTTTTCTCTCCCTACAATGCTTTTTCCTTGATTATTTGAATGTTACTATATACTGGCCTGCCCTTTATCACATTGTACAAAATATCATATCTCACTCTCACCAAATATTGGTGTTTTTATTAGAATATACAGGCAGTTTGACTCATCAGTCATAGCACACATGTACATGGAAGTTGCTGTGACTTTATGTGCATTAAAAAGCTTATTCTGCAAATGCAGATCAAGTGTTGGGAATAGCTTCAGAATAAGGCTAACAAATAAATGTGGTAAGTTGTGCCATCGAAATGCCTAAATAAGTATGATCACTAATAAATGAATTCTCCTTCATAGTTCTCATCTATATATCTTTACTTTTTTTTGCGTGAGTCAGTTTTATGAGTATCCACCATGCCATGCTGAATTTTTGACACTTGAAACACATAGCTGTTGATCGCTTTATGTACATACACATTTTGTTTTCTCATAACAATGTTGGTTGTATCATTTGTGAGGACAGACACGGTTAAATGATTATAGTGATGGATTTTGTGCATGTCTTTGTGAAGTTGGCTAAGCTCTGCCTCAGGTGTAATGCGTAACATGTAATGCGTTGGTGGGGCGTTGGTCCATCGCGTACTGTGAGTAAATAAAGGTGAAATCAAGCTTTTATGAAGCAAACCAACATGGCTCAGTCAATTGTTTTCCTGCTAACACTTTGCCCTTCATATTGGCTGCCTCTCAGATCAGGAATGCAGTTATGAGTTTCCTCTTTAGTGATTGTGTGTGAATGACGGAGAGAGCTGCACTGATCCTCACAGTCTGCCTGGCAGTCAGCTCGCCTGCGTGGCCTTCAGTGTCCCCCCCTTTCCCTTTCTCTTCCTCCCCCCACCCGCTTTCTCCCTCCCCTGCAACATCCTCCTGTCTGTCACCGGTGCATATAAGGCCCACATTGTAACACAGTCCATACCTGGAGTCACCGCTGACCAAGGGCAAACATTAACCCTGAAAGTCCTTTCCTGTCTATCATCTGAACCTCAACCTGGAACACTAACTGAAAATCATGATGTGCTTTACTCACAGCACTAGATTTAGTAAGAATAACTGGTCTACATGTACTAAAACTTGCAAATGCTGATGGAGGAAAGGAACGTTTGAGTGTTGAATTGGTGCTGGAGAAAGACTATCTGATAAGAACTAAAGTCAAAACAAGACTGGGCATGATGGAGGAATGATGAAAGGCTAGGGAAAGCACACACACTTAACTAAACAAACCCACACACATCAACACCAGTCCTCTATGACTAGAAATGAATAGGCAACATTTTTTAAAGAGGCTATGTGTAATATTGATATTCCAAACTCTTAACAGCAAGGGCAAAGACCATACCAAAATGAACTTGCAGCTACCAAAAGCAACAACAAATGAATACAGCATTTCCACAGAATGTATTACTGACTGAATAAAGTGTGAGGCTCATTGTTTACATATGTCTGCATCATGGTATCATCAATTTTTCTCCAAATAAAAACTCAGTCAAAATAACAGTCTTATAACCTTCATGTGCTGCATCACCTGATAGTTGAAGTTAGTGCTGCGATTAGTTGACGTAATCAACCATGAAAATTAGTCGATGGCAATTTTTTTAGTTGACTTGTCATGTTACTATTGACCGTCTATTTGTTTTTGGTCTCTCTCCCATCACAAATGCAGTAGGAATGGGATCTCCTTGCAACGGTTGCCAGAGACAAGCCACAAGTATGGTGGTTGCTTTGTGCCACAGGAATGCCATGATGGCACAGGCATTTCATGGTGCCACAGGTATGCTACGATGGCACAGATATGCCTTGGCCTGGGCAAGCCATGCCGACATTGGTACCTGCAATGGACACAACAAAATAACAAACACTTGATTTAAAAAAAAAAAAAAGAAAGTCATTTAGATTAGTGACTAATTGAAAAATAGGCGTTAGTGGCAGCACTAACGTTTTAGCTCCGTTTGCTTAGCTCTGTTTTTAGAAAACAGCCACAGCAAAACCACAAATCATCTCTGTTTTCTTACCGGTTTGCATTCTCAGTAGGGCTCAGGGCTCAGTGATTGCATTCTGTTCATAGCCGCACATTCACATCTGGTGTGTTAAGGTAATTTTTGACTCCTAAAGTCAAAATACTGTGTTTAGCTCCTATAAAAAAAAAAGTCCAATGTGTTAAGCTGAGGAGGATATAGGAACAATAATATTCCTACTTACATTCCATTCGTATATTATCTCCAAAAAATAAAAACCATTGGATTTTTGCCATCTTTGGATGAAAAATTTTGTTGAACAGCATGTCTGTAGCTTAGCAATGGATGCCTTATTTCCATTATTAAGGATTTCTTTGTTTTTATGGGGAATCAAACACACAAACAGAAAACATTGGCAATGGCATCAGCTACTTCAGTTGTGTGAAATTTCTGTATTAGCTTGTTACTGGTATTTGAGCTGCTATTTGACAGAAAATTCTGATAAAGCTATTATGTAATGTTTAACAATGTTTAATACATGTTTTCTGTTGTTGGAATTGGCTTCCCTCTGTGATGACTGGGCCAGACAGATGTAATGCTGTCTGGACGCACTGCAGTGGAAGTTGCATATGAGGACACATTTAACACACATTTTTGGGCCAAAGTACAGTGAACTAGCTTTTAGATTTTGATCCACTTACTCCCATTTTCACTTTTTTACGTACCCACGTGTCTCTACTGCAGCAAATATGTCAGGAATCCTTGGCTGCCACTCCTAGTAACCTAGGTGTCTTGTCACACTGATAAGAAGAAAGACGGCATACTCCCAGTGAGACAGCTTTGCACATAGGTATTACACAATCCTAAATGAAAATCCAAATAAAAATTTGAAGAAATGTGGCACTCACTTGTTATGTGTCACAAGCATTTTTCCTTCCATTTTAAGATTCAGGCTTTTGCTGAAGAAACATAGGATATCTCCAAGAATTTTGGTTATTTCAAGTCATACAATTAATTTTATTTGTTTTACAGTTCGCCAGCACAGGGGCTCATTAACACCTGGTCCTTATCAGTAGTTTAGCTTGAGGCTTCTTCTGACAATTTGTAAAGGGTCAGTATGGAAGATTTACTTGAGCTCAAGGGGTTATGTGAAGTTTGTGTTGGCATTTGTGTTGTGCTGTTGGAGGTGGTTGTTCTTTTTGACATTAGCTGATTGCCAGTGCAGCTGATTGCCAGTGTGAGCAATTGTTATCAGTATTATAATTCAAAAAGTATAAGAGAAAACATGAGGATATGAATTCATTAATATTAATTCTTTAGTGTTTTTCAGCGCTAAGTGTTCAGCTAGTCCACTTTAACTTACAGCAGTTTATGTTGCACATTTTACTGCTGATGAAATAATAAAATCATAACTGAAACTAACTTCAGATCGTTTCAATAGGATTGTCTATACTAAAAAAAGGAAAAATGTTTAGGACCCAGTGTATACTTTGTCATTGAGCAGATTTGTTTTGCATTTTTCCTGTTCTTGACTAAATATCATAGTAAAAACAAAACCCTTGAGTGACTAAGTAAAAGAATATGAAAGGACCTTGGAATTATTATGTAAATGTAATGATATTACAACTGTAATAGGCTCATCCTCTGTAAAGTCACTAAAACATGCCCCCCTGGACCTGCAGCAGTGTCAGCAGGCTCCTTGTTGTTCATTGTCTGTGGATCTCATCTCTTTGCTCGATCTTTTGACTCGCCCTCTAGTGTCATCATCTGCTTAGCAGCACACTATTTAGTGGCTGTGCTTTTGGCCAAAGCTTGTAGCTTTTTGACCTATTTCTGCTTGTATGGTTGGACAACAGAGTAGCTGTTGTTTCAGTCATTCTACACTATGTTTTTGTTGGGACTTTATACTTTTAGGCTAAATCAGTCAATTGATAAAACATTTTCGTCTTTAGAAAATTTAATTTAGGGATATTCATTGTGGCATAATTAAACAAACAAAAATAAATAAGACTTTGGAAAGAACAACAGGATTGTTATGATTATGTGAAGCAGATATCATAAATGATGATGATGATGATGATGATTATTGTTATTATTATTATACAGTTTTGACTCATCATTTTTTAGATTAGATTAGACTTTATTGATCCCACAACGGGGAAATTCAGTTGTCAAGGCAGCAACATAATAAAGTGCAAGAAAGAAAGTGTACATGGATGGATATATTCCAAAAAAACAAGATAGTGCAAACAATATAAAATATTAATAATAGTAATAAAAACTATACAGACTATATGTATATTTAAAACATAGAGGAAGAATGAAACTGTATACAGGAGTATTTCTTCATTAGTATATGGACAGTGCTATAGTTTACCAACCTGCTCTGATCTGTGAAACTAACAGCAGATCAGTTGATGCTCTGACTTTTTCAGATTAAATTTATGAAAGAATCCAAAGTGGGTTAGAAAGGTGTCTGCCAGTCCTTCACATCTCTATGGTGGTTTCTAGACTAGCATACATTTAGTATTCTAAATGTATGCTAGTCTAGAAACCACCATAGTATTCTAAATGTATGCTAGCCAAGGGTTTTCTAGAAGCAATAGCAAATAGAGGTGTGCCAATGCATCTATTATTAGATTCATCATGATGTGACACGTGACTATTGGATTACGATTCATAAATTTTCAAAAATTATAATTTTTCATAATTACTAAATGACAGTCGCACAACTGCAGGGTGCAGCAGGAAAATAAAAGTGGCGCATGCCGCCCGGACACATTGAAGAATGGACCAGAGGCAACACAATAAAACCAACTCTGTTTGGATACAATGGGTTTAAAAGCTAGCATTTGAAAGTGGCTGTCCTGCTCTGATACGGACGCCGGAGTGCGGATACAAACTTCTGAACCGAAAGTATTTTACCCTTGAAGCAGTTCCTGAACTGTATAGTGAGACCGAAACCAAGGTAGTGCAATGACTGGGGAAGGTATGTAGGATAACTCCGATATGTGATGCATGCTTTGACTGTGGATAGTGAAATATTTCGTTTGTTATGGGATTAATGCTGCTCACTGAGGAGTCTGTTTGGACATCATTTAGGCTGTTATGACTGAATAAGCTATCTTTTGTGGTGGTTCCGACCGAATTAGCTGTTTTCTCCAGAAGCAAGTGTGTGGAGGGTCTGAGAGTTTGAGTACGTTCCTAGGGAGGTTTTGAGGGGCCAGAAAAACTAAATAAGCAATTATTTATTAGACTTGTACAGAAATCTGTGAAAACCACTTTTGATTGAAATAAGTCTTATTTCTAAAGTCACTTTTATTTGTTTTCCTAAAAAAAAAGGTGGACGCACTTTTGTGGAGTTTTTTTTTTGTACTGCTAATAGGTATATATTTTTGAAAAGTATTGTTTTTGATACAACAAAAGTTTTGCAGGTAAGTGTAAATCTTTATTTGTGAATCAGAGCAGCTTTTGCTGTATCTGCCACTGCTACCTTTGTCCTGTTGGTTCCTTGGTGTTAAATACGTTGGCTCATTCAGTGGTTTGACACAAATAAAAGATAATGGAGGTAAATTACTTTGATTACTTGAATTTATAGATACTGACAAATATACCTTGTTTAAAAGTATGAAGTAGCCACAGATGGAGGAAAAAATCCTGAATGGGGAAAAAATATGCATAAAAAATGGTTATAATTGTAATAATCGTTATTATTGTGATAATTGTTGCGTAATCGAATTGAAGCACCCTGAGGTAGGTCTGGGCGATAAACCAAAAATTTACCGTTACCGACATTTACTATGATATGCCGACGTCATTTTACCCATGTCAGTAAATTTGATTTTAATAAAAAAGAAAATGCGTCTTTTTTGTCTATTTTGACTGTGTGTGCTGGTACGCTATGTTCATTTCCCTTTAAGACGCTGCACAGCGTAGGTAGTCATGTGACCCCACCCATCCAGTCTGAACAAGAAGGAAAACAGACGATGAGGAAATGGTTGATGGTTCAAATGAAGAGGCGGCTGATACAGCCAGAGACCAAGTAATGATAGTCGAAGTGTCGCTTGTTCTGAAAAGAAATTTGACATCTGTCATAGGGAAGTATTTTGGGGTCCATAAAGATGATGTTGAGCAAAAGGACACGAATTGCAAAGTGTCACAGATCAGCTGACGTCGCTAAGCAACCAGGTTTTGCCGTGGCGCCACACCAAACATTTCATAAAAAAACAATTATCACTGTTGCATTAGACT
>JAPTYQ010000017.1:22142189-22152495 GCA_029814465.1 Ostorhinchus cyanosoma | reverse complement strand
ACCGGAATTAGGTGTTTACATGGTCATCTTAAAGAGGAATTAACCTTTATTCGGAATTAAACAGGAATAAAAACACTCATGTAAATGGGGCCACTGACAGTATAATAGAATTCTGACACACAGTAAAAGTAAAATTAGGGTACTTTCACACAGTGTACTCAAGTCCGTACCTGAGTATGCAATGTACCCAGGTCAGCTTAATTTTTTCCATGTGAATGTAGCCATTCCATGCTTGAGTACCATGCCCGAGTCCAGTTGAGAAGGTAGTCTTGGGCCTGGGCCAGCCGTACTCCAGCACAGTACGATTCCGTGTGAATGCGATCCGTGCCCGAGTCCAGAAGGGACCTCATCACCATTGTTGGATAGCGACAGAAATCCCTCCACACTACTGCCTACTGTTTTGGACCTATAACACACATTCGTACTCAGGCCATGGTACGTGCATGTGAATGCAACATCTGCGGGAAAAGTGTTTATGTACCCAACTACGGTACGGACTCGAGTAGGCTGTGTGAAAGCCCCCTTAAACAAGTGGTGCCAGGCACAACAAACCACCACTATCATAAGTATATTTGGGGGGGGGGGGGGTAAAATTTTTAACTTTGACCTACTTTTCCCAAAATGTAATCACATCTATTATTCTGGGTCACAGACAATTTATGAACCCAGTTTGGTACGAATTCAACCAATAGTTTTGGTGCAAAAGTGTCAACAAATAAGCAAGAAACAAACTGAACCAAAAAGAATACTCCTTACCTTCCCTTCAGTGGGTGGGAAAAAAAACATGCAGGGTGAAATTTGTAGTTTTACTGCTGCTTTTGTTGGACTTTCTAAACTGGAATCATTAATTATTTGAGGTCATAGGAGTGAGTGATTATCAGCACCACTTTCGAGGACAAACGGTAGCACACAAGCATGTTAAACATCAATTCATTGCTTGTTCTGTTGATGAAACAAAACTGGGGTGAAATCAATTTGGCCTCAGCACTACTTGAATTACTGTAATGTCAAATGTTTGGAAAAAATTTGTTCAGTTTGTCCCCATTGTCATTACTCATCCCTAAACTACTTTCACATCTTAATTTAAAACTAGGCATCAAAGCTCTTTCTCATTCTCCTCTACTTCAGTGTTCCACTTCATTCACATATTTATCCTCTCCTTGCACTTCTATTTTTCAACTGACAAACACACATCAGATCACAAACCCTCCAAGCCTGCAGCACCAGTGGTCCCACCCAAGAAGCCCGTGCCCCCTCCAGGGAAAGGCAGACCAGGAAGCCTTCCACCGAAGAGGCCCGACAAGCCCCTCACTCCTTCATCAAACCTAAAGTAAGTCTGGTTAACTCAGTATGTCCACTCTCTGCCCTGACAGAGAGTTGTACAGAATGTGAGGCTTTCATGTTTTTTTTCAAGAGACCTTAATGACGTTTAGATACCATCAAGACGCCAAATACAGGGTGTCCATAAAGTCTCTTTGCAATTTATCACATTTACTACAAAAGCACAAATATTTGGAAATTATTACAACATGAAAAGTAGATATTGAAGTTTCTGTTTTCCTCTTTAGTACATCTCTTTATGGGCACCATTAGTTGCATGAAGCACATCAAGATGGTACTTGGATTTGGTTCTGGATTTGTTTCCATGTTGGTTGTATCATAGCCTCATTAATGGTGGCAAAGTCATCGGTTATCTTTAGCTTCAAGGTTGTTAAAGGTGTTGTCCAAAGAATCTGTTTAAAGTGGATTGTAACAACACCTTCGGCCAGTATCAGTGTTGTTTTTAAGGGGCAAAGACTCCACTTCCCATGAGCACTAGCTCTACTGTCGTAAGGACAACTCTTGTAAAGGCGTGTGTTTGTTTTGAAGCTAATGAAGGAAGAGCAGATTCTCTTTACAACTCTGCATTTCTTTTTTAAACACAGCAACTTGCGGGGTGCAAAGTGACGTTTGAGATGAGACAACAAGTAAACTTCATAAAGTCCATTTGTAGTGTAGTTTAATAACTGGCGTGAAATTTAAGTGAAACCTAATTTGGATGTCTAACTGCTGCTTCTATGTCTCTTTTTCTCCAGAGCTCTGGAGTGTTAATCACAAACTAGCGCTGTAGAACGTGTCCCAATAATATACATTTGCACTAGCTTTTCCAAAAATTATTCAAGCATTTTCAGAAATGACTTCAGTCATTCAACACCTTCATCATTGTACATTATCAGTTCAGCGCTAACTGCCTGAGCCTTCTTCATTCACAATATTGTACTTTAATAACATCTTGTTCCTGAAGGGCAGTTTAGTAGCATGAACATTCAACTCCATACAGAACCATTTCAGTCTCACCTTACAAAGCCCTTAGTTTAGACTGAAACAATGTTCCAAATAAAACAGATTACCCACGCCACAGAGCTAGCTGTGCGGCTAAACGCAGAAGCATTTACTAAGTGTTTGACTGAGCTACCAACAGCCACAGAAGTCAAATACAATGTTCCAATGCATATAAATAAAGAAAAGAAGCATTTTGTACCTGAGTAGTAGTATCTAGATCCATCCGTCCGTCCGTCCGTCCGTCCGTCCATCCAGGGGAGTGATATCTGGTGAATGAGGTGGCTAGGGAGGGAGGTGGACCATCCCTTCCAGTCCACTGTTCAGGAAATGTTAGATTTAAGAACCCACCAACATGTAGTCCCTAATGTGGTGGCGCACCATCTTGCTGGAAAATGATGGTTGGTTGAAGGCCATGCAGTTGTGGTGCCACATATTCAGTCAAAAAGTCAAGGTGAACATTTACAGTAATTGATCTCTAATTGAAGAAAAATGGACCAATGATTCGATTGCACATGATCTCACAATGTGATTAAAAACTTTGATAACTACTTAGTAGAACAAATCTGATGAACATATCTCATCAATTGCTATTGTGATAAATTGTTTAAATTGCAAAGAGCGTTTTTGGACACCCTGTATATGGGGAAAAAAGGTCTGTAAGGAGTAAATCTGCTTACACCAATATCTAATGATGCATGCTATTGACCACATCATGTAATGTTGACACACACATATTTATTACTTAGACCCTAACTCTACAGTCTAATTTGTCCAACCACAGTTTCATGATATACACAAACTGTTTTTGAAATTTGTCACAATGGCATAAAAGATCTCAAACATTGTCGTTTGTGATGTTGCTTCAGCATGATATCTGTGTAATGTGTGTGTTGACATCTGCCACCAACAGCTGGCTTAATGTAGTGAGTTGTCCTGAAGTCATTTGTCCAGCTTAGTTTATTGTATTCTAATCACACCAAAGCACCAGCTCTGCTTGTGTTTAAAATGCCTTTAATGCTACCAGAATTAAAAAAAATAAATAAATACTCTGAATAGATACAGATACAGTCTCTAGCCTTGTGTCAGTAATGCTAAAATTAACCTTGATGCCACAATCGTAGATGCAGATATGGAGACGGCATTTAAATACCGTCATTACATTCAACTGCATCAAGAGGTTATTTTTTTAAATAAACAACAAATTTTGTGCATCCTGTCCCATAGCACTTTGAAATCAGTCTGTCACAGATGTAAAGTACATCATAAACATAATAATGATAATAATAACCTATTAGTATTTTTGTTATCAGCAGCATAATTCTAAAACAAGTGGCACCACATCATTAGCATTTAAAGGGTTAAAATCCTGAACATTTATTGAGCGTTTGATCATTTTGAGTAGGGCCTCTGTGGTTTAAGATACTTATGCAGAAATAGCAGACAAAAATGTTGTTTCACGATGGCTTAATAGCAGTTTTTTTTGCGTGTACATTTTGGCTTAAGAGTCTGGATAGGGTGCAAAAAGTTTGTAATGTACGTTTTCTTACAGAAATAAATGCCATAAGCTGTACCACAGCCATAATGTTCACCGAAGAAAAACTGAAAAATGTACAGAAATTTAGAAAAGTAGCTTGAGGGGTGTCTAGAAGTTAAAACCAGTACTAACACCAAGGTGTTGACCAAAAGTTTTTGAATAATACCTATCCCTAAGTAAGGATGTTTTCCCCTCTTTCCTTTCCCATCTTTCACTCCCTGCAGGCACAATGGAGAAGTGCCTTCCATACGACCAAAATCCGACTTTGAGCCATTGCCACCCACCAAACCTAAAACCCTCTCTGGGGACTGGGGGGAGAAGTCCTCAGATACAGGTATGTAGATCTCATTGCCTTCAGCTGCATATAGAAAAAAATCAGTAATACAATGATTAGAAAATCTTTGTCCTTTTTAGTTGGTTTTGCAGAACTCAGAGGAATCAGGTCTCTTCATCAGTATGCAAGCAAATGGGTGGAAACAGTAAAAAAAGAACTTGCACCAGCAGAAGTAGTCTTATTTATGTCAGAAAGAAAAAGAGAAAAACAGGAAGTTGAAAAGAAACAGCATCCAAAACCGCTTAGAGGGTGACAGTAAATGGAAGCAGAAAGTTCATACAGAGAAAAGACATGTGAAAAGGATTTAATAGAGCCAAGTTGAAGGTGTTTCTCCAGAGAGTTTTGTGTTCATGACGGATGCCTTGAAAAAGTGCTAAAAAGCTGCTAAAGCGCCCCACCGCTCAGCAGAAGGCGGTCTGATGTGTGGTGCAACTGAACATGAACATTGAATCAGACAAACACCCCAAGCACAGCAGATTACCACTGCAAAGGTGCAAAGTGCTTTTGCACAACACTTGACCAAGTTTTTAAGTGTTGTGTAATAAAAGTTGGGATGAGTCATTCTTTTTTGTTCTTCAGCAAGTTGTGCTTACCTGTAAACACAGACACTGCACATTGTGTTATTCTCGTGAACTGCATAAACACCCAGACATTATTTGAGATGGCCAGCCTTTTGGCACTCAGTGTGTTTTCATACTTGATCATATTGTGCTTTGCTTGACAGGCTTTTGTTACACTAATAATACTAGATCATGTAGACTTTTTCAAGCACATACATTCAAAGTTGGAAGATTTAGAGAATGCAAAATATCCCCAGTAGACTTAATTCCATTGTTCATTTTGAGTTTAGGAGTCTTCATGATAACACAAACACGCCACATATGTAAACAAATTAGATAGAACCTTCTTACTGTGAGGTAGAAATGCTAATCACTAGACCACCACACCACCCTAAATCACAGTAATAAGGAATACATTCCTAGCATTTAAAGTGTACCTGTACTGGTCATGCTTACGACATTAATCATGCTTTGTGTATTACTTATAAGCAACAGCACTACAGATACCTTGTAAATTATTACATTTAAAAGAAATAAGTATACATGAATATATATATATATGTGTGTGTGTGTGTGTGTGTGTGTGTATGTGTATATATATAATTAAATTCCACTAGATGTGTCAGTTGACCTGTGATTGTCATCTGAATCTCTTAAATTAAGACTCTTCTGTCTCTTGTCAGATCTGATGAGTTTTGATGACTTGTCGTCTACCTCAGAGAAGCTATCTCACCCCACTGCTAACAGACCAAAGATGCCTGGCAGGAGACTGCCCGCCCAGTTTGGTGGAGGACATTCGGTGAGTACTCCACCATGATCCACCCTTTAAACTGACTAACAAGCTTTAGTGACACAAAGCAGGGGAAGGGTCACAGGTCATTGCTCCCATGTCATCCTTGGTTGTTTTCGAAGTCCAACTGGACTGGGATGAAGGATGAACAACAAAAGATGAATGGTGGCCTGGGCAAATGAGAACTTATACAGACATCTTGCTCTCAGGTCATTTCTTATGCTTGGAGAAGAATGAGCGCCAGAAGCTTTGGATCTTTGCGGTTGGTTGCAAATGAAAAAATGTTTAGAGCCAATGGTGACCTATCAACTGGAATCCCAACCTTGTTTACCAGCGGTCTCATTTATCTAAGAATGCAATAATGACTTAAATGTATAGAATAATTAATTGTATTTAGATATGTCCATCCCTTAACAAAGGTTTGTCTGTGGCCAACTTAGCATCTGGCATAATAATGTCATACCATTAAGACCCTCATAAACAAAGTCACCCATCTGGTCACTTTCTGATGTTTTCATCAAAGACCCCATAGCATTAGTTTTCCTGACTATGGGACTCACCACTGCCTCTAGTGCTCGCATAAATACCACTCCCCGTTAATGTAAATAGGTTCAGTTCATATCAATAAAAATCAAATACAGTGGCAATATTGGTATGACTTCAGAATTCCTTATTCTAAACAATCTGATACTTTTAAGTAATTTCTTAAAAGTAGAAACTCTGCATCTAGACCCTTTAAAATATTAAATTTGTGCAACATTTTGGCAGAACTTCACAAAATTTGGTAGGAATATTCTCTCATGTGAAAAGTTGGAAGGAAACAATTTTGGGTCACTTTGATGTCATATGTGTCCATTTTCATGTATGGCATACATATCCAGTATGCCTGGGTGATTTTTTTTCGTTTATCAAAAAGTGCTCTTGTGTACAAAGATGAACTCAAAAGTTTAAAATCATTAAACTCTCTTTTGTTCATATCTCTGGAAATATTTATCTGATTGACTTCAATTCAAATGCAAATGAAAGGTCATAAAATGGGGATGCCTCACATCATGACATCATTAAGGATTGGGGGTGTTTGGGGGATATACCCCAAGCAGTCGCTTCCGATGGTGTAGGCCTAGTTATTTATTGTTTATTATGAATCAATCTAATTTCACTATAGATATGTCTGTAAGCTCTCACCTAAAGTGAACTCTCACACAACCCCCCTTACAAGGGTTATGTGACTGCAGTTGAAACTTTCTGCAGGTGTTTTTATTTTTTTCCATCACAGGCATTGTAACACGGATCAATTTGCACTTGGCAGCCACTTCCTGACCATATGAGATGTAGTGTTAGAGTGCACAGTGGCAGCCTTCCTCATATCTGTCAGGCCAGTGACATGTGTCGAGGCCACAATCCACTGTAAATAACAGTTTGATTAGGTGTCAGACCTCACCAATACCCTGTTCAGTCTAATGCACGTTGACCTGTTCTCTGAGATCCATAGCCACGTCTAACCTGCAAGAGGGCCAAAGTGTTCACATGAATGATGTCAGGTGATATGTAGACATGTGTCTACCTATAGAGATTTGGTAATACCATTTCTACTGTAGGATCTTGCATGATTGCATTACCTCATTATATCCCTGAATGGAGTTTCACAGATTATGTTTTTGGTCCGACTGCTGCCGCTTGCTCTGCTGGCTCCACCACCACCAGATATCCTTCATGTGAACATGAAATTCCATATTTTAAATATCATTGAGAGGAAGAACTGATTAGATTTTAGACGATTTACCATTTCTAGGTTGCCCACAGGGGCCACTAAAATGTAAAATCACTAAACACTCTTTTGCTCATACCTCTGTAACTATTTGTTTAATTGACTTCAAATCAAGTACAAATGAAAGGTCATGACCTGGGGATACCTTACATCGTGACATCATTAAGGTTTGGGGGTGTTTGGGGATATACCCCTAGCTGTTGCTTCTGACAGCATAAGCCTAGTTTGATTTTGTGTTTTATATTGAAAGTGCCACTTAAAGTCCAAGCTAAAGCTTCCATTTTGAAAGTAGTTTTATAGTTGTGATTCTTAATTCTAACATTAGTTCTGTATTTGTCATTGTGACAAAGTGGTTTTTGTTTATATGTACAAGAAGAAAACAATCAGATGTTATAAACAGGGTTTCTGAGGGATCTTAAAAAGTCATGAATTTACAAACCTGCATTTAATACCTTAAAAAAAGTATTTAAAAGATATAAAACTTGATATGTTAGGTCTTAAGTTATGTTGCCATAAACCTGTTGGCTGTGTTGTGTTTAAATGTGTCTGGCAAATGTCAAAACTACAAAGAAAGTAAAGTTGGTCTACTCACTTCCAACCTGACAATTTATATTGAAATTACAAACCAATTATCACTAACTTTGCAGACCTCAGTGAGAAATGACTCAGAACAGTTGGAGTACATAAATACATTTTCCTAAATTCTAGGAGTCAAGAATTTTTGCCAGTATGGCTGTGAAAAAGGCATTAAATTTTGTTCTAAGTAGTCTTAAAAAGGTCTTAAGTCTTTTGTAGAAACCTGTAGGAGCCCTGTATAAAGTATGCAATAGTTATTTTAAATAATTTCATACATAATTTACCCCCAAAAAAATCCCTTTATATATATTTAGTGACCCAGTGGTAAGCTGTGTATTTGACACTACGCCTTCAGTATTGCTCTACCTGACTTAATCCACCTTTGATCTCAATGTTATACCATCTTAAAGTAGCATCACAGGGTGCTACAATTCGATTGATCTATGATTATCACGATAACGATTATAACGATTGTATCCCCAACCAACAGGAAAAAGGTAGCAGTAGCATATACAGCAAAAGCTGCTCTTATTCACAAATAAAGATTTCCAGTTACCTGCAAAACATTTGCGGTATCAAAAGCAATACTTTTCAAAAATATATATGTATTACAGTAACGGTACAAAAAACCTATCATTTAGTAATTATGAAAAATAATAAAAACATTTTGCACATTTGCGAATTGTTACTGAATCGTCTCGTGTCACATCACAATGAATCTAATAATCAATGTATTGGCACACCCCTATATTACACTCACAAAAACTACTTATTTTTTAGTATGTTTGCAACCAAATCCATTTCTTCACCTGTCAATCATTGTGGTTTAGAAAAACAGCTGTTAAACCTAAACCATTATATTATAGCTTAGTCACTATAGTCATTATAGATGTGGTTTACCAGCGGAGCCCAATCTGACCAATATGCTGTTGAGCCATCTAATCAAATGATGTGAAAATGCAGACATTGTATGCCTGTTTGTTTGCCCGTGTGGCTAACATGAAATCAGATTGGTTAAAACAACAGGTTCATTTCAAGTTATTTATTCATGAAGTGTGGACTGCAGATGAAAATTAGCAGATGCTAACTCCAGCATATTTACATGTTTATACTGAAATGAAATGTGTAAATTTGTTTATTTATGTGCATTGTTCCACCTAAATAAATATAAACATAAGTTATTTTAAGTGCCAGAGACTGCACTGTTGATTCTGAGCTGGCCATCTCTAGCTGATACTGACTTTTTCTTTAATTTCTACAATTATGATACAAACTTGTTTTTGCAGCCTAACAAAGAACTGAGTGTGGAGAAATCCTTCAAGGCTGAAGAAGAGGATGGAGCCAAACCAAAGCTAACAGAAACCAGAAAGGTAACTTTGAGCCCTGTTATTCACTAGATTACACAACATGACCTCTTCTGTTTGGAAAACTGAAGGTCTGAGTCAAAATGCCCCTCTGTGACAATCGTTGTTAGAGAGGATCTGATTAATAATTTTCCCCAAGTGTTTTTTTTTTCTTTTTCTCTCAACATTCATTTTGTGACTTGATCAAAGATTCTTAAATTACACCAAAAATTTAAATATTAAAAATGAAAATGATGATGGTATAACAGTAATTGTGTTAATAAAATGAGCTATTGTAGTTATGTATCTGATATCTATTTCTTATGTGACAGCTATTTATCAGTTAAAGCTGCAAAAAAAACCCACCAGAATCTGAAAACACAGTCCTCCTCCTCTCTCTCCTCTCTCTAATCAGTCAATCAATGTGTGTGTGTGTGTGTGTGTGTGTGTGTGTGTGCGTGTGCGTGTGCGTGTGCCTGATTGTAGTCTGCAATTTAAAATAACATTATCAGCACCAAAATAGGTTTTTTCCAAATGCTATTTCCAGCTTCTGTGGTCAGGACGAACAAGACTGGACTGATTTACGGCAGACTTACGTCACTATGACAACACCAACGCAGTTTAACAGTGAGAAGTAAACTGAACGAGTGAGGAGTAAGATCTGCCCTTTTTCCTGAAGAAATGGATTTGTTGGATTTATTTAGTTGCAATGGTGGATATTGGAACAGGAGCTGGACTGGCAGAAAAAAAAAGAAAGAAACAGGAGAGTGATAGATGACACACTAAAACACCAGTACACCTCTTCAATGGTTTGAACCAATGGAGAGAACAAAGGGAGTTAAAAGGAATGAAAACATACCTGGAGTTTGCCCCTCTTCCATCTAAACAGGTATAGAATATTTCTGTTCTTTATACACTGCTGAAAAAAATTAGAGGAACACTTTTTAATCAGAGTATAGCAACCTATCAGTCAAACTTCTGGGATATTGATCTGGTTAGTTAAGTAGCAGAGGGGGTTGTTAATCAGTTTCAGCTGCTTTGTTGTTAATGAAATCAACAACAGGTGCATCAGAGGGGCA
>JAPTYQ010000017.1:22082214-22096209 GCA_029814465.1 Ostorhinchus cyanosoma | reverse complement strand
TATCTATCTATCTATCTATCTCTCTATCTATCTATCTATCTATCTATCTATATATATATATATATATAAATGTATGATGATTTTATAGTAGTTTTTTGTGTGTATACATTTTTGCATGCATCATGGGAAAATAAAACACATCTAAGAGTAAAGGATACTGTATTTCAAAACCATAACTAAAAAGAAACATTTCTGCCACATTTCATGCAAAAAAGCTGCAACACAGCCAAAATGATAAACAAACTGAAAAAAAAACAAAAATGCCAGAGGGAGGCATAAGGGTTAAGTGAAAATCTACAGAAAGAATGCTGCTTTGGACTTTGACACATCCACTCTGAAAGTTCAGAAGTATCCAGCTTTATGATTACACTTTGAAGGCCAATGTGCATTAAACTGAACAGGGAAATGTGTGGGCACAGCACTTCACGACTATTGGTAAACCCAATGATCTCAACTCAAATGCAGTGAGTGACAAGAGTCAAGTCGGGCAGCTTTAGAAGTTGGCCAAGTCCTAAGTAATGGTCTCAGGGTTTCTACAAACTGACCCTTGGAGATGTAATGTAATAAGGCATACATGTTCATCATGTTTCACCTTTCTTTTGCTATAGCCCTCTTTAGGTAATTTCTTAGTATATATTTCTCCATCCAGAAATGAAACTACGCACTTGTCCTTTTTTCCTGAGAAAAAAAAAAAATAAATAACTCTTGCTTACAGGTGTCCAACATACTGATTAGTCTTAAGTTACAGTTCAGTTTGCTCTGCACCCATGTGTCTCCCTCTATTACCCCCCCCTTCTATCTCTGCTACTCTCTCTTTAACCCCAACTGGTCATGGCAGATGACCATCCTCCAGAGCCGGGGTCAGCTCCAGGTTTCTGCCTGTTACATTTTTTCCACACCACTGTCACCAAGTGTTTGCACCTGGAGGATTCTGTTGAGTTTCTATGAATTGGATTAAGAGTTTGGTCTTGACCAGCTCTCGTATGTAAAGTGCCACAAGATAACTTCTGTTACGATGTGGCACTATATAAATATAATTTGATGGATTGATTGATTGATTTAATTTCATGGTGTCAGTAAATACATAGAGATGTTGTGCTCTTCATTGTGAAGTAGCATGGTTGCATGATTTACAAAAAAAATTACAGTCTCTACTTTGCTAACGACTTTCTTCTCTCGTTTCCATCTGCCGGCAGATTCTACACCATCTCTGGCTCCTTAAAAGACACACCACCAGCCAAAGAAGCTCACATTGAGATGTGAGACAGACACTTTAATGCTGTGTGACCCTCTTACCTCCTCACTTTGGACAGCTTGCCTTGTTTCCTGCCCTCTGTGCCCTACCTGATCACACGCTGCCTGTCATCTGCTATGACATCAGTAACTGCTCTCTTTTCTCATTTGTGGCTCATCTTGTCTACACCCACACCAAAACTCCCCGTTCTTCCTGCTGCTCCTCACCTTCTCCTCCTCGGGAACACACGTCCTCTCTGATCGGTGGAGTTACGGTGTTTTTACTGAAGAACAATATACAGTTAATGTGTTTTGTGAGCTTCTAGACTATTTCTCAGTTTTACAGGTAAATCACTCTGCAACAAAGTTAGATAAAATTCACTGCAGTGGCTCAGGCTTGTAAAACTTCTCAAGAAGGAATTACTTTAAAATGTTTACATTTATATTAAATTCATCTTTGAACCAAAACTGCAAATTAAAAATGAGACCTTCACACAAACCATATCAAGTAAGCTTTGGGTGTAAACGTCAAACTCAGAATTATATTTTTACTGTTTGTACAGTCTGTTGTCTTGTGTATTCCTACACCTGTGGCTTTATACAGTAAATATTTTCCAAGGCACTGAATCATATCAGATGTATGCTTTTGTTAGCTGTGAAACTACACAGTCACTTCAATCATTGATCCTTAGACTTTGCCATTTTTATACTGTATTTAACAGGGTGTCATCAATTTGCTGCAATGATCAAAAGCAATTTTGTCTTAAATGTGTTTTTGCAAAATTGTTTTGCTGAATTGATCTGCCCAAGGCTTGTAAGAAATCATACAAGAAGAGCACACTATACATGCAAATGCATTCAGTATGCACTCACAACAGATTTTTGTGTAACACATACAATATAGAAGAGGCAGAGAAGTGGAAGGACATGCATGTTTATGTAATGGCATAACTCACAGACTAGGGGTTCAGAAACAGTTACTTTATATTCAGCATATGTCTTAAACTCATGATTTTACTCTTTTTGCTACAGACACAGCAACACAGCACACCAGCAGAACATATTTTCACTATACAAAAACAGCTTTAATCAGCAAACTTTATACACAGTTCACATATCTGCTGATAAGCAGTACATGAAATGATACATAACACTCAAGATAAAGCTGGCAACAGTAGCAGAAGTGGAAAGTAACTGGCTAAAGTTCTTAGATGTAGCTGTTAGCACCTTGAAAGCTCACTACTTACTATATTATAAATCGTTCTTAATCAGTACACAAAGTAAAGTAAAACATGCATGCATTCACCTGTATAGCTACCACATGTAAGGATATAAATGCTCATTTTGGGCCTTATTACTGTATTTTTGTTTGTGTGTTAAACAGCCAACATGCAACATTTTAATTAGATGTTGGAAGTTGCTGCTTTGAACTTTGGATTTTTCCATTTTCCATTAAGTCATTATATGCTAAGCAAATTCGTTCCTGGCATTAAGATAATTCACACACACATTGATTTTGTCAGAAACATTCAAACAAAAATTTACATTTTATGGGTTTGTATAAATGCTCACACTGCCCTGTGGAATCTTTGTGCTGAGAAAACAACTTTGGAATGGAGCTTGATTTTAGCAGATTTTGACAGAAAAAATGTTATTTTAATTCTAAACCAAACCTCCTCCTTCTTCTTAAGGTGTGGGGTGAGCATCCTCTGGACTCATTCCAAAATGTTGCTCGAACATGGTGAAGAGGGAAATATAAACTGGACCTGGTGTGCATAGTTGTCTTGCAGTTTTTTCATTTACCTACCCCAAATTAGGGCATCATGTTAGTGAAAAACTGCTCCATACTCCATCTTTTCATATACTTGTGGCCAAAAACTGAATCTGAACCTAGTTTTCCTTTTAACTGAATATTTTCATCTACATAAATAGAATTACATTTTAATGCTGTGTATGCACATTTATAAAAGAAGCAATATTCTTAGCAGCTGATCAGGCTTCACTTCTCGAGCATTATGCTTATATCCATTTTGAAGAGCACTTTTCAGTATCACGTAGTGGGCGGAAGAAAAAGAGGCTTGTTGCTGAAGGAATGGATTGTCTTGATAGATTGACAGGTTAATGAACACTCATGAACACAGTTCATACCCATATTGGATGTGGATACTGTAGTGGAAGTAGATGGATTGGAAGGAGGAAAGAATGAAGCTGAACCAAGATTTAAGATTTGTCAAGGTTGCTCCTCAGACGAATAGAAGTAGATAAATGTCAGTTCTTTCCATGTAGAAGGCTCTCTATTACAGCAAAATGGCTCTGCTTCCTCTTTGTAAATGTTATTTACACAAATAACAAAAATGATCATCTTTACTTGATGCTTTGGCACTAAATATACATCTTGAGACAAAGAATTGTGTATGTGATACTGGATGGAGGACTTGTTTGTTTTGTGTTAATAAATTATCTTGTTAGATAATATGAGGAAAATATCTCAAGTGAAATAGTAGATTAACCAACAGTAAAAGCTGCAAATCAACAAGAGAGGTGAATGGCAATATGTTTATTATTGCTATTGTTACTATTATTATTATTATTATTATTATTATTATTATTATTATTATTATTATAGAGGGTATGCATTTACGTCACTTCCCCCCCAGGCCACGCCCCTCTAAGTTGGACTGAGTGGCAAAAACCTCACTTGTGAGATACAGTGTAGCAGTAAACACAGTGAGACTGGAATAAATGTTGAATATGAAATGAAATTAAGGACAACTGGACCTGACATTGATCCATAAAAGCTACCAAAGAACAAGTGGTCCATGAACATCGACATGTGGCCCAAAATCGCGTATCCTGACATCCAAGGTGTAGAGGATCATGGCTCTTTTTACCTGTAACAAACACTTATACATAGTTTGATCATTACTGATAACCAGGGTCCAAAACTAGAGCAGAACCAGCTGATCCAAAGTCCATCTACAGTAGACAGTGGACTGACCCCAGTGAATATATGCATGATCTATTGGTACTGAGGATATTTAAATCTGGTTCATATCAAATACTTTATACAACACATAACATGAGCAGGATACGATTTTATTCCTGTTAATTATATTTTTCCCACCTAGTTTTAAATTGTATTATTCTTGTAATGTTATAGCTTTATTCTTGAAATATTATGACTCCTAAAATTATGGCCCTTTTTGCATTTGACTTTATTCTCATAAAATTGTGGCTTTTATCTCAATATTTCATTTATGACTTTATTCTCGTAGTGACAGTGTTTTGATTTTCTCATGTGGCCCTAATACGCCGTTGTGACTTTGTGCTCAGGAACCCGCGTATCTGAAAAACTGGGTTAGCCTCATTTTAAGTTTACAAATCATGTAGAGCACAAGGTTCATAATCACACAAATGAAGACAAAAACCATGAAAGATGAACAAGAGCTTTTCTAAGAAGTAACGTTAGCCAAAACAATACGGAATTTAAGCTATGACTTTACCCAAAAACTCTGCATAAATTAATGTTACCTGAAACAAAACAGGATCCACAAATCCAGGTAATGAAACCTGGATTTGTGGATCTATCTGCTTCTCTTTTCTTGCCAGTAAAACGATAGCTCTGTCTGCGTTTCAAACCTGTTTATACAACCAATCGCACAACAGCTCCTCCCCATTTTTATTTAGTATTGTTCTTAAATTTAGATGGTATTGAACCCAGTGCTGCCACTCATCCCCCTCTTTCTGCCACTCAGTGGGCGTAACCACAGTGACTTCTGCTACTGTGACATCACATGCATACCCTCTATTATTATTATTATTATTATGAACTTACCAAGATTAGGAAACACTTAAGTATAAGTGATCTAAAAAGTTGTTGTATTTTGATATCTTACTTTATTCTGTTTTAAAAGCCAATGAGAGTAATACCAATGACAGTCACTAGGTGCTGGCTCACAAAGACTGTGATTGAATTGCTGTCTAGAACTACTATGTCGAGGTCACTAGTGAGCCCATTTTACATGCACACTAAAAATCAGGTCATTATGCGATTTCTGGAATGATCAGATTATTCAAGTGATCATGTAAACAGTATAATGTGATATGATTCATCAGATAACAGCAGTAATCTGATTATATGAGAAATCTGATTAATACGCCTAGATTTCTCCCCAATACTCTTGTCTTAGTACACCCATGCCTGTGATTATTTCATACTTCTACATCTGCGCATGTGTTAAACTGTGTGTCTGCTGATCTCATATGAATGCGCTGTATGAAGCACAAGCATGTAGGGCAAATGTTAAATTAGGTGAAGTCCCTTGGTAACGCTAGTCTTGTGTGACCAGACTTGGAGACACAATTTTCCTTAAGTGTTACACTTTGCTGTCAAAGGTACATGGAACTTCAGAGTCAAGAGGCCAGCCAAAGTGAATTATGCCAGTATAAAAGCGATAAAAGTGAAAGGACAATGATTTCAGTAGAAAAAAAAAGTTTCACAGAAACAATAGGATTTGCTATTTATTCAGGGCACATGAACCTACCTCAAATACCAAATACTGCACTTGTGTTCAAATTCACATCCTATGTGACAGGGGTATGTTTTCCAGTGAGGAGATGGTCCCTTTACTGCTTAATGCTATAAGTCATTGTCTCACTGATCCTTTTGTAAACATGCCAGGTTGAGCCTCCTTTGTTTCCATCAGTGTCAGCACTGTGCACACACTGAGTGTTTGGACATGTCCATGTGTCTTAAACACCTGACTCTGAACATTGATTTCTTACCCATTAGTGACACTCGTCCTCTAGGTCTAAATTTATCACTTGGTAGTTAGTGTTAGTCTTTTAGCATCAGCTTGGTGTGTTGTTTAGTTTATAGTGTTACAGGTAGCTCTGTGTTAGCATCACCTCACATAAAATAAAACATACATGCATTCAGGAAAGAGAAGCAAAACCTATATGGAACCAAGTCAGTGGAAGAAAACTAATCCCATGTGAGTCAAAAATAGTGGTAAGACCATTGTAGTCCATCCTCATTTCCATCTTCACAGACTGTTTCACTAAATATGCAAAACCTATTGTTGTGATCTGCTCCTTGTTTTTCTTAGCAGGAAGTAGTCCAGTTCAGCCCATGTATTAACATTTGTCTATACGCATCCAGTCTCAAGTGGCTGCGCCTGGTATTAGAATGCATCTCCAAATGCATCTTGAGTGATCTCTTGGGATTTGATCTGACTTCCCCGCTTCATATGCAAATAAACAGACTCACCTATAGCCAAAAATATAACAAAAGCTTTCATTTCAAGTTGATGAGATTAGCTTTGTAATGTTTATTTGCAAATTCAATTCACTCTCCTGTTTGAAGGTTTGCTTCTAATGCGGAGCATTTTCTAACCTATTACTTAAATACACCCTAAATGTTCTGTTTTCTTTATTACTTATCTTGCAGGAAATGCGCCTTAAACTTTTACAGGTCACTCATAGAAATACTCTGCGGTTCAAAATCTCAACCATAGTTGTGTTATTGGAGAACATAACAAGACTCGATTACTTATGTGAAATTTTTCTAAATGTTTTATTGTCATGTAGAAAATCATAGTCAATGAAGTTATATTTGATTCCTTGCTTGTAAGTGACAAAAAAAAGGGAAAAAATACAAGAAGTACATGTAAAAAAAAATACAAGAAAAACACATGTAAAGTGAAAGGAATATATATTTCAGAATGTTAGAACATTACAACATAAGTGCTGATACGGACACCTGTCAACATATACACTATCACTTTGAACATCATTCCTTACATTAGTACCATTACTTCATGGTACCCAACAAAGCAGTTACCACTCATCGTTATTGCAGAGGTGGACCTTACAGACCCTGTAGACCACATTTGACCTGAGATTGTTAACTCACTGTCCTCACTGGAACTGTTACTGTCACTGTCTTGTAATGTGTGCAGAAATTACCAAAAATAGTCACTTGCCCCGATAAAGGGTGAATAATGATCATTTGTATTACATTAGATAGAAATTAATGTACATATTTTAAGAAAAAAATGTCACCAACACAAAAAAAAAACCCTCACCTGTTAAATTTTCATGGGCTTTCATTGTCGGCGCGCTCCGTTACATAGGCAATGTTATCTGTGTATTCAGGATTTCAGTCAATCCCAGGATGCATTTCAGTCTTTGACTGCTACATACATCTCAGACTTCTGACAGTTTACACACCTCGTATTAGAGCTGTCCACATGAATTGCATTTGTTGGGACAAATGTCAATGCTGGGCCTGAGCAGGTTCAGAGTTGAGCAAAATTAGCCACAACATTAAAAAGTTTTCACAGAGCATAGAAAACAAACCACAACAGGATTTTCTCAGTTGCTCTCATGAAGTTAAACAACCAGCTTTGTTTCCCACAGAAGAGTTGATTTGTCATGCGATCTAATTTTGAGAGAAACATACAGATTATGTCATTAAATAATTAAAAGTGTTGTCCGAATTCTTATAATTCACTAGTTTTTGCTTTAAATAGCCTGAGTACCACTGTAGAGACAGTACAGAGTAGAGAATATTACTGAGAGTTACACATTACTGGTTGTTAGCATCAGTGCTGCTAGGCTAGCAAGTTTATTCAAGTTATAAGGTTCAAGTTCAAAGTGTTTGCTCAGCGTCTGTCCACAAAGATTTTTGGTTAATCTGTGTAGGAACCTCTGGAGTTTATGTAATGTGTTGATTTACTACTGGTGAAGAAACAGTGACTAGAGACATCAAAGAATGATTGTATATATTAAATGTGAGCTGCAGGTCCAGCTTCTGATCATTATTTACTTTTACTGAAGTGGTTGATGGAAAAACTCTACTTTATCATCCTTGCACATTTCACAATGAACCAAACTTCAACCCGTTTGTTTCCAAATTTGGCTCATGTTTGGGAATTACAGTTAAAGCCAGAAAATTTTAAATTAAAAAGCCATTATTTGTCAATTAGAAGAAAGCACATAAACTGAGGAAACAATCAAGGAGACGATGAAAGAAAGATTTGCAAAGTAGGAAGGAAAGAATTTATATGTTGGAATTCATCAATCAAAGGTTCAGCATTTAAGATGGAGTCATTTGTTGAAATCAGCTTATTCTCTTTCTAAGCTAACTTTCAATAGCCTCTGATCATCATGTTGGCCATATTTTTCTTTTAATAGGTGTGTAATAACTGATTTCTGCCGGATAAAATATTTTTTTCCACACAGGTCAGTTCTAAATAGGACTTTCACTACCAAGGCCATCAAATAATAAATTATACTATAGTGCTTTTCAAGGCACCCAAAGCGCTTGACATTATTAATCCATTATTCATTCACTCTCACATTATCCCTCTGGTGGCGGTAAACTACATTTGTAGCCACAGCTGCCCTGAGGCAAGCTGACAGAAGCATAACTGCCAATTTGCACCAAACAGCTCCTCCGACCACCACCGAACATTCATACACTGGAGGCAAGGACACAGTGGACTGGCTAGGACAGTGCAGGATTCGAACCACCAACCCTTTGGTTATTGGACAACCAGCTCTACCTCCTGAGATATGGCTAGGTTAGGGTTAAGGTTAAATTATATAGATCCACAAATATTTAATGAAGTTTACTGTTTTGCCAGTGTTAGCTCACCCATTGGCATTCATGGTAACCATGGTTACTAGCACTGCCTTTTTGTCCAAATATGGTTAGTTGTGGCACTAAAACGAAAAGACGCTAAAACGTTAGCTTTGTGGGACTTCACTTTAGACGTCTTGAGCTATGTCTTAGTGGCTCTGTGCTTTTCTTCTATACAGTGTGCAGGTCCTCACGTCCTCAGCTGCAATACTCTACAAAGTTCAACTACCATCAGCTTAAAGATGGAGAGAAATATTACACGGGACAGCTGGCTTTTCATTAATGTTAGATAACACCATTTCTAAGCTAATAACTGTTTTTTCTGCATCCTAAATATTGTTGACTCTGTAGAGGTGTCTGCTCCTTTTCAGTGCCTGCATACAACACTAGCCACTATTGGCTTAGAGATGGAATTAGCTTCAACAAATGATTAGATCTCAGCATTAATAAAACACAAAACCCACATAAAAACATACATTTCAGACAATAAAAGGTCCATGGTAAGGAAAACACTGCCACTACAATTGACTTCTCCCTCATCTCAACTGAATGCCAGTTTGAAGAAAAATAATTACTTTTATTAGACAATCAGTGTAGTTGAGCACTTTTGAATGGGCCATTACATGGAATAAACAAAATACATCAGCTTTACTTCTAATTTAACACTCACAAATTGAGTTTTTCTTTTGTGCTGTACCAGTAATTATTTCTGGACCTTCTTAAATCACTTTTTCCATTTCAGTGTCATTGAAGTATGCGTTGATCAATACATTGTTCCAAACAATGTTGTTCTGTCTGTTTGGGTGCGGGGGGGCATGTTTGTACAAAGCTGATGTCAGTGTGGAGCAGAAAGGAAACTGAGGCTGAGTTTTCCAGAAAGCACAGTGGCAATTTGATGAGGACTAACACAACTTGTTTATGCACATAGAGAACTATTAAAACACAGGTTTGGTGTCAGTTCTGTCTCAGTTCATGTCAGATCTAGATTCAAAATGGAGTAAATATCTGAAACTGAGCTGAGCACGACTCGACCCACCCTGTAGTTAGATAAAGGATGTTGTTGCTACACATACGGACTCTCAGGTATTGATTGTTAGTGTTTGGTCTCTACATGGTTTGTTGGTCTATGAATGTTATGTTTGCCAAAAATGTGTTGCACAAATTTATAATGTTTTTTTATATATATATATATATATTTGTTTAGAAATGTTCTGTAATTTTTGTTGTACACAGTTTTAACTTTGTAGATCACTTCTGTTCCAGTTGTCTGTATTGCATATTCATGTACACAAATATAGTTATATAATGTTATTACTCATTTTGACTGTTCTAACTGTTCAAATGAAAAAGCATACTGTCATTCTGCCATACAAACACAGAATAAATGGTTCACTTCATTGATGTGTGCTGTTGGTGTTCGTGTAAACCTGAAAGCACTTCCTAAAATTACTGAAATTAAAGCATTTTCTCTAAATTATCAGCTTTGTTACAACTCTCTTTTAGTCCTATCAACTGAAATATCTGAAAATAAATAACGCAACCTTTTAATATAAACTTAACCCAACATGAATTGCGTGGTTTTCATTAAATTCAAATAAATTAGTCACCACAGAGGAATGTCAGCTGTACCACACAGGACTCAAGCCTGGCTGCAAACTGGGCCACTGGATAAGGCTACATTACCTTTTCATTTTTTGGATGAGATATGAAGGCAAAATCAAAAGTCTTCAAAAACAGCTAAAATACAGACACCTAAGTGTTAAGTGAAAAAGGTTAGAAAATATGCTGAGACCATTTGCCCATGTTTAGGGCACCCCCCGATCTTTCCAAATCCTAGTAGCCATTTACAGTTTACATGTTATAAAACAGTGTCTAGTACAAATGTGATTGAAATTACTGTAATGACCCAATTAAACACAACATCTCAGATTTCAGAAACCGTTGGAATTTTTCCAAATGCACAAACAGTGACAGAGTTACAGCCATCCAAAACTGCATATGCACGCTGTCAACGATGATCCCTCAGGATTATATGGTGTGGATTTGTCCATGGTTTGGTCCTTCTCCCAACAGTATCCATGCTGACCTCAGTCAACTGCAGGTCAGACACTAATTTTAGATGGATTTGATGTTTTAGGTGCAGCTTTTAACAGGTGTGGTTAGGACCCATATGCAGAACACTGAAATCCCAAATCACTTCAAAAACATTTTTATTAACACCACTCAGTACATTCATCTGAATAAGTGGATGGAATCCAGCCCACAGTTCTGCTGGAACCTGAAATTTGTACTCCCAGAGCTTACTGTGGCTGTAGGGGTAGAGACGAGGAGACCATAGTCTGACAAATCCAGCAGTGGAGCTGGTGAGGAGCGAGCAGGAGGTGAGTCAGGGGCAGGCGAGGGGTTCGTAGCGGGATGAGCTAATTAAGCGTTGAGGCAGGAGACGTGGTCCATGACAGAATGCAGGCAGGTTTACTGGGAGACAGGTGAGGAGAACAGGTCAGGAACAAACAAGGTCAACAACAGAGGCTCAGACAGAAGGTAAATGCTGGAAAGTCACACATCAGAACTGAAGACTAATGTGACAGAGACAGGAGAGTCAGTGAGGCTAATATACTGGGCTGATTGGGGAATGAGCTGCAGATGTGTGAGCAGGTGAGGAGAGTTAGCCTGATGAGGTGGACTGGCAGGATGAGCGGATCCGAGGAGGAGAGTGGACATTCACTGCAGCAGGAGACTGGGACTGTGATGCAGCGCCGTCACACGGTAAGTGATAATAGACATGAGGAAAATCCAGTGTGACACCAGTGTTTTTCAATGTCTCCATTTTGGACAGTGTTTTTAATCCTTTATGGGGTACTCACAGAAATAATCTAAAATTCAACATTTCAACTTTAGTGTGTTATTGGAGGGCATAAGGCTGTACTACTTTTGTGAAATTTTTCAAAATGTATTATTGTCATATAGAAAATTAAGATTAATGAAGTTACTGCATTTGGTTTCTTGCCCATATGTTGCAAATAAATCAATCAATCAAGAACTATATATAAATACTACAAAAAAACCTATATGTAAACTGAAAGGAATTAGTGTTTTCGAACATTAGAACATTTCTTTCAGAACATTACAACACCTGTCAACATGCACATTAATACTCTGAACATCATTATTTATATTAGTACCATTACTTCATAGTACCTAACAAAGCAGTTACACTCACTGTTCAAGTGGAAGTGGACCTTGCAGACCCTGCAGACCACATTTAACCGGAGATTGTTGACTCACTGTCGTCACTGTAACTGTTGTTGTCACTGTCCTTTAATGTGTGAGGAAATTACCTAAAATAGTCACTTGCCCGATAAAGGGTAAAAAAAATGTTTTTATGACATAAAACACCTTTTAGGTGCAGGCATGAGGGATAAATAAAGAGAAAAATATCTGTTTTGCAGGATATCCACATAAGTGTGGATGGAGAATGAAGAGGATTTTTGCAATATAAACACTGCAAAAAGTGTATTTTTCTCATTTCTAGTCAAAATATCTCATCACACTTAAAATAAGACATAATCACGGATAGAGTAACTTGTAAGTGAGATATAAGAATTTGTTTTTAGAAAATAGATGTTGAAAATTTAATTTCAAGAAAACCTACCAAGATATTTTTCATTTGTTCCATAGGCAGATTTTTTTGTTTTTTATTAATTCAAGATTTTTTTTTTTGCTTAATTCAAGCAGAAAAATCTACCAATGGAATAAGTGCAAATTATCGCTGTAAGATTTCTTGAAATAACATTTTCAAAATCTATTGTCAAAAAATACATTCTTATATCTCCTAAGTTACTCTTTAGGTGATTATGTCTTATTTTAAGTGTGATGAGATATTTTGATAAGAATTCTTGTCAAAAGAAAAATGCATTTGGTAAGATTTAGATTTTTGTAGTAAAGAATGAAAGTCAGAATCTATGGACTGGGGCTTTAATATGTGCAGTGAAAGTGATGGAATTCACACACTAACACTTGATTTATTCTGACCATCAGTAGTAGAGATTAGTCCTTCATACACAATCTTCCAGACCTGACTTAAGAACCAAATAGGAATTGATCCTGAGCAAAATACCTCATTCCCCAACCAGATGCTCCTGTCTGAACTTTATATCATAAAAGTACAGGGTTTAGCAGCTTTAGGTTACATGACTCCACTACATACTTCGACCCATTATTCATGTATTGAGTTCAACAAACGGGCGGACTCAGACATTACATCTGGGAACCCATATGGATTGTACATGTCTCATGTGTTCTTTATCACTGCTCTTGCTGATTCTTGATCAGTTCTAAGTGTGGCAAAAATGTGTGAAAACATGAAAATTAATCCCCTGAACATTACAAAGTAGCACATTTTTCTCATGACACGTGTTTTATGTCTATGTTTTGTAATGAGTAAGTGTGACATCTTGGCATTAGCAAAAGTGTGTCATCAGCTTGGAGGCAAATACATTCACAGCCCTCCTCATCTATATGATAACACTACTCAGAAATGTGAGGGTGGCATCTGCAGCTACACAACGACAGCATGCTTTTAAGTCTCACAGACTATTATATCTTTATTTGTTTTTACTTTTAAAACACAAAACACAAAAATCATGATACCTGGGTATTGATTTAATACATTTAGTTTTGTCAGTTGAAGATGTATTGTAAGGGTACGCATTCAATTTCCTTTTGTATAGGCTATTCAGTATTACATTTTCTTCAATCTGACATTATCAAACTTTATGTAAATTTATGTTCCGTCCAATTGTTGATTCCATATAATTGGTGCTAGGGGTTCCATTTTGCCACTATCCTTGGGTGTTAGTAAAAGGCGGGCCCAAATGATGCATTGGGTATAAAGTAGAGAAGAGAAAGTAGAGAGAAGGATTTAGGGATATCTAGTTTAGATTTACTTCTGTTGCTTTATAATGTTTAACCTTTTAACCCCTGACGTGTCCTTGGTGAGCAATCTGAATTTATGATTTATTATAAAAATTCAACCATTTGCTCAACTGGAAAAATGTAAAAAGGTGCTGATAGAATAGACTGCATGCTTTTCATAGACATCTGAGGATGTTCAGTTC
>JAPTYQ010000017.1:22071886-22082114 GCA_029814465.1 Ostorhinchus cyanosoma | reverse complement strand
AAATTACAAAATTATATAAAGCACGCCAAACAGTAAAAATTAAAAAAAAAAAAAAAAAAAACCACACACACACACACACACACACACACACACACACACAGAAAACTGCACTAAAACCTTTTTTTTTTTTGTAGTTGGTTCCCAACCCTGGTCCTCGAGGACCCCTATCTTGCATGTTTTAGATGTAGATGACTCTGTTGGGAGAGGGATACATCTAAAGCATGCAGGATAGGAGTCCTCGAGGATCAGGGTTGGGAACCACTAGTTTAGAGTGTCTTAGTTTTTTTTGTTTTTTTTTAAGTATTTAACCACAGAGCCCGACACTATTTGAAATTCTGATGGCTGACCTCTCAAACTGTTTTTAATCTCTAAATTAAAAAAAAAAAAAAAAAGCATGAGGTCGCTAAGCCATGAGGATGGTTTTGAGGCAGTTGCTGATTTCCATCCAAAGAGTATTTGTCTTCTAACTAATAATGTTGAGAATGCCATAATGTCCATTTCATCTTTTTTGCATGATTTATGGTTAGGAGAGATTCCAAAAATGGCTTAGACAGCAGATGATGCAGTTTCCAAAGCTTGAAAGAGGTGATAAAATATATCTGTCCAGTTGTTTTTCAATTGCGGGCAAGACCAGAACATGTGTGTCATGTTAGCAGGTGACATCTGGTATCTGTTGCATTCATCTGTGACATTTGAGTAAATCTTTGAGACTCTTTTGCCATTTACCTGTGAAAGTATGCCCTTCCAATCATCCTCAAGTAGGGATAAATCAAATTCTTCTACCTATTGTTGTCTTATTTTTCCCAGACATTCATGTTTGAGATCCGATATTAAATAATAATTATATCCCCAGAGTTTCAGGGATATGATCATATTATCTTTTGTGTTAATGCGATAACTTGAAAATTATTGGGTTTAAAAGTTCTATATTTTCCATATCAATGAATATCATGGAAAGGAAGAACTGATTCGATTTTGGACAATTTACCATTTCTAGATTGCCCACAAGGGGGCACTCAAAAGTTTAAAATCACTAAATACTCTTTTGGTCATATCTCTGGAACTATTTGTCAGATTGACTTCAAATCAAGTGCAAATGCAGGGTCATGACCTGGGGTTGCCTCACGTTATGAGATCATATGTAGCTGTCTGGCTAAGGCTTGGGGGTGTTTGGGAATATACCCCTAACCGTCGCTTCCGACAGCTAGTTTTGTCTAGTTAAAATTATTTTATGTAACAGACTTTTTTGGGTCAAGGGTAAATCAAATAGTTTGTTTATAATTGTGTTAGGAGGAATAATAGGGAAGGATATGCTGTGTAATTTAATAAAATTTTGTATTTGAAAATACCGAAAGAGATGTGACTTTTACAAAGCTCATCAAAGCTTGCGAAGACATCATTAGTATAAAGGTCTCTTAGTTTTACTGACCCCAGACTCTTCCACAAGAAAAAGGCTGAATCTGTACTTGGAGGAAAAAGAAAATTACTATAGATATTGGTTTAATTGGTCATTTCATTCAGTTTGAAGGAGGATCTACAGTAAATTGGAGCTAGATTTTTAAAGTTGAAGTGACTACTAGGTTACATATAACCCATGGACATTTGCATGACCTACTCTACTTTTAGAGACCCTGGGAACTACCAGGAGACCTGCATTCTGAAAGAATAGTGTTCTGTTAGGATGATATGGCACAAGAGCTTCTTTGAGATAAGAAGAGTCCATACTACTAATGATGTTGTATGTGAGCAGGAGATTTTTAAACTGAATTCTAAACTAAATTGGAAGCCAGTGAGTTAACCTTTAACCTTCAACTGTACAGCCATTTCTTGGGTAGCTATTCAGTGTGTTTCTTTTATCTGGTTATGTGTTTGACTGGATCAATCACCCAGTATATATTGTCCCCTTTGTCCTCTGCTAAATTTGATTAGTTTGTTTCTTTTTGTGTTTGCTCAATTGATTTCCAGTGTTACTTTGTATTGGCCTGAGTTTTGTTCTATTAAAAGGATTAACTCCTGAGGCAACAACCTGAGTTTCTGCATTTTGCTCGTCCCATTACACACAGCATCTAGAATTGGCTTCAGCAATTATCACATCAGGAGCATTCCATGACCTCCTTCATGAGATTAGAACCTGATTTATCAGAACCTGATTTGGCTTTTCAAAATGTTCCTCACATGGGCTAAGGTCATTCAGCAACCTCTTGTATTCTGCAAGTAAAAGAGCGATACAGTCAAAGATTTTGTTAATAATTTAGCCCTAACCATGTTGCTGGGTTGGTGAACTTCTAATCAAACATTAGCTATGATGTCTCACTAAATGAAGCTTTTCTACGTATTACTGGTTATGTTTACTGTATTCATGCTACTAGTGGTATTTTGTGGCAGAACATGTTGTGTACGTATGTGGTTTTTGAGAGGTTTTGGTGTTTAACATGCTTTTGTTCAGGTATGAAGATGTGTTAGATTAATTTAAAAACAATCAAAAAAAAAAAAAAAAAAGAATATGGTAGAGTTATTAGGGTGCCTGTACAAAGTCATGACCTCTGATGCAAAAAAACAGAAAGAAATATAAAAACAGTCAGATGCTTCATTCCGACTGATAGGTGTGGTTAAAAAATGAAACACATGATTTCATAAACATTACGCAAACAAGACTGCTGGACCCTGAAGCAAAGACATCATCACAATACAAAAGGTTAACAGTTCTTCAAAATATTTACCACAGTCATAGTTTATTTCTCATGTAATTAATTTCACTTAGCATTTAAATTTGTTGTTGGGCTTAAATGGATGGTGTGATTTAAATGGATGGTGAGGTTCATCAGAGTATCACATGATAGTAAACAGCCAAAAAATATTAACCCATAAATACACAGCACTACTTTTGTGGCAGTTCCCATATGTTTTTTTCATTTCTGAAGTGATTTATCACCATTTATTGCAATATTACTTTATGTGTTCTGCATTGTTTCAGTGTAAATCATGCATTTCATTCCATTTAATTCACTGATTATATACATGTTCATAAAAGCTCAGATGAAAGTTGAGGGTTATTACATCATAAAGAGGGAAAAAGTGATCTTTTCAACAAAATCTCTCATTAACTGAACATAAACCCAGTGTATCCATCCACTGTCATTGATGCAACTCCATGGGTTTTACTGGTGAATCATTTTTGTAGAAGATGATGGTGAGCACCTCTGAACATCCAAATGGGTCATATCTGATGACCATGAAAAAATGAACTGTATTTACACCAATTATTGACATTGATTGATAGGATTAATGGATCAACACAAAAGTTAAACCGCTTAGATCAGTAGAAGACTCTGGGCGTTGGTGGATGTTTGGGTTTTTTTGGGTTAACCATGGAACATAACCAGAAATTAGGGTTAGGTTCAGGTCAGAACAAAAGGAGCATGAGGCCAAAACATCTGCTAGCTTCTGTTTAACACAAGGCTGGAACAGAAGGTACAGTAACATCAGTGACGACATGGATCAAATGCTCAAACTGACCTCAAATGGTCATTAATGGTCCAGAATGCGATTTTGTTGAAAATATCATGTATGATTCATGAATCACAATTATCTTTTGACAGGCTGTCATTATAATAACATGCTGTTTATCAGTGACTGATATTCATGGGTAAACCATCCTAAGAGCACTTGTAAACATACAGCAAATAACAATTTGCATATACATTGTTTCACAAAAATCGCTGGGAGTTGAATGAAAATGAAGTGGTTATATCAATTTTCACTCCCTATCTGTGGGTTCTGCTCAATTTTGCATTAAAGTGCAAATGTAGGTTGAATAAAGCACATACAGTATGTTTTGATGAACACATTATTTTCTTTGCTTTATGATATGTGAATATCTATTTACACCTCTGCTTTATGCTTTATTTACACTTCTGCTCTATGAGGCTTATGAGCTTCTTTTCACAGTTTGGGCTTAGATCCCCAAAATGGGTTACATATTTACATTGTAAAAGGTAATGAGAACTAAGGGGGGAAAAAGCCAAATTCTTTACATTACTTGTTATTGTTGAGTTATTCCACAAAATTTCATGCTTAAGTTTGGAAAGGTCATAGAATAGTCGGGACAGCGGTGTATTTGTATGCTGATGAGAATTTGCCTGGTCTTCACAGGCATAATTAAAACCTTACTGAGACTGAGATCTTTTCACCCAACAGCAATGGATTTTATAATTTTCCTGCGGCTAAAAACAGGAACAGCCAGAATTATGTGAGGACCAGCTGATTTATAGCAGCACAATGATAAGTTGTATTATTTAGTCATGATGCAAGGCTGTATTAACAAAAAAGCACTGTTGAAATGACAACAGTCTCTGTTTACAGATGATTGCTCCCTTAATCACATGTACCAGGTTATGAATACACTCAAAAAAACAGATTTGTCCCTTAAATGTCATCTGAATATGTATTCATGTTTCTATCAGTTGTGGAGTCGATGTGATTTCAACATCAGCACTATGTTTGATTATCAGACTGAGCACAAACAGGTCTGACCTGAAAAAAATAATGAACAATAAGTGTAAAGAATACATTTTGCATTTCTTTTTTCAAAAGTGAGCTCCATCTCAATGACGAGTTCATTCACAATCAGCTACTTATCACAAATTGGGTGAGTCAATGTCGTTAACTTCTCATTCCCACAGTGCTGTTTTCTTATACGGTCTATGGTCAATGCATTTGCCCGTAGAAGCTGAGCGTCCATGCACTTCAATGGGACTGCATGGAACAGCCTTTTCATTGCCTCAAAACACAACGGTCAGTAGATAAATACCATGATTCCCCCCCCCCCGTGTCTCTGGGGGTTAATGAAGCTGTGGGCGGGTCTTGGCTGGCCTCGAAAGGATGAATCCCATTTGGATTAAGTATTTTCAGATACTTACCGTCACTTGACTGCTCATCTCAGTCCCATTGCAGACTTTGCAAGCGAAAATCGAAAGACAAACTGCATCCCATTTGTTGGTATTTGCTTGGCAAAATTACTTGTTCATTTCTTACACTGTAAAGGAAACACACATTTCCTTGCTTCAGTTTAACATAATTTCAACATTTCCTGGTTTGAGTTTAATATCGTTTAAGCAGCCTAGCTCTGCTGGCCATTGAGAGAACACTGGTGTATACATACATATATGTACACACACACAACTGTAAAGAAACTCATGTAAACCATACCATATAATATCAATATTTTCATAATTAAACCAATTGCACTGTCACATTCACACTTGTCCTTCAACCAATCATGGTAGGGACATTTTCCCCTAACCCAAATAAGAACACACAGCAACTGCATCTTTTGCCAGGCACACAGATCCTTTTAGTAGCCTAGGGTACATTCTTTTGTAGTCGGCATCTCTTTCTGCTGTCAGTAAACTCATTTTATTATCCCTGTAGGAAAATTCAGTCTCTGAATGATACCCATCCTAATACAGACACAGTACCTGGCATTAGTATTAGCATTAGCACACAGCATGCATTAGGAGCAATGATCTGCCACTGAAGGCACCTGGGGACCAACTCATGATCTTCATCAGTGACATGGTCAGGGACACAGATAGGAGAATTAACCTACATGTATATGTTTTTGATGTTCACAGCCTGGAGAGAAGAGGCAAACTGCAAACATTGGCACATGGACATGTCTGCTGATATTTTGGAAAGTTGAATTCCTCCTACCAACATCTGAGGAATTTCTTTGTGACACAGACTATCTTTACGATTGCACTGTTCATTAGAGGGCTTTGACTGCTCAAAGAACTGGAGTTATCTGCTTTTAGGTCCTGGTGTCATGGTGCAATAAAACTCATTTCTGGATCAAAGACTAAGGGTCATCAGTGTCGGACCCTGTATACTTGTTTACTATAACTTCTTTCTTTAATGACATACCAGTTTGTGTGAAGATGTGAAACCCCTCATAAAAGCTTCCCTCTCTAGCGGCGGAATCCAAAAGGATTGCATACAATGGGAAGAATAGAATAGAATAGAATAGAATAGAATAGAATAGAATAGAATAGAATAGAATTAATTTTCGTTGTGTAAAGTCTAGAACAAAACTGTGGCTTGTGTGCTTAACAAATTAATGAGTTAACACTGGGTAATACTGAATGGAGATATATGCGAGTGTAAATACAATCATTATGAATTTCTGCTGATAATGCTAAACACTTTTAGTCAAACATTACTATGAACTAAACCATACTAGGAGAAAAAAAGACAAATATTCAACATTACATTTAACATATTAAATTTCAGCATACTTTACTGGAACATTTTATTTACTTCACCTAATTTTGTCAAGATCAGCTATAAACCTTATATATTTCTGTACTTTTAGCCACTCTGACAATGGTTGCAGCAGCATGTTTAATCAAATGCCTAATGTTTGCTGTACCATATAACTATTAAAATATAACAGTTCTTTCATTTTACTTCCATTTTTATTCATGTTAGTTTGGGAAAATGACAAGGAACATCTGGAGTATTTTCATACCCCAGCGCATGAGTACGAAAATACACACAAAAAATTATTTGCTGGCTGGTAGTCACCAGCCTTTGCCGCCAAGGAAGTAATATCAGTCAAGAGCCACCAGGAGTAAACATACAACTCATGGATGTATGCAGCTGCACGCTTCTCTATGACAAGATGAAAAAATAGTTGAACAAGCTAAGGATGTAGGTAGGGGTTTGTGCATAGTAATATAGAGAGCTTGTTGCCCTGCAGAAGCAAAGGCCTCAAAGGATTCTCCATTGTGTGCCTTAAGAGGCCTCCAGGTAATAATGAACTAATCTAGAAACAACAATTAGCTTGTTAGTAGGATACTCCATCAATACCACCGCTATTCTCTGGTGAATACATTTCATGAAGAGCACCAAGAGGCAATTTTATGCCATTATTCAATTACAGCTGCCCTGTGACACTAATAAGTAGGTACTGGTGGTTAGAAAATGAAAATTCTGTTTCGTAGGAAGAAGTCTGCCTTGAGAATGTCTTAATATAACTCTGACCTTTAGAGATTGTTAAAAGCATGGACAAGGGGGACCTAAAATATAAGCCAGATGATAGCTTAATCAAAACATACAGCTTTAAATGTGGGGTCAAGAGATTTACGGATTCATTTAATTCAGGAAAATTAAAAAGGACATTGTACAATTGAACTAAAGTTCATCACCTTAGAAACCATCCAAAACAAGCAATGGTACAATGTCATTTATTAAATGGTCAAACAGAAAATAGCCCTGGCTATAACATTTGTGTGTTCTTTACAGAAATTGGGGAAAAAAATTGTTACAAAGGGGCAAAGTATTGAAAGAAGCTGCTAAATGCCGTTCTAAATCAGGGTTCAAATACCTTGAGAAGTGAAAGAATTATCTGCCTGAAGCTAACACAAACAAGCATATGCGTATTACATTACAAGTAGGACTATATTAGCATTTGTTGCTACGTATTATCAGATGTGTACTTTAGGCAATGGCAAATTATTCAAAAACAATTGTTTTTAATTTCCATATGTATGTATGTATGTATTTCCGTATGTAATCACAATGCCTATAAGGGACAGGGAGCTGCTAGTTAGAAGCTAAATAGCTACAGGTAATTAGTGGTCGAAATGTTTGCTGTATAGCCCAATCAAAATAACACAAAACATGCACAAAGTCTTCAATTAATAGACTGTTACATGTTAAACTGTTGTAAAACTAGAAAAAATTGCAGATGTATGCTAAAAGGGGTCCTCTGACAATAGGGTGCCTCCTACAAATAATAATAAGCTAATAATAAAATTCAAAGCTAAATGCTATGTTTACATGCTATATAGTTAGCTAAATGTAATAGGTAAACACTGGGGTGTGGCTAGCAAACATCTGAAATAAGGGACTAATTATTCTAGCTGATTTGTGAAACATTTAGATGAATAATGTTTTTTTTAAAAAGTAGTTCATAGTTCAAAAAAGCAGAAGTTGGCAAATATTTGAGCGTTTCTATATGTGTTTTCGGTTAATCTCTGTAAGGCACTAAGCCAATTATATGGAGAGCCTATATTTTTCCAACTGACAAAACAACAGAATTTTTATTGACATGACTGCAACAGAGGCCAATTAGGCATCAATCAGCATACACTGTTCTCTGCTCAGGTGATGTATGAAATATTTCATGAAAAAGGGCCCATACAAAATACAGTGTAGTGCAAAATGCTTCAACATTTTTGTTTTCACAGGCTTGTAAGTGAGCATACATATTTATTTGCCAGTATGTTTCTTGAGTGAGAAGAAAATACAGGGAATTTGTGTTCAAATATGATCCACACAACACATAAAACAGATCAGAACTAAATGGCTAAAGTCTGTGTGTAGTTTGACCTCTGCTCAAATGACAAAAAACTTGCCCAAACAATACAGAATGTTCAACATGTAGAATAAAGCCTGGTGAAGATTAATGCAGTACATGTCATATCCTCGTGAGACCAAGGAAAGTAAAAGTTGTTGCTTTTTGGCATTAAATACTTGTTTTGGGTGAAACCAGCGAGACATGACATATTTTTCATAGAATGTCATTTGGGCAAGGGTATTTGTTATTATTTGTTATTAATTTGTTTGTTTGTTTGTTTTTCAATTAATCTGTCAAACCTAGAAAAAAAACAAAAAAACAAAAATCCAGGCACTCACTTGGCTGGAAAAAAGTTTTATTGTAAAAAGCCTTTATTTGATGAGGGCCTGTAGATAAATTATTTAGGGCTGGAGTTAAAAAAACACACCAAAGGTTGTTGGCATTGACCCTTCTTCAAGGTGTAATGGCATAGCATGTTTTTTTTTTTTAACTCCAGCACCAAATAATTAATCTACATGCATACATCCCTCATGAAATAACACCTTTTTACAATTTCTATTTTTTCTAACCAAGTGAGTGCCAGGATTTTTGTCTTTTTTTTCAATTGTTCATACCCTCTGAATGAGCACGTCTGGTTTGTCTAATACCAGTTGCTCCCTGTGAAATATATATATATTTTTGTCTTTTTTAAAGCTGTGAAACCATGGAGGAATTATCCGGAGATTGATGGTGTTAGGATGTAACTCAAAATATGTCAAATCTTCTCTGGTGTTAGACCTGAAGCACAGCTCAGATTTATTGACATACAGTATGAACTGAACTAACAAAAACTAATATTGTATTGTATTGAAGTCTGAGAGTCTGAGAACAAAAGCTAAGAGGTCCAAGCCATCCGTTTGTGTAACACTGAGCCTTAGTATGTCTGCTACATGGAAAAAGACTGAACATGCACCTTTTTTATATATACATTCATATTCATATTTACCCTCTTTGCGTTTAAGAGTAGGCTTAAAATGTCCTTTTTGATAAAGTTATTAACAGGGCGGCTTAGGCTGCTCTTAGTTATGCTACTATATGCTTAGACTGCTGGAAGACATCTCATGATACATTGAGTTCCTCTTCTTCCTCTGTCTGACCTCCTCTCTGCTCCTCCCCCTGCACCTCCTCTTCTCTATTCACACTTCAGCTTCCCTGGAGTCTCTGTGCCTTATGTCCTCACAGGTTTTCCCTGGATCATCTCTGGACCTGCTGTTGTGGTCCTGCTTCTCTCCTGCCTCCATCATCATCATTCATTCATCCATATAGTTATGATAACGTTTATCATATAGTTACTGGGAAGGAAAAGGTTTCTATTATTGGAACAGCAGCAGTAGTAGTATATCCATTGATAGTTCATGTATTATTTGCAGCTATGGGTAGTTGTACTAGTTATTGGTAGTTATACTAGTAACAGCAGTTCTAGTTAATAACTGAAGAGTTGGCAGTTCGAATCCCGCTTTGCCCTAGTCACGTGCTATTTGTGTCCCTGGGCAAGACAATTCACCCACCTTGTATATAATTGTGCATGAAAGTTTGGTGGTGGTCAGAAGGGCCATTTAGCGTATATTGGCAGCCACGCTTCCATCAGCCTGCCCCAGGACAGCTGTGGCTACACATGTAGTTTACCATCACCAGAGTGTGAATGTGTGAATGACTAATGGATCAGTAAAGTGCATTGGGGGCCGTGAAAAGTGCTATAGAAACCCAATCCATTCTTCTTCTTCTTCTTCTTCTTCTTCTTCTGCTTCTTCTTCTTCTTCTTCCTCTTCTTCTTCTTCCTCTTCTTCTTCTTCTTCTTCTTCTTCTTCTTCTTCTTCTTCTTCTTCTTCT
>JAPTYQ010000017.1:22041173-22071786 GCA_029814465.1 Ostorhinchus cyanosoma | reverse complement strand
GGTGTGTGTATGAGTGTATGTTCGTTTCTCTGAATCAGATAGAGATGTGGGTTTCTGTTGCACAGCCCTATTGATAGACCACTTGAATTATAGTCATTGAAAGGTAATTTTGCATATTTCTACCTAATAACACCAAGCACTACAGCTTAACGATTAAGTTTTAAGAAATGTTTTCATGAAATATGATATTTTACCGATAAAATTGTATTTTACTTGCACTTGCAGGAATTTAAAAGGAGAGCCATTGATGTCCATCCACACTGCTGCATTAAATAGGACACTTCAGCAAGGTTCAGATTTGACCACTAGGGGGAGCAATTGCACTTTGATATTCAGAAGCTGCTGTGGAGGAATCACTGGCTGCTGCAGTTTAAGCATCACAAGCACAACTGATAACAAACATTAATTTTGTTTTACATAGTCTGAAAATGTGTCTTTATGTTCAGTATTCTTCCTCAGTTCTCTCTCCTGCAAACTCACAGTAGAAAACATCACAGACATTTGAATCAAAGCTCTTCCTAGTATGCCATGTTTCACTATATAATATATTCCTTTTCTGGGGGGTCCTTCTCTTGTATGTCTTTCCACCACTGCACCTCTTGTCTCTGATATTTGCTCCTGAATAGATCCTTGGTTTCCTCTTTTCATTCAGTGTGTGTGGTGCTGGAATGGAGGAGGATATACTTTCATATAAACAGGAGATCTTCAGATACACAGTTTGAAGTTGCAGTAGGTGTTGGTGGTGCAGGAGGTGGCAGTGGCCTGGCTGCTGCTACTGCTGTAGTGGTGTGAGCACCACTACAGCAGTAGCAGGAGCAGGAAGCTGGCAGGATGATAAGAAGCAGCAGATAAAATCCAGGGCTTCCATGAATATTTCATTTCTGGAGAGATGTGAGCAGTGTAGGCTCAGGAGGAGTCTGGAGAAGGAAAAGTGGCAGATTGAAAAGACTTGGGCTGCTATCTGGTCCAGCTCTACTTCTGCCAGCAGTCTTCTCACCTCACTCTAGCTGTGCCAGATGGACTATTTTCACTATCTGATTGGCTTTTATAATCAGTGCCTTCATAATACATAATACACTGTGAAACAGATGAAGGGATGTCTGATTCAAAAAGGCCCAAACTGACAGAATGTAAAATAAAACAAGAACATGCTTCTCTTGGCTCCTTTATGCATGGAATCCTATCTCTAGCTCACAGGTTGTAACAAAGGAAGATAAAGGCCAAAATGCATGCATTAGACTTCATTTGAAAGTGAACATTAGGCAGCAGGGTGATGTAGTGGTTAGTACTGTCTCTGCAGGTACTACAATTCTATCAACGCCATCCTACCATCCTGTCCCTTGCATTGGGAGCGTTAATATGCTCATGCACCCCCAAGACCTTCCAGTGGATTGAATGAGTCAGAAAATGAAAGAATGAAAGTGAATATTGTGTCATCTATGTTTATTAATTGAATGGGTGCATACTGACGTAGAAGTTAGCACATCCGCCCCACAGAGGGTCCAAGGTCTAATTCTCGGTTGGACCAGAACCTTTCTGTGCTGGATTTACCTGTTCTCTAAAGATTTCTTCATTCTCAGCCAGTTTCATCCTCCATTAAACACATCTACATATAGGTTCATTCTTTTGTCGGTGCCCCTGACCACAGTACTGGTGGTGATCTGGAGTTGGTCCCTAAGCACCTTCAGTGGCAGCTATATGTGCTATGTGCTAATGCTAAACCTAGGTATGTTAGGTGTAGCTATAGGGATGATAAAGCAAGCTAGCAATTAACATTTCATTGAAAGGAGTTATATTCTGCTTTTTAAATGGAATTATCATCTTAAAAGATTTCCGTGTGGTCTACATAAACTGTAAATGCTATGCTTGGTTCAAGATTCTTTATTAATTAAACTCCACAGGCCGACCTTCAACCCTATTTCTGAGAAATGACACTGGAAAGGTCGTTTTGAGCACTGGCCCTTTATGAGCCACTTCATACTCCACCCCTTCCAGGTTATTGGCTGTGCTGCTCTGTCCCATTCCACCAACAACTAAACACTTTAAGTAATCGGTACGAAGTTAGGACATATTTTCAGTATGGACTATAATCGCTGTTGCTGACAAACAATTATGGCATATTCCGAGAAATGTTTGTCTCGACCTTACATGTGCAAATGCTATGACGTAACCAGCTATAGCTGTAACAAATTAAGCAGGAATTAAAACAATGTAGAAATCCACTTGATTTTTGCTGAAATTAATATAAAGATAGTTTTGCAACACCTGGAGGGTTCACATTCTAACTTTTTGAACTATTAGGGTCCAAATACACAAATAAATGTACCAAAGACTAATAAAAGTGGGTTTAGCAAAATATGACCCCTTAAAAGTGATTGGTGACTCATTTTGGAGTTAGGGGTTCATTTTGAACCTTGTCACATATCAAACTTAGAAACAATATTATTCGCTTTCAAATCAAACATAATGACATACATATTGTACTAACAATTCTTCTGTTAACTGCCTAACTCTAATCCTATTGTGGGGTTAAGGTTCCCAGAAAAGACTGGATATTTAAAGGTTATTGTCACTGAAGCAGAACCCAATCCATTTTAACATGGTTCAAAAGTAACCCTAACCATAAAACAGGTCAGTCTTGACCTGAAGGATGTGAACATCAATCCCCTATTAACTTTCCTCAAAAGTGATAAATGCCTTAAAATCAGTTGAAAAGAAGGTGTCATCTAACAGAATCTTCTATGTTCACATGGTAATGTAAGCCCATCTGTAGCTAAAAGGCTGTGGTTGGATTTTCATCAAAACATGCATTTAGAGATAATAAGTGAGCCACCTGACTTTATTACTCACTGTTGCTGTTTCCACATCCAGGCATTTAATGTCGATTCATTGAACTCTGCTGAGTGTGCACTGCCTGTTTCTACACTGTCCAACTTCCTATTTAATCTCTTTACACTGCACACGGAAGCTTCCCAGTAAAATCATCATGTTCCTCCAGCTCTGCAGCATTTAGCTAATTTGTTAAAGGACACTTTGATGGATGTAATTTGCTACATAAGAGAGTCAAGCAGCTGTTGATGGTTTTGTTTCCCTTCAGTTATTTTTAGGCACCAGAATTCATTTTTTGTTGAGTTCCTATTAATTATGTAGTCCGTAATGGACAGTCCTCAAAGTCTAATTTGTGTCTTAATTTGGCCTTGATTAGAAGTTTGAACCACAGACATTATATTAAGAGTGTGGTCTGCACCAGCTCTGAATGTAAACTGTCATGAGATAACTGTTGTTATGATTTGATGCTATATAACTAAAATGATGTAAGAATTGGATGGAGCCATGTTGACGTCACTGGTTGGTTTGTTTTTGTGCTTCCTTTTTGAATTTGCGCGTTTGGCTCTTGGGCATTGCCATTTTTGCATTAGGGATGCAGAAATTAGCATATTCAGATAAATGGGTAAATGGGAAATCTTGTTAGTGAAACCTAAGTGAAATCATACATATCTTTACCAATAAAAAAAAAAAAGTATATTCATTCAGAAGTTTCTGAAGTTGCTAGTAGCTGTAACATGCACCTCTCGAGCAAAAACACATTACACATAAAAGTATTCACATGGAAATCATGGTAAAGAAGCATTCATTAAGACACAGATCTTTAGAACACTTAGAGAAGGCCCAAATATAGCAAATGATTAAATAGGTTTAACAGAAGTTCAGTGTAGATCCATTGGAGCCAAGATGTCAGCATCTAGTGGACATCAGTGATACTACACCTTAAGTTATTTCTGTATCGACTTCCCTTCTGAGCTCCTGCACCCTTGGGTGTAGCATATAACAGGCAGTTTATGTCTCTAATAATAATAATAATAATAATAATCAATAAGATTCATTCTAACTGCCTTCAACGTACACTTTGGTGGTATTAAAGTACTACATTTTGGGACACTGGAAGATCTACACAGCAGCTACATGCTCAGTATGTGAGCGTATCATCACCGACCAAATGCTATGATGGGGAAATGTGTATTTTTAGAACAGGGTGTAAGATTCACACATATCTGGTGCTGCTTATGGAGTTTACATTGCAGTAATGCAACACAATTGCTGTGATGGATGTACAGAAGATTTCAAATCAAATCTCCTTGTTCAAAAAACTGAAAATATGCTATATAATTTGACTTTTATAAACATTATACACATTATTTCACTGAAAGACCATGCCTGTGTCTAGGATCCTCATTCAGCACTCACAAACTCTGTAGAAATGCTGCCAAAAACAAGTTAAAGTGTTTTAGCTATAGTTGTAAATTTATTTTAAAGTCCTGAATGGTCAAACTGCTGCCACTGTAAAAGTGTAATAATTAGTGTCATATCAGCCTCCTTGTGGCAGGTTGGCTAAATACGTGTAGCCAGCTTGTTGTTGCCACTGTCATATGTATTTTCATTTCCATCAATTAATAAATATATCAAATATATGTGTTACTGAACCATGAAAGTGTGGACAGGACTAACTTAAACTTGTCAATATGTGTTCACTTATTCGTAGGAGAACTCTCCTCTAGCCTCTGAGTACTTTGAGAATGTTATTTGGTAAAGCCGCTTATAATTGTGGTCTTTTGGAAAATTCTTTTTGGAACTGCACACATTCTTATCTGGAATCTACAATACTGATCATGGCTTTCTATCTAATGAAAGGTGTTACTTGTTGTTTTCACTTTGTAGTAAATAATTTTCTCGATCAGTACAATATAGATTCCAAACTTGTCCATATGCGTATTTGAACTAGGAAATATCCTTGCAAACTATCTACCATCACTGTGTTATTAGCACTAACATTATGTAGACAGCCAGGCAGTGCTCTATTTATATTCGGTGCTGATATTATATGTTAGAGTTGCATCTATCAGTGTAACACACAACGTTGTGGCATTATTCTTTATGAAAGTAAAATGTCAAAGTAACTGCTTTATCACAATGTTCTCTGAAATCTTCCTCTGTTGAGTATTCACATGTCATACTCTTGTGTAAATATGATGAGTAAAGATAACATATTTTCCACTGGAATTATGCACGCTAATGAAGGATATATGTCAGTATAGTGATAAAATACATTTGCTGTAACACCTTTTTTTTTTTTTTATCAACTGCAATTTTATTATTTTGGACAGTGTGGCTTGCATATCCACCTTTAAGCCATGGGATATTATAGTGTTCATGAGTCACACATATCAGTGTACCAGTGCCAGTATCAGTAGCAATACGGTAGACTTTGATGAATCCAGAATGCTTCCAAGCCGTGCTCTGGGTCTGGTGTTGATGCTGTTCAGTCCAGATTTCCCCCATGTCACTGGGGTGCATTCTAATAATACATCCATGGTCTGGTGCCAGTAACAACTGCATCATTTCCTGCTTGTAGGTCTAAATGTTGCACTGGGATGTTTGCTAGTCTCCTATGAAAGCAACAGCCACAGCACAACCTAGAATGCTACATATTTATGACTATGTAAAGTTATGAAATTGACGTCTTTCTAATTCAGAAAATAATAATAATAATAATAATAATAATAATAATAATAATAATAATAATAATAATAATAATACATTTATGATATTTCCCCAATGGTGTATGAGATCATACTTTTTCACTGTGGACAACAGACTTCTGTAGCGATCACATGTTTTCAAGGTAACATGGAAGTTAACATTGGTTCTCTTGACCAAAAGCTCATGGGATTTTAACATTTGCGTTAGTGGTTATAGACCGCTACATCTGATGTCATCAATACCGGAAGTGATCTTCATATAACTACCACTACACAAAGTAGACCTGCAGTCACCTGTTGTGGTTCTTGTTGTTCAAGGACAGCAATACGTACCGAACCATGGATAACATGTACCATTGCATCCCCTTGTGTTCACCACTTTTAATGGTTATATGTAATATTCAGTCAACAGGTGACCGTGGGTGTACTACTCTGTCTCTGGGCATGGAGTTCCAAACATTTTTCTCCCTGGTTGGTTAAAATAGAGGGGGACTTCTTTTCAACATGCTCTGCTCTGTTTGAGCAGCCTATGATTGCACAAAAGTTAACTATAACTACAATATAACTCTCTCTGACAAGCGTGGCACCTCCATTTCTGGCATGTCTTCCATTATGGCGGTATAAACATAAATCACGTGACCCCTGACATCATGTGGCAGTGGTGTATTGATGAAATACATTCTGTGCAAAGTTTTACTTACACAGTTGATCATTAAGATTATATCATTTAGCCGCATGTTAACCAACTTTTTAAAGACACTTAAAGGCTTAAAAAAAAAAAAAAATCAATGACTATAGTATTTACTTGCAAATTTTATGTCCTAGAACAAAACATTGATAGCAGACTTTATTTCAGGAATATAAAAAGAATTCATTAAAAAAAACAAACTAACAAACAAGAACTTTGAAAAGTAGGAACTTAAAGAGCAAACACAACCAACTCATTTTATACAGTCACAGAAATTAAAAAGAAACGGGCTAATATTAGTTTAATTTAACCACAATCAGCCGCTAATAACTGTATAGGTGAACAAAATGTGAACATGCTGCAGGCCTAACTTTGTGTTTACTGCAGACCTTATTATAGACATTTAGCTCCCCCCCCCAAAAGAAAAGAAAAAGAAAAAAGGACTTAGAATGTCAAGGTCAAAATGCCTCATGTTCAGTATGTGTAAATAAGATTTTAGTGCTAATACAAGGTTTTGGTGACTGGTTTGTCAGGTCTTGAAAGGTTAAAATCTGGCGTATGACCTTCTGTTTGTTTTTTTTGGGCTAAAACATATGGTTACTGACAGGCAGGTGGACTGTGGTCATGTTCAATAGGTACCACTAATAAAGCATTTCAGCAACAGATGACTTTACACAAATGGTTGATGGAGTTTCTCAGGTTTACCACATCATTAAGCTAGCATTTAGCATTAGCTCACTCATCGCTCCTGCAGCTCAGCTCTAGGGTCTGAATATTGTCAAAGTAAGATAGTGAGTCCAAAACCCAGTTAATAATGGGCAAACGTCAAATGGGAAATGCCATGGTAGCACCAGGCACTTATAATTTACAATCTATGGTAAGCAAAATGAGTTATTTAACTCATTTTCTCCAACTATCCAGTGTTCATACCAGAGTGAGCTAATGTGTGTTGAAGCCGCCAAGACCTTTTATATGTTCCAGAAAGAACTTACTCAATTTATGAAATGAAAATGTTTCAGTTTGATCATCTAATAAAAATCCAATAAAAAAACCTGTTTAGTTGTAGACAAGGAAAGTGGAGTGTTCAAAATGCTAACTGGAAAATTCACGTCTAGGTTTTGGGGCTCATCTTTGCAGCAATCTTGGACCAACATTGAAGTGTTCCAAATAGACAACAAAAAACAACAGGCATTTTATAGACAAAAGCTTTTTTTTTTAATGAAAATCATGTTTTTTTTCTCCTTTCAAGTAAAAAAGGTTGATCATATGCATACTATTTATAGCTTCAACATGGCAGGCAGTAGAAAAAGAGTTTACATTTAAAATATTCAGAGCATTCAAAAGCATACGTCTTCTAATAAACGGAAACTGAGACATTCCCTTACATCATCAACACACTATGGTTCTAGTTTTGGCTGGTCTGATTGGTGGTGCTCAGCTACTCGCTACAAGAGAAATGTGTACAGTATGCGAAAACCTGCAGTCAAATTCTGTCCAAAATCGTTCAAAGTGTGCATCCAAAGAGTTTTGGGCTCTTATGGTGATGGAGTTGGCTGTAATGTGCTAAATGAGCTCAATCAGTAAAAAAAAAAAAAAAAAAAATACAATAAAAGTAAGTCGGAATAAAGATTCAGGATGTTTCTATCAAACTGAGTGATTCAAGTCTGACTTGTCTGTATTTCAACATTTGATTGGAGATAGATAAGATGTCCATGAGGTCTTTGCTGATAATAGATGACTTGGATGTCTGTACTTGTGGAAGACTGCTTGTTTGTTTGCAGCTGCCGTGAAGTTAGTCAGCACAGGTGATGTTGACATCTGAGAAGATTTATGAGTGTCTAACTGCAACAGAAGTCTGTCAAGCATCATCTGAGAGATTACTGAAGACACGCAACACAAATCTGCACAAGCTGACGTTCTGCATATGCTTTTAATTCGCTGGTTGTGTTTTTGTTTTCAGTCCACTATGAGGTACTGTATTCTACTTCTAGGGCCAATACATGCCAAAATATTGGTTCTGCAAGGTCAATATGTGAACAGTAGCCTATGTTGCTGATGTTTTCATGAGCAGCTCCATTTCTGCCCTTTCACATGAAATTCTTCTCTGCATTTTCTTAGTTCTTGTGAAGTAATAAATAGCAAACACTGATAAATAGTGGACATGTGACATGCTGAAACCCTAAAAATGTTAAGTGGAAAAATTATTAGCACTATTTTTGCTCTTACAGTGATTATAAGGACATAACACATGTTTTTTTTTTTGTTTTTTGTTAAATTTATTTTAATTTTTTGTTTTTTTGTTTTTTTTTTTACATTTTTAGCATTACACTTAGACTCTTAAGGGTGACACGGTGGTGCAGTGGATAGCACTGTTACCACACCAAAAAGGTCCTGGATTCAATTTCCACACCAAGGCCTTACTGTGGAGTTTGCATGTTCTCCCCATGTGTGGGTTCTCTCTGGGTACTCCAGCTTCCTCCCACCATCCAAAGACATGCACTAATAGGTTACTTGGTTAAGCTAAATTACGTGATAGTGGTTGGTTATTAGTCTCTATTTTTCAGCCCTATGATGAACTGGTGACATGTCCAGGTTGTACCCCGACTTTGCCCATAGGTTGCTGGGATACGCTCCAGCACCCCCACAACCCTTTTGGGGATAAAACGGTTCAGAAGATGACTAACTGACTTAGACTCTTTTGTATTACATATAAATTTGGAGACCCCACATCCAACAATATATGATCCATTCTATATACAGAATACTCAAAACACCAGTTGTTCAATATTTTCACAAACTGCATAGTTCAATAGACTTTCAAAACTATTCTAATGTTATTTCAGATCAATTCATCGCCAAAGGTCTTCCAGATCTCTTTCTAGGCAGGGAGAGTTTTATGAAAGTAATCACACCTTCAGCAGGGAATTCAGATGACTTATTACATCCGGCAAGGAGGTTTTTGTAATCACTTGTGCCTCAGTGTCTATCAGCAGGTAGAAAAACAAACCACCAATTTTCATGACACTTGGTGGATATGGGCCAACGACGAACACAAAGGATTTCAAGTCTGAGTTTTTTTTCCCCATTCCCACTCAGGTTAGTGTGACAGAAATCTTGCTTAAGGTAAATTTATGTCCTTGTGCTTTTTCCACAATAAATGACAAGGTTAGATCAGGTTTTTCTTGCTTGGGTTTTACTAATTAGTACTACAAAGTTAAATTTCTTATGTAGGAGTGGTTTTCAGCAGAAACTCAGGCAAAACTTTGTGGGTTGTTTTATCTAATCTCAGTCTTAAACCTGCTGAAAACCTCACATACATTATTGTAAGTTTTGGTTTTGACCACATTTAATGCCAACTAATCCCACTTCCAGGATAATTGAAATGCTAACTTATTCTTCATTTTACAAGCGTCTAATATCAACTGCCATTTTCTCCCGAATGTCCAATTTATTAAATGTGTAAGTACAAATCTAAATAGTGAAGACAAGTAAGTGACATTGCTCTCTCTAATTCCATCATCTTTTTTTTTTTTTTTTTTTTTATTACCAACTGCCCAATTGGACAAGGCAGTTTCTAGATTTTCTAGTAACATGTGGTGTTTTACTCGACCTTGTCAAACCTTATTGTTGAGGCCTGACTGCCTGATGAGCAGATCCATGAAAAAACATGACACTTGACACAACTTTAAAAATTTTTTACAGTGAAATTTATGGTTCACCAATATTGTGTAATGAGAGGAGGAGGAAACTACTGGCCTTGGTGGTGGTCTGGGCTCTCTGGTGTGTTCTTTCATAAATATAACGACACACTGTAACCTTAACAATGATGTTGTAAAGAAGAGTGATCTCAGGCATATATAAAAAGGTGGGTGGATTACTGATTTACCTATAAATGTTCAATATTACCAAAACAGTACAGATCTATAAAACCTATTGAAGCAATAATTTATGGATCTAATTTACATTTCCCCCCAACCCATCACTTTTTTATGACGATGCGGATACCACAGTAATGAGGCTAAGGGAAAATGCAGTGGTGTTAAAAGAAGGCGCTTGGGAGGAGAGGACAGAAAAGTGTAAAAGCAGGAAAGACAGAGAAGGTGAGAAAGGAAGGAGGTGGGGTGAGGGCGTATGAGGTGGGATGAACAGGAGGGTCTGGGGAGAAGAGGAGGCAAGGGGGGAGAGAGAGGAAGCATGAATAATCCATTGGAGAATCACGACAGGATTAAGACAAGGTGGGAGCCAAAAATATCCCCGGCCAAGGCAGCTTGGCACAATAAAGCTGCAATGAAGCACAATACGACAGCAGCCACTCCTGCTGCCTGTCTCCATCAGCTCAGGAAGGAAGGCGTTAGGGGGTATTAGAAAAAGCCACTACGGCATCACCATTCAGTCAAACTTACATAAAAGCCCATACGAGTGCTTTAGTTTCCCTTCTGCCTTTTTATCTGCCCTTCTAGGACATTGCAACATAGATGCACTTCTGGTAAACATAGCATTTAAACAGCACTTCCTTAGTTGGACTGATTATCTCTCAACTCAAACTTTACATCAAATGGTAGTTATTCCCTGCTGAAGGCTGACATCTAACTGCAAAATGTGCCTGTACCTGCACGTTGAGTGTAATCTCTATGGAGAATACAATTTAAGCCTCATCCACACTAATATCTTTTCCTTTCAACGTCTTAAAATGAAATCGATCTCCACGCAGACAAGCATTTTAGCAAAATTTCTGAAATGATCTCTGTCCATGCCAGCATACCTGAAATACATATAACATAACCACTCACTTACACTGGGTGTAAATACTACAGTGGCATGATGAAATGCAGGTAGCCAAGACAGATGTCTAGTTTTCTTCTGGAAAACATCATATGATATCATCATGACACAGGTGCAACAAATCTGGATAGGATATGTAGTAAATGATAAGACTCAATAAGGCAGCGATTTTAGGTGTCTCAATTTTATTGTCTGTGGTACATGGGACAGTTAGTTTACTGAATATACGTTAGCATATTCAGTGACTCTCCAACAGTTCTGCAAATTGTAGATTATGTCTATTTTTTTCAGGGAGTATGATACCTGCCAATTTATAAGTAATCAGTTTTTTTCTTGCATCAAGTTTAGTCGACCACTTGTTTCCATCAAGATTTATTTCTATCTATGCAGAGTGAACTAAAACTGATTAAGCAGTATTTCCCAAAAGTCATTGTCTTTGCAGTCCTAAAATGTCATAGTGCAGGGGTAGCATAGATTATAGGTGTAAAGCAAAAGTGAAGAATGTATTAGCATGATTAATGCAAATTAGTCTGAACATTTGGTGTTTGAAAATGCCCTCGCTGGTTCTGGACAGATTGACTAAAATGACCTCAAGATGTCTGAGTTTTTTATGACTCAGGTTCTCATACCCATGTAAGGTCTGTACATATTCTACAAGAACAGAGAAATTTGTTCTCCACTAGACCTGTGAGAAGGGAATACGCCATTCTTTCTCTGGTTTGGAAGTTCTCACAGTTTGTTTCTCGACCCAACATCAGGGGAGAACTTCTTTTCTTGTGCGGTAATCAACAACAATTGTGTGATTGACCAGAAATATGAGGTGGGCATGGTTAATGTTAAAAAGCAGAACGTGGGAGGGCTTTGAGGATTTCTCAGGACGTCTGCACTTGAGTTTCGTAAAATATGAAAAGTCCTGACCAGAACAATCTTGTTTTTGCCCCCTTGAAAACTAACAAATTTCTCTGTTCTCTCTTAAATTGTTATATTAAGTCTGATGGGGAAGAGTAGATCATATCATTGCCTCTGGCCCCACCAACAAGACCACTAAGTCCTCTTAAGCATGGCACTGCCATTGTAAGCCTATATTCAGATCAGGATAATTGTGAGGTAATCCCATTTTCCTTTCAGGTGAAATTGAACAAAGTTTTTATGATTGAGAATGGCATTGTTGGGATGGTTAAATAGTGAACTCTGTCAAGATAGAGTCAATTTTAAACTGAAACAAGTAAATGGTGCAATAGACACAGCAGACAACAACTTTCTACCCAAGCAAGCCCGTGGTGACTCATTACATCAGTAAAAGACTGAACCTGATCATTCCTGTTGGTGCCGCAATCATCCTCAATCCACATGACAACTCCCTTCACCGGGAAACTTTACACCATCCCCGCTGCTGGTATCTGCAAAAATTCAAATAAGGGACTTACCTCCTGTTTTGCCAGGGCCCTTTTTCTTTATCTCATCCCTTCTCTAATATTTCTCTCATCCCCTCAATCCAACACCCCAGCTCAATCCTGCATTTCTCTTTCTGTCACTGCAGTTAAATGTTAAATCTTCCTGTTGCTGGTTAGGAGGAACAGATTAGCAAAACTGGGTTCAACACACCGTGGAAGGCAATGACAAAAATGAGCAACACAAAGCCTGAGCTGGTATATGTTCCTGTTCTCTTCCGCTAAAGTATACCTTCACAACATGTACGTACATGTGTTTGTGTATCATACAAAGCCATGCAGAGATTTACACTGCATGAACATCTGAATGACATTAGCATTTACATACCATAGTGAACAGAGACTAGAGGTGGTGAAACAGGATTACAATTCATTATGAAACTAAGTCTCAAAACACGAACAATCATTTCCAACCACAAACATGCACGTTCTTCACTCAGTTTTGTCGTAACAACATAGACGCGGATGTTTTTGTGAGCGTTGTGAGAAAGGCAGTAAGAATGAACAGCACTTAAATTGAAATTGCACAGTATTGTAAAAGTAACAAATGACGGTTACTCTCAGACTGGATCTGCCACCGTTTACCAACTCATACAACTTGCAAACAGCCGAAAACCTTTCACAACATCATCTCTTCACAGTTTATCTTCAGTTAACATGTCCTCCACATTGACATCACAACGTAAGAAAAATACTGTACCTCAAACTTAACAGCATCTGTATTTAAAGTGAGAGGAAAAACAAAACAAAAACAAATAAACATACGTAAGGCAATGCCACTGGCTGTATGAAGAGCACAGACTTTGGAGCTACCAGGCGCTTCCAGCACTTTAAAAAGGGATACCGCTCAGCTTAAAAAAACACTTATATTATCTTTACCCTGCTTGTAGTAGTCAACATTCTGTAAAGTGACTTAAAATGAAAGAACCTGTCACATCCTTACTTGTGGGCTAAATTAAAGTGTGTTCTATAAACATTTTGTCCTTAATTTCCACACATTTGCTCATTGTGGTGCAGTCAGTAACTCCTCATGGCTAAGTTTAGTTAATATTACTAGCTACATAATAAGATATGTGACTATTTCTTTAATACATGTTATAATAATAATAATAATAATAATAATAATAATAATAATGCAATAATGTATAAGTGAGTTATTCCTTGTGGTTCCCTCTGCTTAAAAATAAATGTACCAGCTTTAACTTGACAATTCAACACTTTAACTTCACTTGAAGGTTCCTTTACACTGTGTTCTATCAATATTTTATCTGCATGTTGCTACTGTATATTGCACACATTTGCACACTTTGGTGAAATTAGTAGATGGTCATGGTTAAGTTGAACTATTATTGGCTAACTACTTAATAACTTATGTGACTTTATTAAAACTGAGAAAGGAGTTAGTGTTTTGTCCTTTGGGTTGCCTAAACCTAAGAAAATAATTTGACTGCCTTTAGCTTAACAATTCATTTACATATTTTTTTAACTGGAAACCTGCTGGAAGGTGCCTTTATTCTATGCTCTTTTGTTCCTAAGGTTATTACATGAAATCTGTTCTCTCTCCCACGGCAACAAGAAAAGAATGGTGTCTTCTCTTTTTCCTAAAGCCCTGGTTTGGGAGTTCTCACAGCTCGTTGTCGTCACATCATCTGGGCAGAACTTTTTTCGTGTGGCGTCCATGTGATTGGTCATACATCTGAAGTGGGCGTGGTTAATGCAGAAAAGTAGATGATGTCCTAGGAGTTCTGCACTTGAGTTACATCTAGCTAATATGTGGTAGCTAACTCATCAGTTCTTTGAGTTTATATGCTGTTGAAATGAGGAGTAAAACCATGAAATGAGTCAATATTTTATTACTCTGGTTTCTCTTCTCAAAGTCTTGAATGTTTGTTTATGTTTAGTTTTTTGTTTTTTTGTTTTGTTTTTAAATAAATGCAAAATGTGTCAAGTAAACACATATTGTATGTAAATAACAGGCAGAGACTTAGCAGGTAAATATGCAAGTAAGGGATTTTGCTAGCCAGAGGCAAAATTACAATACAATACAAAATTTAAGAAGGCCTGAAGTGTACTCATGATAAACACAGAAACTCATCTACTTGCAGTGTTTAATTCATTCAAACCTTCCCTGTGTACTTGCATGATCATTTCACACTGAGAGGAGACATTTGAGCAGAAGTATGTAAAATTAAGTTAGACGTTAAAAGGTAAATGGTGCAGACATACAAGCTACGATGTAGTGCAGTTGTGTGTAATTTCTTGTAGTAGGTTTCATTTGAGGTTATCTTGCTGAACAAAACATTTGAGTATCATACACTTTTGTTGGCCAATAAGATTAGGACCTCCCATAATGCACAAGCAATCCGATTTTTTGTTGGATAAACCAGGGTGACATGTTATCCTACAAAAATACATCATCCCTAAGATTTTGTATTTACTTTTGATCTGTAATTGTCACATTTGACTTCAAAGGGTCATGAAACCATTCATTTCCTTCTGAAATGCTCTAAATACATGGGGAAAAAAATTTGACATTCTACTTAATCATACGCAAATATTATCAAATAATTGAAACAGCCTGCACTGTTAAACTGAGTGGTATCCCCTTTTAAGACACAGTATATAAGGCTCAGACTTTGGCAAAATCAAACCTTCCAGAATCTTCCAAATAGACAGATTTAGTACAAAGAACATTCTCGATAGAGCAACATGGAAACATCATTGTAGTTGTCCTTTTCAGGTCACACAAGTCGATTAAAATCATATTTCGTAGAACATCCGTCAGATAGTCACATATTGGGAAACCATCATACACACATTGCTTTTTGACAGCAATGCAAACCTACTGATACTGCCTTTAGGTCAAAGGAATAATTCACTACGTGAACAATAGAAAAGGTTACTGAACCATTTCTAACTGAGCTCATCTGCCTCAGATCGACACTAAAACTTAAAAAATGCTGATCCATATGCCTTTAAGTGACAGGTTTTGATGAATGGTGATATATTTTTGCGGCATAGTTAGTTGACATACAATATAGATGACTTACAATAAAACAGTAATTTGTCCTCTGAGGCTGGGGTTGAAACAGTTTTGCGATGCAGATTATTCAACAAGAGAAATGTGATTGCATAATTTTATTGCCCTGTAGTGTGGGAATATTGTGCTGTGTCCCTGTTGTACAAACGGAAAATGTGCTGGTGCATGGTCAATGGACTCTGTGAGAGTAACACTACACTCATCCACCTTCCCAAACTTTAAATTTAATATATATATATATATATTTTTTTTTTTACTATTTTAATTATGATTTTGCATTTCTGAATATCATGCTTTGTATTTGGATGTGTAAAAAAATATTCTGATACAACCTAGTTTGAAGCCTGTCTGTTATATGAATAGTTTAGCTGCAATATCACAGTATCACATACAGCATATTGAGTTATAATACCCCTTTAGCATAAGGATATACTAGAACACACCATATAGCAGGAGCTTATAGAATGGATCCCCTGATTTGTAATGATGTAATGAGATTTGTATATGTAAATGTGCTATACCTAAAGCGGTTCAATCAGCTGTAACAAATTTATTTCTTAGAGATGAATGCATTTAAAGGCGCTAAATGAACTTCAAATATGCTGTTCCAAAGAAATACATGAAGGAATACATAATTAACCTTATAGAGCAGTATTCATTTTCTTTAAGAGTATAGGACATCTCATCAAATTCATTTCTGGAACATATTGACTTTTTTCAAGCTGGATTTTCATCAAAACTAGTCTAAAGTTACTGTATAATTGCGCTAAAAATCTTACATTATTACATGCTGTTTTGAAATCTGTTGGTAAGATTGAATGTGTCCTCATAGAAGAATATTGTAATACTTTTCTAATAATGTCTAATAGCTCTATTGTAATACACAGTAGCCTAATCAGACAGCATTCAGCATTTGGGAATGATGCTAACAATAAGAAAGCTAAAAAGTGTCGAATTTGGTGAGTTTACAGAGTTGTCTAGGCAGCTACAGTAAGAAGACACCAGTAAATGTGTAGAATGTACAATGATGCTAAATATTGAAGTACTTGCTATAATGACAGGCCTGCCCTATAGGAAAATTGTAATAGGTACATTTCACGACAAAAATAGAAGATCTTGTTAATATTCTGCACATTTCTAACCTCTTTCTTCTTTTTTTGTTTGTTAAAAATGATCATTACAAAGCTTGACAGACTTGTTTAAAAGGGCTGTTCAATAATGAATGCTTCCTATAAATGTGAGGACCAGAGAGTGATTATATAGGAGTCAAGACACACAAACAAACAATAAAAATGTGGGCCACAGTTTCCCTTTTTAAAATGTGAATCATCAACAGACATTGACACTGCAGTGTGCAAGGAATAAGATCTAGTATACTGGTAACATTCCACTGTTTATTACTGGCCTACTGTGTTCGACTTTTTTACCCCTTTTTTATTCTTTTTCTTAAGAAAATTCTGCCATTTAAAAATTTTTCTATAGTATATTTTTTCTTAGAAAATATAGAAAAAGAGATATTTACAAGTATTTTACACATGGAATATCGTCTGGCTTTTGTTTGGGAACAGATATGACTCATTTTTGTTCTTTTGCAGCACATGATGTTACAGAATATGCATTTGAACAACAAACAAAAGTTACTACAGCGTAGCCAAAATGAAAAAATACGCAGACTTCATACATAGAAATTAAATACATGCATACATACAATACAGTGCCATGCAAACACAGTCCGTTTTGGGAAGTAAATAATTTAAGATTTGCATTTCTTTCCTGTTATTCAAACATTTCATGCCTTCTTACTATACATACATGACATGGCTTTTACATTATGTGACAGCCACAAAGACGCTGCAGGGAATAGCTCACCATAATACTTCATTTCTAAGTAGGGCAACGTCTGGTTGATCAAAGGTTGTTATCAGTGACAATTCAACAATAGAGATTTTGTCTGTTGTGTGTTCACTGATATTAATTGACACAAAAACTGTTTTTTGTAACTGTTTTGTCACCCCAGGTGTCTGATTAGCTGCGTCCTGTGTGTGTGAGAGGCATTCTCATTCTCAGTGGCAGCAAAAAGACACAAGACAGCAGTATCCCCTCAGCGACAGCCTCCGCTAGAAGCAGCCCATTTCCCTAACAAGGTATTGACTGGTCTGCAATCGGCCACATATGCATTCCAGAGGTCAGTGTTAGATTGGTATCTGTCCAGGATGCCGACCTTGAGTGTGTTTGTTTTGAGACTGCAAGAGAGATTCCTATCTGGCCTTGGCAGACGTAGATAATACTGTTTACCCTCATGGGAGATGGGGCGGCCATTTTGGACTTCAAAAACGTAATATCGAAAGAGGTAATCATGGAGAAGAAATGTTATTGGGATGGGTGTGTTTGGAAGCAAATCATACTTTGTTTCTATGTGTATAGGGAGCTACAGGCCAACTGGTTGCAGAGATAGTCTGCACTTTTATGATGTTATTCTTGAAAGAGAGCCGAAGTTCTGATGTTACTTCTGGACTACTATTTCGTTTTTGTCTGTTATGTTATTCAGTGAAAGCAGAACAAGAAGGCTTCTCTAGAACTTCTCTAGTTTCTCTAGAATTGACTAGTTTTAAGATGAAGACTCTATATAAAAATGGCCACTGTGACAGTCTACTAAAAGCACATGGTGGTCAGCCTCTATTATTATTTTTATTTTGAAATTATTGAATGTCTTTAAATGGGTGATTGGTAGTTGTAATCAACAATTAGTCATGATAATCATGAAACATGTGACCACACACCAACGAGGTGCTTAGACATGGTGTCCTCATGTCTATACGACGTAGATTTTGGCTCCACATTTCATTACAAATGCAACATGGTAGCTACCATCACAGTGAATGCGTGAGCCATCATCTATCTTTAGATACAACCTGCAGGTATTATTAGAATCTGAAGCCATGATGACTTTAATAATGTTGAACATCTAATCTATTAGTATTACAAAACCTGTTCCTACAATAGCCACCACTTATTTTTATGCAAATTTCAGGTGTCACATTTGAAATGAATAGAAACCTCATAAATTTCACAGCCGTTTTATGCTCACATGAGCTGTTATTGTATTTGCATTCTTAGAATTATTAAACAGTTAATAGGAAAGCTCAGTTTTAAATCCCATTGTCTTGTTACCATTAAGTGGGAAAACCTGGTTGGTGGCAGCAACATGTGGAATGATGAATCCAAAATTAATGGTTAGTTATTCTATTTATTACTGACAAGATGTATAGTCTTGTGGCCAATGTACCTCAGAAACACACACGTAGGCAGCAAATTTAAACTTTTTTGTCATTCCCAACTATTTTTGACCAAAAGTGTATATTGTAATGGTTTAGTAAATAGTACTGTCTACATCCAGTCACCAGTTGCTGAGCACCTGTAAAGTATAATTTTAATATTTATTCTACTTTCTAAAAGTTGAGTTGTGTTTCACTCACCTAAGAGTGAAATACATAGATCTTTCACTACTAAAGTTAAGTTTTTTCTCAAGCTATTTAACCACTTGTTTTCCTGAACAAGTATATCATAGTTTTTTTGAGCATGGTGACTGCATGTCACTTTTTCAGTTACCTTTGTTAAAGTCCAGGCATTCAGTTTAACTTCGACTCTCTATCAGGTTTTAATTCAGAGCCAGTGTACCTAACAGGAAGTATCTCACTGCTCAATTCAAAGCCCACATCATTGTCTGTTTCAAACCCTGAATCACACTAAGTAGCAGTCATTCAGATTATCTTAAATAATTCATGGTTGATTTAAAAGACATTTGAAGTCACCTTGAAGAAAAAAAACCCAAAAGTAAATACAAACAAACAAACAAACCAAAAAAAACTGTACACTATTTGGCACCACTCATCAAATTACTGAGACGGATCAGTTGAAGCTAATATTGAATCACATTCAAGCCTTCCAGTTACCAATGCCGTTCATAGACATTCATACTCTCACAGAAACTCTCCACTTATTCATAGTAACGTACTAGTGTGCACTATTTCAAGCCTTGGAAACACTCCTTACTTTTGGTTTTACTGGTCTGGTGCAAAGTCAGTTGAGGATTTCCTAAAGTCATGCTGTAAGAATCAGGCTCACTGTCTTTTCAAAGACTGCTATAGGACAGTCGCTTATCTAACACTGCAGCCCACTGCAGTTCCCCTTCCCATTGCCTAAGACCTCATATGACCTCAGAAATTTTTGCCTCACGCTTGATCAAACTTTTGACAATTTTATTCACACAATGCAATGTGCAAGTAATTCTTCATAATGGATGCAGTGTATGCCATCTGCCCATTTCCACTGATCGACTATTATTATTGTCACAGGAGAGCATGCAGTGTGCTTTCGGTCCAGAGTTTCTCTCTTCCCCCAAATTTTTTGGTTTGGTTTCTTTTATGTTTTCAATGTAAATGATAAGGTATAAGGAGAAAAGTGTGTGCATCCTCTGCACAATTTTCAATTTGTTGACTTTTGTATAACTGCTTTCACCAACTGCATGAGCATCCTTGGCTTTAGAGACTGCTATATTCCTCTCACTTCCTTTGAGACAGGGTCTGCAGGAAATTAACTTGTTGCAATTTGAAATCAAATACATGTTTAAAATCTATTTGTATTTAGTGAACGTAAGTTCTTGTAGTAAACTTGTTTTATACCAAATAGTTGGGAAAGAGCTTCAGAACCATGAGCATGTTGCAGTTTGTGCAAATGAGATACACTGTCCAGACTGCAGGACTGAATGACTGACCAGTGGGGCTATGCTCTACTCTGGCCAGCTTAGCTGCTATTGGTTGGGAGAGACGAGTGTCCACCACACTGGGGACATCTCAGACTTCCCGGCACTGTGAGAGATGCCTCGCCATTGAAGAGCACCTCTCATCCACCAATGAAGGGACACCGGCTGATTCTCACAGCTGAAATTACTGCTCAGACATTTGTCACATGATCAGGATTCTCCCTAACTTCAATGCACTCTATCTCCTCCCTTTCTCTTTCCCTCTCCCTTTCCCGCTCCCTTTCCCTCTCCCGCTCTTTCCGCTTGGCCCGTTTCTTTTTCTTGTGTCTCTTTTTAGACGGCGGGAAGAAGGTTAGGAAGACAGGCAGAATGACGAAGCAGTGCAGCACAGTGCAGCCCGCAGTGAGGAGGGAGCACTTGAACAGTGTGTAGGTCAGATTGGAAGGCACAAACACCAGGGGCATAATCCCAATCACAAAGCAGGATGTGTTCTGCAGGATGGCTGCCCCGTGCTCCTCCAGTGCCAACTTGATGCACTGCGTCCTAGTGTGCTCGGTAGCTAGCACAAAAGTGTACAGATGCGGTGCACAGTGATCCATGGCGAAGTTAAGGGTATAAATAAGGCACAGGATTGAGATGCTGTCCATGCCAACATTCCAGAGGGTCATCAAACCCAAGACACCCAGCTCAACGGATGTTACCGTCAGGATGAGCCAGAAGTTTCCCAGGGGGTTGATGACCAGGAAGAAAGTGAGGATGAGGATGGTGAGCACACTGAAGCCTGAGGTCAGAATGGGAGAGATGACAGAGGAACTGTAGCGGTCCATGAACACAAATGTGGGATTGAAGGCAATGAACTTGATGCTGTTGATCAACATCAATGGGCGAAGCTTTTCCAAAAGCTCCACAACCTCCTCACGCTTCTTCTCTGTGGTTCGTGCCACTAAGTACATGCGTGAGGCAATAATGTCATACTCATTGGTCTCACGGTTCTTGGAGAATATGATGTCCTCAGTGAAGTGCTGGTACTCCTGGCTGCGCAGAAAGGAGCCCTTGAGGATAGTGATGAAGTCGCTTTTGGTTGATGCGCTTACATTCACTACCCGCAGGTAGTGGAAAAAGTTGTCCATCCAGGAGATCTTGTTGAAACCATGACTCAAAGTCTTTAGGTGCTCTTGCACTGTTGAGTTCCAGTATTCAATGGGTTCATAAATATAAAACCCAATCACAGGACTGTAGTTACTGAAGTATTTCTGTTGGGTCAGAGCATATGAAACACTCGGAGAGTTACTAGCAAGCAGGTTCACAATATTGGATCCATCACTAATTTGTAAACATCCCATGAATGAAAAAGATGCATAAATGAGATACAGAATGACAACAAAAGGCTTAACATAGGTGTTGGTAATCCATTCTGTGTAATGCTCACGCAGGAAGTGCTGGATGAAGTGGTTCTGGTAAGGGACACTGTCATGGTGTGTGGATAAGTCATGGCCATCACTCATCATGGTTTTAAACCATGTGGGCTGGCGGTCAAGATACTCCACTGATGGGATTTTACAACAGAAAACACTGTGGTAGCGGTTCTGCTCCAGTTGCCCAGCAAAAACCAGGCATGAGCCGTAGAAAGAGAAAACATAGAAGTAGTTGACTAGAATGGCGACGCACATGCTCTGGCAGAATATTTTCACTGACTCGATGTTAGTAAAAGGGCTAGCTCCCATGCCAAAGGTGATGATGTAGAGTGAGCTGGTCATGGTGTAGCACACCATCACATCAGCGAAGGCATCTGCCACCCGTTCCTTAAAGGGGAGGTTTTCCCTCGTTCTCCTCCACCCTGCCAGCAGCTCAAACACCCCTTTGGTTCCATGACCTAAAAGAAAAGAGAGAGAACTCAGTGGTTGCATTCGTTATGGGGGGCAGTGTGTAGTTGCACATTCTAAATGGTGACCCTTAAACACAACAAAAGAGATTCATTCAGTGTCATAACAATCACACAAAAAAGGCCTTTTATATCTAAGCTTATGGGATTGGAAATTACAGCTAGAGGTATATCCCCCACCGCCCCCAGTCCTTAATGATGTTATGACGGGAGGCATCCCCAGGTCTTGACCTTTCATTTGGACTTGATTTGAAGTCAATTAGACAAATTGTTCCAGAGATATGAACAAAAGAGTGTTTAGTGAGTTTAAACTTTTGAGCGCCCCCTTGTGGGCAATCTAGAAATGGTAAATCTTCCTAAATCAAATCAGTTCTTCCTCTCCATGATATTCATTGATATGGAAAACATGGAATTTTGAAACCCAATATTTTTCCAGTTATCGCATTAACACAAAAGATATCTGGTGGACCAAAAACATAATATCCCTGAATCATTTCACAGAAAAAATGATTAATTTACAGTTCAATATTATTAGATAAGATCTCAATTGCAAAGTACAGTAGACCATTCAAGGGCTTTTATCCAATTAACTTTTTATCTGTAAAAATCCAATTAAATTAAATACCTTCAATATATGACATTGTCATATTAAACCCAATCAACAAACTTCAATGTGTTTCACAATCAAGAGTCTGCCAGGAGTCAAGCAGATCACAGAGAGCACATGGCTCTTTTATAGAAATATTCCACTGATGAAAATCTTCCACTTCAACAGTGATAAGGTGTGTAGACATTAAAAAATTCCAGCAGATGGTGTTATTTTCACTGGAACAGAACAAATCAAACCAAACAACGTCATAGTGAATTAAAAAAATGAGAACAAATGTTTATAAAAGGGCAGTGAAATCTCAGTCCTTCGGACACTTAAAGACCGTTGGGTTTTGGACACAACCATGTTTCTTTGGTATTCTGGTGAATGTGGCTGTGTATCAGTTATCAGATCTCCTAAAACTGATTAATACTGGACTAAGTATGCTATCCCTCTCAAGAATACACATATTCCAGTTCTTTTTTTTTTTTTTTTTTTTTACTATGTACTGCACTATATATTGCAATAAAAACCACTCTATTTTTCCATATTTCTTTCTTCTTTAATTATGTTTGAGTGTCCAGGTGTCTGGCTCTAGGATATGCTGTCTTTATAAAGCTGTTCCAGAAAGCATGACACCATTTTTCTTTTGTTTTGGCTCCATTTTCTGGTCAGAGATTCTTGTTGAAATGCACATTTTCCTGGTATGTAAAAGGGGTGTATTTTACAAAGCGCAGCTCAAAGTCATTTTTAATCCATAAGGCTGTTACTTAAGTATTTTTAATGCTTGACTTTCATGCTTTTTCATGGAATTCTAACTTTATGCAAAAGTTCCTTGAGCTTTCACTAAGGATCATGGATATGAATTTATCAAAAGACATAAATATTTACATTTCATTTGAAAGGGGACATCAGTTTCTGTGTCTACCAAGTGGTTAAAACAAAGCCTAATATTTCACAAACATTTTAATATCTTCTGACTCATTTAACCATATTTTAACAGATGTAGTTAACTTGTCATTTTACACACGGTAAACACAGAAAGAAGACAGAAACTGAAACTACAGTCCCAAGAAAAGGCTGTATGTTCAAAGCTCATAGCGCTTTCTGGACTGCATTATGAGGACAATATATTTACATTAATGGCATGTAATCCAAACCCATTTCAGTATGGTTTATACACTAAGATTTGATAGACAATAAGCCAGCTGCAACATACGTTTTAGCTGAGTGCATCAAATAAAACTCAAGGGCATCCCAGGCTATCCTGTATTAAGGTGGTTCGACCGTAGCCTGTGTCTTTGGCATGTATAGAGGCATTATGACATCACCTATTGGGTTTTTGATCATTGTAGTGAAGTCAAGAGTTTGTGTTTTGGCCATTGTCAAGTTGACGCTTCTTAACCAGAAGTGACAATTTCCAGAGAAAAGGCAAAAGCTAGGAGAGTGCAAGAGACGTAAGTTAATGCTAAACACTAGCTTATGGACATGATAAAATAGTAAACTTCAAACATTTGTGTAAATCACCTTGCAGGTGAAGTTTATCAATCACTATAGTTGTGCTGTCCATTAAGAAAAAAATGTTTTCTTCAAGAAACAGAGGCTCAGAAAGTCAGTCTTGACAGGTGACAGAGCTGTCAATCACATGATGGCAGAACGATTATTATCTTTATAATGAAGGAATAATTTACAAAAGGACCACTAGGGCATCCATTACAGTGTAAAATAAAACAAATGAGAACAAAATGGCAACTTGGGAAAAAATGACTGTATTTTTAGAAATATCTAATGTATGTATATGCATGCCAGCCTATATTGCAGCATCTAGTGGGACAGAACTATCACGCCCAATTCACCGTCACTTTTGAGTTTCTTTCCTTGCCTCCTGTCATTCACTGTAGGCCCCTAAATGTGTTAGAGTAGGCAACATTAACCCCAAAAACGTAATAAACTGTATTAAAATTTGCAACTTTTAATGTCATTAATCCCACAAATGTAATAACTTTGCCACAGATGTAATAACAGTCACCTACTACAAACGTAACACCTCATTTTTCCACAGTGTGCTCCTACTCTCTCCATTGTTATCATAATCATATGCAGACATTTTATTTACATGGTTCAAACATAGGCTTCTATTATACTTAATGAAAATAAACACTATCTAGTTCAAGCTGAAGCTTTTATAATAAATAAAAGCTTTGCAACATTTTTGGCAATTCTGTGTTGTTCTTCCACTTGTATTTGTTATTAATCTGGAATTAGTACCATGTGGTGTAACTTCAACATTTGATCATTGTAAAAAGGCAAGTATCCAAAGGACAATAATAAATGACAAGAAAAAGAAAGATGAGTGCATATTCATTCATGCATTACTTAATTGTATGTGATGTACTATTGTATTACATTTGTGAAAAATTATTCCAATTTTGGAAACTGAAGATTTTTACTGTCCCACAAACATAATAAATCCCCACAAATGTAATGATAATTATATTTTTGGGAAAAGAGATATTACATGTATGGTAGGCAACTGTTATTACAATTGTGAGGAGTTATTATGTTTATAGGCTTAACAGGCAATGTTCTCATATAGTTTTTTTCATAACAAGGTTGCTAATTTTTGAACTGATCTAAAATCTAACCTAAAACATGTCTTTCAACTGCCTCCTCCCCTCTAATTGAGATATGCTCAATGTTTCTTCACATGTGGGACACCATTGTACACTGTCTTCTGTGAACAGCATCCAAATCTGTCTGCAGCAGGCTCATTCATGTGAGTCAAATCTGTGGGATTTTCACCAGTCAAAAATATAGATGTGAATCCAGTGTTCAAAGGCATGCATGCACTCCATAGTGCAAAAATCTCCCACACAGGAACACCCGCTCGCCCACGCACTGTTCATTTGTAAAATGCCAGAGCTGGATTTCTGATGGCTGCAGAAAACTGCTGCGAGGGATGGTGTTATGAATTTCTAAACAGTTAAATTGTTTTAATGTTCCTCCAGCATGTAAATATTTCACTACAAGTGAACAGTGGATTTGGTCCATCTGTGCTCTTCTGTGACACCATCAGCTTTTATTTCTCTCAAATGTGGCAGGTGGACAGGGATGTGAGAGGGATTGCTACCTTTGACAGCGTTATAAATTTCCCCTTGTTTGACACAGAGGGGGAAAAAAGTTAATTAACTATAAAGGATTAGGCCTATGTAATGAGTGGGCTAGATGTCTCTTCCTGCTTTTAGTTTTATTAAGCTGTACTGCAAGTCAATTAGTTAGTGTCAGTCGGTTTGGAGGGTATGGAGAGAGAGGAAATCCACACCCTTGGTTTTTCCAACGTTACACCAGGGGAACCCACATCCGTTTTCCTTCACCAGTTACCAAATAGGATGTTAAGTACTGTGTCATTTTCTAGACATGGTTGGAAAAGCTCTGAAATCCATTATGTTGATTGATTGTTGGCATGTGGAGGTGGATACTAACAATAAGGCCATCTGGTACAGGGTCTATGGTTAGTATTGATGCTTAAGTCATTGAATAAGGAGTGCCTTCACCATTCCACTATTTTTACACATTACTAGTTGTTCTTCCATTGACCCTAAAATTGCGAGAATATAACTTGAGCATAAACCTAATGGAAAAATGACAATTTCACCAAAACTCTGGTTTTTCAATTAAGAGTTTTTGCACTGGCAAGAGGTAGTTTTTCGGACGTAGCGCAATCGGTATATCATGCAAAACTGCAATGGAAAAGCATTTTTCAGCAACTATAGTCACATGAATAATAAAAAAAAAGGATGTTGATGGATGTTACAAGCAAAGAAGATTTTTTTTTTTAAATGAGTATGTATCTGTAGACACACCAGGACACCATTTTTTTTTAAATTTAGTATGGGATAGAGGGGTACTATATAATAATCATGAATATATCTGTAAATCAACACAATATTTCTGTTTGTTGCCCTATTTATGGCTGACTTCTCTTTGGGTTTAGGTGTAGGTGGGGCTTACTGAAGAGGGGAGGAGGAGAGCTTAGAGTTGAAGGATAAGATGGACATGCCAGTTAATTCCTCTGCCTGCTTTGGGCCTTGACTCAGTTGAGGTGCCATCCAACCTAGAGGGGGCCAAAACATGCGGGGGGGTCAAAGGGCACACACGTCTGCACCCACAACCCCCCCTCCCAGTCACCCCAGATATCAAACAACCTGGTCTGGAATGACTTCTCATATCATCTTGGCGACATTTAGTCAGCATTTAGTATACATCGTAAAGTTTGCCACATATGTCCAAAGAAAAGCGACTACTGTCATGATCAGTAACTCAACTTAACTTTCAGTTAGAAAATCATACTTAAGGAGGTGATTAAAATAATGGATCTTCAACTTCTTTTCAAGTCTAGGTACCTTCATCGCCTTTATTGAATGAAATGAAATTAAATGTTTCAAAAGAAGAGATGACGGTCTCTTTGGAACAAGGTTCTTCTGTCTTTGGAATATACTCACATGTTCTTTTTTATTCAAGAAAAGGTCTAGAAATAGTGATGGTTGATGACACCATCAAGGTTTCCTCAAACACAATGTCTCGCAGCTGTAGCCTCCCTACAATATACACTATATGTCCATATAACCAGAGGAACATTAGCTAAAAGCTCAATGAAACCAACTGTCAGATAACAGAACATGACTCAAACAACAGGCACTTAAATGGACAAATATAGAAAACCAGCTAACAATCTGAGACTAGTATGTGTCATGAATAATTGATTACTAATAACCGATTATCTGGCTTGCTTTGGCTGCCAAAGCATTTGGTAGACTTCTGTTTGTGTTATATTAATATTATTATTATTATTATTAATAATAATAATAATAATAATAATAATAATAATAATAATAATAATAATGTTATTATTATTGTTGTTGTTATTATGTCAACCTATGAAAAATAAGAAAATAGAAGTAAAGGCCTCCCTCTAATACAAGCTTCAAATTAAAGCCTGGTACCTCCTCCTGAGGTAAAAATATATTACTGTATTACTTACTATCGTTCAGTTCCTGCTAATAAACCTGGAGTTTCCCTAAAAAAGGTAACAGGACACCACTGACTGAGTAAGGAAAGAAGTTTTCTGAGATTTCACACCGGTTCTGTTTCTCTTTGTGTTTGAAAGCCTTGTTACTTGAAAGTGAAAACAATCCCAATTAGACAGGATAAAAATAAAGTGAGCGAGTGCAAGCAAAGACCAAAAACGGCAACACACTTACTGGCGTGATATATTCACACCCATGTCAAACTTAGACAGGCGCTTCAGCGGGCACCATGCTCAAACTCAACATCTATCAGCAGGGAGAACAAGTGCATCCCTTCATGCTTAGTGAATATGAAACTAATGCCTTCTCAGACACAGTATGAGGACTTCATTTTAACACAGGAATACAGAAAGCCATTTGTGGGAAACGTTTGTCGGGGTAGAATATCTCGCACTACTTTGGACATTTGCAGCCTTTCTTTTTTTTACACTTTTGAAGCTGAAATTGCTCATCTGGGGAAGCATTAGACAGAAGATCTAAAGGTCCCAGATTCAATCGCAGGTTTCAGAGGATGATTAGCTAGTGTCATCATTGTGGCAATGTGATAATTACATCTCATGTAGGTAACGCAGACCTCAAAGTTGTTTGCTGATGTATTGTTAAGCAAGGCATTTAATCCCCAATTTGCTCCCTCTGAACCTGGCATGGCAGCCCACTGCTCCTGCTGATGGGTTAAAAGCAGAGGTTCAGTTTCAGTGTCTGTTGCATATCTGCATGTATAATATACTGAGAAATAAAGATGTCTTCTAAATCACTCACATCATCACACGATTAATTGAATTTAGATTATGTGTATGCCTGTGAAACCTCAAAACAATGTGATAAGTAGGTCATACAAAGCACTATGTTTGTCCAGCATCATACTTCCTGCAATGATGATGATTCTGTTTTCCTTTTTGGAACTAAATCTAAGCTGCGACACAATTGTTTCAGTTCAGTAATGACAAATCATGCAGAGGCCACTTGAGGAACAGAGGGAAACTGGGATAGTTTGGGATACATCTGCCCTCCTCCACTCTCACAAGGTTTAAGTTTATAATCACAAATCAAACCATAAAACAATGTAAAAGACAATCAAGCTATTAAAATGTTTCATCAAGCCACACATTATCAACACAGTACATGAGTAGATACAAATGTTGTAATCTAATGAAAAATAAATACACTTTGTAGAAACTCAGAACTATACAATTCTTTTATGACAAATGAACTGTACATATGGCAATGTGTCCCCCTCTGCAACTTACTTGTATTGCTTTTTCTGATGTGAAGATATGTCATATTAATTGAAGCACTACCTTGCTCAGTTTATTGATCCTTTCCTTCTTTGGTGGTGACCATGGCAACCAGAGCTGTACATACATTAATTCCACCTACTCATTGATGCATTTTCTTGCACCAAATGCGAACTGCAATGCATTGTGAGTGGTATACAACTATGAAGTAACCATTATTGTTGGCTCACTTCCTCAGCCCTAAGAAGTTCATTTCAGTTCTTCAGGCAAGTACGATGTTGAGGGGAAGTCAGTGAGGGAAACTCAAACCATTACTGGAATGTGCTGTAGCTCAGGTGTTTGGGGTTCTGTGTTCATTGGTCATTTTTGTGTCTGATGAAAATGAGTATTTTGGCGCAAGGGAACATCTTTGAGTTTGTGTGATTAACATGTGGTTAAAACTCAGCCTAAACCTCATTAGTTCAAACATGGCTCATACTGAACCCCAGGGAATGGATGCCAAAAGGTTAACCTGAACAACTTGTGATCACTGACCAAATTGATCACTAATTTAAAACTACCATGCAGTTACTATGAAGTAAAGTTCTGATGAACAGCTACTGCAAAATAATGGTTCGTGTAGTGTCTGTCCAGTTTCCCCCACTATTAAAAACCGGTGTAATAAGGTTAATTCTTCTGTCCTTGACCGTGGTACCTGATGAAGATCTGGAGCTGGTCCTTGAGCGCCTTCAGTGGTAGCGCACCGCTCCTTAAGTGCTAGGTGATAATGCTAGGGCAAATTTCCCTACAAGGATAATTAAGCGTGTTACTTTTAATTCAGTGGTTTAAATATCCATCTCCACACTTCGTTAGCACTATGCCAGCTTTGGAGATCGGTCTAACACCATCCACTATCATTATGGAATAAGAAGACTCTCTGGGTTGTTTGTTAAGTTCTTTGAATGATCATACTCATCTAAGGTGGTGCAGGATGCTGATACTGTACTAAAATAGAGTTTAGAGTGAAATTGTTTTGGTGGAACATGGGAGTATGAGGAAGTTCATTATAGTACTGAAAGGACTAAATCCTAACAAATAATGCTCTGAAAGTAACACACTGATACACAAACTGACTGCAAAAGTTGCATATATTCCAGAATGCAGCCTACAAACTAGACAGGTGGATAAAGAAAAGGGGGGAAAAAGCTTCCTTGAGTGGAAAAGGGGGAGGTACAGAAGCACATGGCTGGTAGCATGACTGTTGCTCAGTGCTAATCATCTTTGAAGCTAACTAAAAATTCACAGAATTGAATGAAAGACACAAAACTGAACATCCGATTTCTAATTTTCTTCTCTCTGCCTGAATATTAATAAATGCAAAGGAATCACAAAGGAAAGGAGGGAGTAGGGGAACATAACAACAGAGAGACACTGCATTCCTTTTAGCTGTGATTATTGCAGCAATAAAACTAAACCTATGTCACAGTGATGCTCCCTAACAGGGACACACACACACACACACACACACACACACACACACACACACACACACACACACACACACGCACACGCACACGCACA
>JAPTYQ010000017.1:22029149-22041073 GCA_029814465.1 Ostorhinchus cyanosoma | reverse complement strand
CACACACACACACACACACACACACACACACACACACACACACACGCACTCACACACACACACACACACACACACACTCACACACTGTATGACTACAATCTTAGAACTTTATAGGCATGACTACGAGTCTGCAGGGAAGACCAGACTCTCATTTTCTCTTGCACTTGCCTTCCTCACCCACACGCAGACACCCACACATAAACACACTCTGGAACTAACACACGTATAAAGACAACAAATGAAAATGTTTGCCTGCTTCTCTATTCCCTTAGTTTTTCCTCTTCTATATAGGAGTCTGCAGGTAATGTAGCACTTTTTGGCAGTTGTGGCAAATGACTTGAGGAACTCATTTTTGATGGTTGTCCTGCCTGCTATCAGAATGCCAATTTCAAAAGACAATCCAAATAATTTCTCATCAGGTTGCATGGCCCTGCTTTTTTTCTGATGCCATGACATAGGTAGTGGTGGTAACCACCTAGTGCCAATTTAACATCTTGAGACAGGTTGGTTCCTACCTTTAGATACTTACTCTACTTAATTACAAAAGTCAAGCCTGCTTAATTCTGTTTTTCATTGGCTAAGCTAAAACAGTGAGCTAATGCCTTTTTATTCAGTCTATACTGGCATTAGTAATATGACCTCAGTCTGGTTTGTCTCTCAACAGTGAGTTTCTACTCTGTTTACATTTGTATGAAATGATTGATTATAAAGACAACCATCATATTAAAGATGATATCTGAATGGAGGCTGATACCATAAGTACCATGACCCACATTGTCAACCTTCAGTGTTTCCAAAGCTTACAGGTTCAGTGTTTTACAGATTTAATGGGATTCAGGAGGATTTCATAACAAAAATCAAATATAGCCTTAATAATTATGTTGAATAATGTTAATTATTTGCTTTGAAATCAGGTGATTTTGAAAAGTAGGCTATTGACCTAAATATCGATCCATTATTTAGGTTAAAAGCCTTTTTTGTCATAATTTGTTGTCATCAAATATCTCCAAGGAAAAACTTAACACCTCTGGCAGGTGACATCTATCTTAAATGCATACTGTACTAACGGTACTACTGTGATCACCTATTCTTGAATGTGGAACACAGTCTGTTTCCTCTTTTCTATAAATTCCACATATATTATTTACTTATTTAGTTTTGCCAATATTTAACTGATGTTATGCACTTAAATGCACTTTTTCATCAAAACCAGAGTCATAGCCTAAGTATCACAAATCTGTAAGTCTCTCCGTGATTACGCACCTGACACTTTTCCCTTATAGTGAACAATTTCAAAGTGTAGCTTACTCAACCATAAACATTCCATTTGTTTCTACACAGAGCTGGTAGGTCACCAGGGCATTTTTGGAAATTTGTTGTGACGTGCATTGTGGGAAGTGGAGCTCCATGCAGCTGCAGTATAGCCACAGCGGCAACAAACACAGAAACAGCTTCATTGCCTCTTCCTACTGAGGATGGGACAGGGCCTACAAAACCTCCCAGCCCCTCAGCCTAACATTACGTTAAGGCACCTCTGAGGAGTGGAACCAGTCCGTCATCCACATAGAAGTGTCTCACAACAAACTGTCTTGTGTCGTTTCCAAACTTTGGCTCACCCTTCTGAGCAGCTCTCCGGAGGGAATAAATAGCGACTGCTGGGGACGGGCTACTTCCAAAGACATGAACCTACATGCAATACTCTTGAACCTCCTTGGACAAGTTGTTGTCTTTATGCCATAGGAATCTGAAATATTCTCCTGTGGCCATGCCTCACTAGGAATCCATTAAACGTTTGCTTGATATCTGTAGTGATTGCGATAAGGTATTTCCTGAACCTTAGCAGTACGCCTAAGAGGGTATTATTTTGGTCTGGACCTGTGAGCAGGAATGAGTTGAGAAAGACACCATGATGTTGGGTGCTTGAGTTAAACACAATTTGCATCTGTCCCAGCTTCAGCAGGTGATATACTCCAAAAGAAGGCAAGTACCAGCATTCATGTTCTTTGTTGATTGGTGGTGCACTCTCTGCATACTTGTTCTCAAACAGTTTGTCCATGAATGAAAAGAACTCCACCTTCATCTCAGGATTTCAGAGAGGTGAGGCAGGACAACACTTGTTCTATGTTGAGTGGAAGGGGGGGGGTGAGGTGACCTGAATGTTAAAGGAGTCACCCAATTCTTCATCTCATCCTGATAGATTTCTTCCTCCATTATCTTAAGGATGATCTCATCCTCACAGGACATGACAAACTTATTGTCCTTCTCTGTATGTTCAAGCACGTTGAGGCCAAGCTTCTCTTTAGCAAATGTAGGCTGTAATGAGCACATAGAGAGACCATTCCTGTTCTCCCTGCTGTAGCTTGGTTTTTAACCCTTAGCTGACTGGCTGAAGGGGTGTTGTAATCATTCGTCTGGCTGGCTGGCCGTTCATCTGGCCTTTCTGGCCAAGGGGTATTAGTTATGTTTCCTTAATGCTGATACTGTTCTTGCAAGGACTGAGGAGAGATGGGCATCTCTTCTGTAAGATATGGGTTCTAAAACACCTACAGTTGGCTTGTGAACATTGTCGATACACACCTCACCCACAATTACCCAGCTTAAGTTTGGGTGCTGAGCAACGGGAGCATTATGGGGCCTATTCACTTGCTGTCTCAGTTTGTGCACACGTATTATGTCTCTCCTGAGTAAGACTATCATCTCAGCCATGGAATTGAGCTTGAGGATACAAGGAGTGTTTCAAGTTAGAGTGTTCAAGAATGCCCTCTGGTGTTGGTATATCAGATTTGTTTCATCATACTTAATGAGAGGTGGGAGATGTAAACGTTCACCTACATTTACTGCTTTGATTTGAAAGCCCACTTCTTTCCTGCTAGTCATCTCTTTTGGACTAGAACAAGTTTTCCTGAGATATGGTGATGGGCTGCCTTCAACTCCAAACAACTGGAAGAACTCTTTGTGAGCCAGTGAGCGGTTGCTCTGATCATCAAGGATAACATATATGTTGACAGAGCATTCTGGTTGGCTCTGAGTGAAGACTCGCACACTTTTGAACAGGATTGAGAGAGACTGCATTCACTGCAGGCTTCTGTGCACCGTAATGTCACTTCAAGCTGACTGAAGTTCTGTGATTTTGCATCTGAGTCCAATGTAGGAAATGGGTAATGATGGTACTAATGTTGTGTCATGGTGCATTTCAGAGCAGTGTCTTTCACTTTCACACTCACCACATTTCAAAATGGTCTGACAGTCCTTAGCCAGGTGGTTGGGAGAACAGCATTTAAAGCATTATTTGTGTTCTTTCAGAATGTTTCTTCTTTCAGATAATAGTTTCATCCTGAAGGCTCTGCATTTAACCACTGGATGATTTTTCTTATGAATAGGGTAGTTGTGAACTGGATTGTTGTTGTTGGTGTTAGCGTCAGTGCTTCACCTCATATAATAAGTCTCATGCACAAGACACAGCAGTTTGTATACACTGTGTTTGAATGGCATCTTCTCACCCTTGTTGTAAGACTGGTTGTTGGTTGAAAAGATGAAAGTTTTATGAACGCGAAGGGTGGAAAAGTAACTATGTTTTCCTCTTTGTAGCAGGAACTGGTAAAAAACAATTTGTCCTGTAGGTCTGGAGGTAGCTTTTATACTATGGGTTTTATCCCATAATCACATGTTCAGGTAGGCAAGACTGGGAAGATAGCCTTCATTTTTAGTTTCCTGTTTTCTCTGGCTGTTAGACAAAGGAAATTGCCCAGTCTTTTAAACAGAACATTCTCCAGAATTTCAGGTGTTGCATAGCAAATTAGTAGCAAATTTTAAGAGACGTGTAGTCACTAGTTCTCTTCGTGCAAGAAACTTGGCAAAGTCCGTCATAATCAGCATGCTCACCTGGTTAGAAGGATGCAGCTTATAAAGTCTTTGCTGGTTGTCTAATGGATTTAGAGTGAATGTGTGGATGTTGATTGGGGGTTAAAGATGTCATGCATAGGCTTATCTCTCATGACAGGTGGCGTCTTCAGAGTCTGAGATTTCGTCATGGCAATGAAGGCAAAACTTGAGCATTTATCTGTGTTTGATGTACATATCTGTTCTCTGTTGGACCATTTGTGATGGGATCATGCTTCTTACACTGCACATCTTCTTATTTAGCGGCTGCAGCTGTTTCTTGCATGCGTCCAGTGCGTTGGAATGAGCATTTCTCAATCAATCCACCACAGGGCGCCACTCTTAATTACCATACTGGCTAAATATGATGAAGAAGAGTAAAGTAACATCATGAAGAAGAGTAAAGTAACATCTTCAGCCTTTTACCATCTAAAAAACATTGCGAGAATCAAAGGTTTACTGTCTAAACCAGACTTAGAGAGACTTATCCATGCTTTGATATCTAGCAGGTTAGACTACTGTAACGGCCGTCGGACTGGACTCTAAACCAGCTGTTAGACAGCTGCAGAACATCCAGAACGCTGCTGCTCAGGTCCTGACTAGAACCAGGGAGTACAACCATATTAATCCTGCGCTCAGGTCTCTGCACTGGCTTCCTGTTGCTCAGAGAATAGACTTTAAAACAGCTCTGCTTGTGTATAAGTCTCTCGATGGTCTAGAACCAAAGTACATCTGTGACATGTTGGTCCCATATGAACCATCTGGGACCCTGAGAACCTCAGGGACCGGCCTTTTGCTGGAGCCCAGAGTCAGGACTAAACAGGGTGAAGTTGCGTTTCAGTTCCATGCAGCTAAACTCTGGAACAGTCTTTCTGTTGACGTCAGACAGGCCTTTACTCTGACAGTGTTTAAGTCCAGGCTGAAAACGGCTCTGTTCAACTGTGCATACAACTGAAAGGGTTCTATCTGCACTCTTCTTTTTTTTTACTTTATTTTAATGATTACTTTATTTTAATTGATTGGGATTTATGTTTTAACTGGAATTGTATGTTTTTTAACCTGTCTCTTTTCCATTTTTGTAAAGCACTGTGAATTGCCCTGTCTATGAATTGTGCTAAACAACTAAACCTTGCCTTGCCTAAAGTTTAATTGAGAAGAAGAAGAAGAAGAAGAAGAAGAAGAAGAAGAAGAAGAAGAAGAAGAAGAAGAAGAAGAAAGTCAATAATACACTGGAAAAAATCTAAATCTTAAGTGATAAAAATGCACTTGGTAAGATTTTGATATTTACAGTGTAAACATGGCGATGACAGAGGAGGTTTTACGAATGTGGATATTAATATTTATATAAAGAGAATGTAGTTATAAATATGTCAGTAATTTTTCACTAACTCACACACTTGCTCTTTGAAAAGTACTGCTATTTCTGGAAATGATTCTTGTCAAATCTCAACACTGCCTCTCCGGTTTCTGGTGGCACTGCTCCATATTCTCCATCTGGGTACACACCTGCAAGCTCCTGGAAAACGGACAGAATAATGTACGAAATGCACGCAGAAGATGGACAGAACACTTCGCTCGTATCCGTCTGCGTCTTTAACGTAGAGCATAAATGAGCCCTTAATCTGCTTAAAGTCTAGCTTTCTCCTTCTTGATACCCAGCTGTCTTTTAGCATAGGCTGCCTTGGTGACAGTTGCTTCAGCTGCAGCTCTGGCTCTGATGACTGCCTCAGTGACAGATTATTTAGTCAACGATGCACAATTAGAGTTACTTTTTGATGCAGTTTTAACTGAGGACTTGTAGGAACCTGATCACTTAAAGCTTGCTTCTGACTTAACCTCATCTGCTTTAGCTTCAGAGTTAGAGTCCATGATTGTCTTTCTTGCACCCATTGGTGATTAAATTTTAAAAAAAAATTCTTTTCACTATACAGTTCTTGCTAAATGTTTTATACCACCAGTATGAAAACATATGAGTGAAACTATACAAAACAAAGAGAAAGAAAAGCCTCTTTTAGCTGACAGAAATCCATAAACATCATTACAGGTAAGTACAAAAATATGTTGCATCATTGATATGCTAATGTGAATTTCATATGGTGTGAAATTATTGATATGCTAATGAAGACATTCACACATATCAGCATAGATCAGTGATGTCATTAGCATAAATGTAAGGCACTTATGAATGCCTGTAATGAACTAATAGCAAACAAGGTTAGCTTAAGTTACTCAAATTTTACTTTCAGCATTAAACAATCGAACTTACAGCTATTGCTTTCTAGGGTATTGGAGAAGTTAAAGATGGGATGGAGCTCCATTCGTGAACATATCTGTATCTCTCACCATGTGCTTTACTGTTTAGTCACCCAGCCTGACCACAGTGCTCTTATAATGGAGGCTCCCCTGCTCTGCTGGCCTGCACCAAACACCACCGAGTCATTAAACTTAATTACTCCTCTAAAACTTCTGTGGCACCCAGACCCCCAAAACACATCTATCTCATGGCGAATGAGTGTGTCGGCCATTCCCGCCTACTACAGGTTCTACCAATCGGGATGGCTGTTAACCGTGCCACTTTGTCACGTAGTTGAACATGACAGAGGAGCCAATATTGCAAGGAAGAGGTCGCACCGCAGAAGAGTGATCCAAGCTCAATAAAAACAGATGAGGGGAGTGAAAGTGAGGGCGATCACTGGGAGCCTAAAAGCAATCTTCACATTCAAATCAATATGTGGCTGATAACGCTCCTTATAGACCCCAGGCTTTTTTTCCCCACTGCAACTACAAAGAGAATTTCTTCAATTTGACTTCTAATGTGTATTTTCACAGTGCCGGCCTCAATAATTGGAGCTTAATATATACAGACGCAATGACCATAGACATATTGAAAGAATTTTGGGGTGTCATTATCCAGTCTGTAGGGTGAGACACTACACTGCTCTCAAATGGTCTCAGGCATATTACCAGACTGCAATCATCACAAAGCTTCCAAGACTCAATCCTCTATGGTTGAAATGACCCGGGAAACATTAGCTCTATCAGCCTCTTCTGTTCCTTTATGAACATACAATTTTTCGGGGGGTGGGGTGGGGGATTGTATTTGACATGTTTGTTCACATCTGTTGACCTTCATCCTTCCCTTATTTGAAATTAACTTTCCAACATTGTTTTTTTTTTTACGAACATTTCTGGCCTTCATCACATTGCTTATTGCAACCATAAGTGACCATATCTGGATAACAAATTGGGGCAAAAAAAAAACCCTGCTTACTGACAGGTTAAAATGAAGAAGAATCTTAATTTGTCAGTACAGTATATCGTAACATGTGGACAGGCTTCCATGTCAGGCGCCTGGGGAGCAAAGGGGTTAAGTGCTTTGGTCAAGGCCACCGCAGTCAACAATTTCTCTGCCAAGTCTGGGGAATTGAACTGGTGACCCTTTCAACAATGTAACTCAGCAGGTGCTCTCAAACCTGAATTCTCCATGTCTGTCTGGGTCACATACTCTATTAACCCTTTCATTCATGACATTACTACAGTGGAAAGATATTCAATCATCAGTTAAAGCTGTTATTTGCAGTAATGACTTCAACTCTTAATAATTGTGTCATTGTTTTCCCTCTGTAGGATAAATAAAGTTTAATCTTATCCTGATATATAGTTTAATGAATCCAAAACGTGGTAACAAAGAAAATCTCTAATCACTTGCAATGCAGGGAATACTTTGTTCATAGTTTAATCCTTATGGTTTTTGTAATTTTGTTTCTTTCACCACACAATCATCACAGATGGCAGTTACACTTTAATCCTGAAATGGTAGGTTACCTTAAAGCAGCAATATGTTTTATAAATGTGTTTCTGATTAAAAAATGTACACCAATACATTTTAAACTGTTCATGCATGGAATCTACTACAATGAATAGTGGTTTATTATGCTAAAGAATATAAAAATACAACTGGATATTTCTTAGGTCAAAATTGCTACGAGTTTATTAACAATTCATACATGAATGGGTTAAAATATATTTTGAACTATGCTGCCATTCATGCATTTTATAATTAAATGATGTGATATTGCTGTGCTTCTGACAGAGGAATGATGCAAACCATATGAAATAAAATGTCTGTGTGTCAGCCAAACATTCTCTTCTGCTCTGTATATAAATTTTTTAATATCACATATTAGATTTGAAACAACAAGCCCTCTTCAAGCCATAAGCCAGTTCCTGCATTTCTGTAGTTAAAAAAAAAACATGGGTTTCATCTCTGTGTGAGTGTTTGTTCATTACCTAATCTCTTTCTAGGTGTGTAGCTAGTGGTTAGTTAAAACAGATCTGTAAAAGGAAGCTCCTTGTTTGTTAAAATAGTGTGATGTTAGGAGGAGACTGTAATCATTTTCACTTTTAGATGAGGGAGCTGTTTCTGTTTGCATGTGTACATGACTTCATATATTTATAGGCTGCTGCTTTGGCTCATGAATGCCTCCAAATACGTCACTCAAACAGATGTCTGTTAATATATGCCATTATAAAATCCCTTCAATCAGGTCAAATAAGAGGAAAATTAGGCAGTTAAAAAACATTAATGCATATTATTGTTACAATTGTCTTTACCCTTTGAGCAACACAATTATCCTAATTATATTTCTAGAGGTAGAGTTTGACACTCACTGACAAAACTTCCACTGCCAATTTAATCTTGATTTCCTAAATTTCCAACAAGCCTTTTTTCCAGGTTGCCATTTTGATGAGATAAGGGCCTGTCTATACAAGATCACATTTCCATGTTTTCCCTTGACTCCGGCTGCAAGGTCTGTTCCATCAGAGCATTAATTAATTCCCTGAAGAGGATGATCTTTAATAATACATTAAAGTAAGTGTCTGTTTTTGCTGAGTAGCACTTCACGTCAGAGCTGTGCTGAGACGTTTGGGGGTTTTGACAAGAATCCAAACCCGAAAATACCTATAAAACAGCACAGACGGGAGTCATTTATTGGATGCGGTGTTGCCTTTAAGTGTATCTGTTAATGTGCAAGACGACAACAGCTGTCAAGTCAAAGAGAGTTCAGGAAGCAGCATCCAAGCAAATGCCTTTTAATGCTGCTCAAAGTATTATGTCAGATAGTTACTTAGGAAAATGTGCACATGAGTCTGAAGTCTGAAAAAAAAGAAAAACACTAAAATCACACCTTCATTTTAGATGTGAATAACTTCATGAGCAGTTAGTGATGATTAAATACTTAAATACACAAGTTGCACAGTAATCAGAATAATCAGAAGACCTTTCCCCCAATTGTCCATTAAAAATGCAACACCTCACTACTCTTTGATGCTATATTTAAAGCTGTTGAGACCCCACTTCCTGCTGAATGTCCCATTAAAAATGAATTTACCTCCAACAGCTGTTCATTGACTCTTGGTCAATATTCTAACACTGTCAACCTAATGACAGGACACATAGCAGGAACACGTGCAATGTATACATTTCTAATGAACTGACACTAAGTTTTATCTACAATAAATAAAAGTGATTGCACATCAATTTGTTTTAAACCATATATCAACATGCTGTGCAACTTTGTTACCTGTGGAAAACACAGGTGCCTCCAAATCTCAAATATTACAGATTTTTTTAGGCACATTTTTACAGCGGTGGTGATCTCAGAATGCTGTTGGCATACAAAGTCACTTCACTGTGTCACTGTGGTGTGACCTGTCAATGAAGAGCTGGAGCTGATTTGGAAAACTCACAAATCACCAAAATGCATCAATTTCCTCAATCAAATTGAGAAACCACTTTTATAAAACTAAGAAAAACTGGTCTAAAAAGCCAAAAGAATGATGCACCAGAAACATGCCTGCACATATTTCTTTAAGTAGTACACTGCAAAAATCTAAATCTTTACAAGTGTATTTTTTTCATTTCTAGTCAAAATATCTCATCACACTGGGTACCACTGTTCCAGTAGGATCGTAAGTACTGTAGTCAGGGAATCTGTAAAGTACCTGTTGTTTAATAAAGGCATCTATATGTTGCACAGTTATGATGCAATATATTGCTGTATTGCTATTTTGCTTCACCCCTATCACAAATGAGGTGAAAAATAGTTTATGCCTAATTTTCACTTTAGGCCTTAATTTGTAATGTACAGTAAATTATGTCATGTTAAACTGAGAAAAGCTACACTTATGGGCAAAGTGTTAATCATGAATAAAATACTCATATTTTCTAAGATGGCACATTAAGAGTAAAGTCATTTAGAACAAAGTGAAATAAAAACTATTAAATGTTGTAAGACTGCGACTAACATGTTTTCCCAATTCATCTGATTCATTATTAGTCTCTCAAAAGTCCTGAACATATTGCATTGACTCTCATATAAAAGCAGAGAGTGACCTAGCCTCTTTAACCCTCAAAGACCTAAACAGTCACCAGTGAGGAAAAGCATCTACTGATCTCTGTTTTGATATAATACCCTTTGACTTTAATCTGAGCTTCAGTGAACATCTACATGATCAGTCGGTTTAATATTGGAAAATACCAGATTTTCACTGAAAAATGTGAAATGCAGAGGGTAATATAATAAACAGTGATAAATCCCTTAGGAAAGGGCACATATAGAGAACAATTCATCTGGAAAATGCCACAAAAATGATCTCTTTAAAGGTTAACAAGTAGTCAATCTGGATAAATTTCTATACGTCATGGTCATGAAGTTCACAAATAATGTATCAAACAACGTTATTTTAAATATGTAAGACTTTGTGGACTTGTGGAGTTTGTCTAAGGGGTTTTGTGCTGGAAGCCAAATGTTGTTGATGTTAGCTAATGCCATAGTTAATGCCATCTCTGAGCTAAGTAATGTACTATTGTCCTGAGTGGAGTAGGATTTACATAAAATTCACTACATAGAAATCAGTGCACAGGTGGTTATTAAAGCTGGTAAAACGATTTCTAAGGCAGCAGTTATTAGCTAAGAAATGGAATGATCTAATGTAAAAAAAGCTACTGCATCCTTACAGAAAACAGATTTCACATAAACACAGAAAAAATATAAGGTATTAAGCATTCACTACTCTACAGCTGTTGGCCATGTGAATATTTTCACAATAATTTACCTGAAGAAAAAAAGCTGTATTCTTTCAGAACAGTAGGAGGTTGTTGTCCACATTCATTTGAAGCAGTGGGGTGTTTTCCCATCATGCTTAAAACAGACACCGTGTTATGTAGGTTGGATGATTGATGGCTGCCAACTTATGAGGCTCAATAAATTCAGTAATAATCAGAAAATCAACTCTTTTTAAATCATGATTTTGCTGCTGTTTAGCTGTTCAGTCTGATTTCAATGTCATTTTCAAAAGACATGTCTTATCTTCCACAGCATCACTTCCCCTCCTAACATTAGAGCGCTGCTCCAGGAGCCATTTACAGCCGTGGCCTCAAATCCCCATTACTTTCTGTCACACACATCAACGAAGAATTATACAGCTGCCCATTTAGAGGCATGTAATATGTTACACTTGGTGGGACCCATAATAAGAAATTGACACGGAATACCTCTGCTGTTGATGAGAACTCTGCCTAATTTTCCTGCACATACTGATAAATCAATAGATTATAATGCAGCCATAACATTAGCTACGCTATGCAGCATACTGGTTGAATGTGATGGTATATGTAAGACAAATACATATCCTGTGGAAAAGCTGTTATGCTTAAATGCACATATCCATGTCTAACATTATGAGCATCTAAATCAGTTATCTGACAGTTAACAGTTGCTCTATGGTTAGGGTTTGGGTGGTTGTACCTTTACCCTTGACTGGTTGGTTGAAAACAAAATAGTGAACTAAAATCCAAATTACAGACTAGACGTACAATGAACTTCTCTGTTGAAAGTCCATGCACTTTTTCCAGGTGTCACTGGTCTTATTTGCATGTCGTAGTGGTGGCAGATGGTTGATCATTTTAGGGCAGACAGAAGGCTTTCATACCGCCCTGTGGCCTGTACTCACATTCTTGCTGAGTGAGATTTCAGAATATA
>JAPTYQ010000017.1:22000686-22013164 GCA_029814465.1 Ostorhinchus cyanosoma | reverse complement strand
CTCTCCTCTCCTCTCCTCTCCTCTCCTCTCCTCTCCTCTCCTCTCCTCTCCTCTCCTCTCCTCTCCTCTCCCCTCCCTGTAGGTCATAAGGAGCTGATCCAGCCTCCTGTTCCTTAATCTTACTTAAACTTTAGTTATGTTAGCTAACCCTGCAGCAGAGCTGTACCAAAACCCCAGTGATATGATTACCTTAGGAGTGCAATGCATGAAATTGCAACATACACTGGAGTGCAAATGGATAAAGCATTTCTGAAAAAGCAAAGGGAGGAACATGAAGGGGGGTGGGGGGGTGGGGGGATTTATCTTATTTAAGTTGATTTCTTCAGCATAGGTAGTATCTTGAGTCCGAATAAGACGTTCTGTTTCTTTTTCTGGTTGGACTTTCCATTATGACACAGTATTTATCACATTATTCCTTCTGTCTTGACATGATGGAAATGTGCCAAGAATTACAAAGCAGACTTGTGGACAGAGATGCGACCTTCGGAAAATTACATTCCAACTGGTTTAAATGTCCAGTGTTTAAGATTTATTCCAGATTTAGAGCGAACTCATTACACAAATATAATATGATATTCATGATTATGCATTTATCAGCTTATATTTACCTGCAAATAACATACAGTGGGATTTTGTTCCAATAGAATGATTCAATTATATATAAGCTGCAATTCTATCTTTCTAAAACAATCTTCCTATGTTTTTCCCCATTTATCGTGGTTGCTATCCAGTACTTAGAAAAGACTAATGTCGTGTCTCCACTACGTGGTACCGGCTTGACAGTAAATATAGCGGTAGGTTAATCCACATGACAGCCCGCAAAACTACACCATGGTCGGTCAAGGAGATTCAGTTCTTGGCGACTGATGTAAAAATTCAGACGAGACAACATGCAACAAGCGAGTTTATCAGTAACTCTCTGAGAAGATGACACAGAAGTAATGTGCCGCACCGCTATGATGTCCAGGTGCTATAAAGTCAGTACTATCCTGTAGTGGAAACGGTCCCAGGAATAGTACCTGGTACCCAAGTTAAGTTGAGTCGAGTCCAGTCGAGTCAAGTCGAGCCAAGTGGAAATGCTCCACAAGGGCCCAATCTACTATGATCCCAATTTGAGTGTACCAATTTGTGTGCACAATCGTTTGCATGTGGGGTTGAACTGCAGTTTGCTAAGATTACTTGGGGAAATGACAACAGGTGCAAAGTCTTGGTGACTGCCCTATTTAATGAGGATTTTGCATGCTCCACTGGTTGACATCATGGAGATAATACACTGGAAAAACTGCTCTGGGATATGCCAGCACTAATGGCAACAGTGCGCTGGAATGATCTAGATCCAAGGAAATGTTATGTTGCAAGGAGTTTTGTCATAGAAGTCCTCTAGTTCCTCTAGAAGTTCTAAAATGGCACTGCTGGGTAGCAGCGCCGGATTCATTTTAGGGGTGGAGGGGCCGTGGGGGTGCATTGAATGACTGTCAGGCGCACTGTTGTCCCACTGTAGCCTAATGTTGGAGTGTATTTTTTTATCACAATCATCAGATCAAGTGGAAAAGTAGACCTTGCTACAAGAGTCCTGTAAAGTGTTTGTGTGTGTGTGTATGTGTGTGTGTTCGTGTGTGTGTGTGTGTGTGCGTGTGTGTGTGTGTTGGGGGGGGGTATTGTCTCAATCAATTATTTTTCTCCTATTATTCCATTTGGTAATAATTTACATTGTTCATACATTTTAAATTAAGCCCAAAACGGTTTTGGTCAAGAAAATGAATACGTATAAACTACTGATTTCATGTATTATATCTTTATGTATCTGTATTATGTACAGTATCTGAAAAAAGTGAGTACACCCCTCACATTTCTGCAAATAACATCTGAACCAAAGATGATGCACAAGAAACCCAAACAGTTTGCTAAAGACAAGACTACAGACATGAATTACTGGAACCATGTGCTGTGGTCTGATGAGACCAAAATAAACTTATTTGGTTCAGATGGTGTCAGGCATGTGTGGCGGCAACAAGGTAGGAGGAGAAAGACAAATGTGTCTGTCCTGCAGTCAAGCATGGTGGTGGTGGTGTTATGGTCTGAGGGAACCATGAATGCCAACATGTACTGTGACGTACTGAAAAAAAGCATGATCCCCTCCCTTCGGAAACTGGGCCACAGAGTATTCCAACATGATAATGACCCCAAACACACCTCCAAGACGACCACTGCCTTGGTGAAGTACCTGAGGGTAAAGGTGATAGAGTGGCCAAGCATGTCTCCAGACCTAAACCCTACTGAGCATGTGCGGGGCCTCCTCAAACTGAAGGTAGAGGTGAAGGTGGAGGTCTTCAACATCTCCACTCCTCCATAATGTCATCATGGAGAAGTGGAGGAGGATCCCAGTAACAACCTGTGAAGCTGCCCAAGCGGGTTAAGGCAGTGCTGGAAAATAATGGTGGCAACACAAAATAGTGGCCCAATTTGGACATCTTCACTCAGGGGTGTTCTCACTGTTGTTTCTGTACACTGACTGCTGTACATTGTATCAAAGTGTCATTTAATGAAATATTTGCAGAAATGTGACGCGTGCACTCACTGTATATTCTTTCGAAGAATAATACACAGTGTTAGAATTCAAAGTTACCCCATGTCCATTTCGTATGACTCTTTTCTTAACTGTTTCTAACCCCTGCATAAATTCACAGATTCTCATAATTAAAATAGTTATAGTAATAATTTAAGAACATGTATGTATTTATTTTCTACCACTTTGTGTGCCCATCATACCTTTCAGCAACTTATACTGTACGCTGCTGAATTAAACAAACACAAAAAAACATGTTGCATTTTTATTCACATGACATTTAGTGAGATATATATATAGTCATTAATCTGTAAATTCATGCTACATCTCTCAATTGGAGTGATTCTGAATATTAATCTAGTGTTTTAGACATAATGAAGAATGGATGATTACACTGCATATATGAAACGTTTATCTGAATTTTCACCTTAACTGTAATTGTAGAATTCATTCAGAATTATTCAAACACATTCTTCCCATATTTACTCTTACATTTAAACTTGACTAACCCTTACAGTGATGTTTTCTTAACTTAAATTATAATATTTAACACTACCTGACCTGACATTGACATATAAAGTGACATATGTCAAATCACAAATGTCTAGCACAAGTAAATCATGCCTTTCAATAAGAAATATAAATTAAGCCTCTTTTTTAACTGTAGTTTTGTAATTAATTCTTGATCTCCCTCTCCATACACCACTTTGGGATTCAGATGTGATAGCTTTGTGTTCCTCCTCATGCTTGATATGCACTCTAATAGAGTTTATTATTAAATCCACTACACTGATGATAACATCACCCGAAGCCCTGAGAAATAATGAAAAGTCTTGCACAACAATTGTATGTGTCATCTATGCAAAAACACTGAAAATAAAACACAATCAAATCTGCTGCACGAAAATCACCTCCACAAACACCCCCCCCCCAAAAAAAAAATAAACAGTCCACACATCCTACTTTTTCATTTTATAAAAACAACCACATGTATCCTCTTGCAGGAAAAGACCATCACAAGTCTGCTAATCCACTCACCACTGTGGATGTTAACCCCTGATTAGCAGCTTCACCAATATCTACTACATGTGGGTATAAATCCCAGCACACACTCAGTCTGTCACAAACACCCTACATTTAATAGACTTCTACTCACCCATGGCAAAGAAAGGGATCCCCAACAGCGTGGAGTTGAACTTTCCATCCGATATAAAGAAGATCCCTGCCGCCGTCACGTTGGCGATGCAGATGGTCAGCACACCCAGGAGGCCCAGGAACGGCTTTCCCCTCAGACAGTCCCGCATGGAGCTGGAGATGGTGGCGGCCAGAAGCACCAGCACCAGGCTGACCAGCACCTCCCCCTTGGCCAGCACGCCTGTCTGATGGAAGTCCCGCCACAGGCTGAAGGAGGTGAGTGACTGGATGTGGAGCTGGTCTGGTCCGTGGGGCGCCTCGGCCGTGGACAGCCGGCTGACCAGGGCGCAGAACTCATTCTCCCACCGTTCTGCGATGGCGTCCTGTACCACTGGGCCATGGTTGCGGAGGTAGTAGGTGATCTGGACAGCACGGGCTGACTTGACCTGCTGGTCACGGCTATTGGGTGAGAAGGTCACACCGCCAAGCTGGTGACCGATGAAGGACACACGGCCGTCCTGCAAGGAATACAACGTATTACAGAAATATTAGAGTGCTTCAAAACATGAATATTCACAGCCTGGTCAAAAAAAACAGCCCCATATAGATTTAACTAAGCAGGTAGAGAATAGATCCTTCCATTGGACAGTTACTGCTGTGATTAATATGTGGCAGCTGCAACAAGCTCTTTAACCTGAACTGAAGGCAGTAACTTCTCATTTCTTAAACAACCATCAGTTTGTACACAGCACAAGATTGAACGATGCCACGATTAATCAGACTACAATTGTGAAAGAGAGGTTCAAGGAGCATGAGACATCATTTTCACACATGGATAGGCCACCACAGAGTACCTGACCTGAACCCAAATGACAGACTCTGGGATGTGATAGAGAAGACTTCACACAGTGGTCCAACTCGCCTATCATCAGTAAAATTGATGCAACTATGGTTGGAAAGAAATGCTATGACTTCGCATAAGCTTAATGAAAAGATGTCAGTGCAGTGTGGCATAATCAAAGTGAAAGGCAGTTCAATGAAATATTCCTGTGCGCAACTTTTTCTTTAAGTCAGATTTTGTATGTTTTCAGCATAGGCAATTCTACGCAATGTTAGAATGGAGGATGTGGCCAAAAGATATTATGATCCAAATTAGTTTGTTAAAAGTGTGTAAATCTGACTAAATAAAAATAGATGTAAATATATACATCATTTTGACAAACTGGACATAAACATTTATGTACGAAAACAGAAATCTCATGAGGTACTTCATGGAAATGTACTTAAAATCAATGAATGCAGGGTTAATTGTTGTTTTCAGCTTCATAGATCACCAGCTTATGAGTAAACAACTTCATAAAATTGCAATAAAATTCAATGTAGACATCTTTTAACAGTCTTCTGTTGACACTCAAATGACATGCCTGGAAGAATATGTCAACAGCTTCCTTTCAGTTACTATGGTAGTTACCATGTGAAACCAGCTGCTGAACAAGAGGAAACACAGGTCATAGTCCCTTTTCCTTTCCTTGTGGTCTATTAATACTGTGGCAGGGGAGAAGAGTAGACTATGGCCTTGGAGGCCTGTACTCTCTCATGTCCTTATTTCCACTGCAGCAGTGAACACAATACGTGGCCGTCTAACTCTATTATGTGCCAACCTAATCTTATCTGGACACTTTTACACCACACAATTATAATAACTTTGTGGTTACAATATTTTGTGTTTTTTTTTGTTTGTTTGTTATTTTATGAAAGTAAAAAAAAAGTGCTTTTAGAAAATGGTTGGGGCATATTTCCAGCATCCCCAGTGTTATTGCCCTTGATAGCAAGTTGAAAAAACCTGCGTTGACACCACTGACTGGGGATCAGCCAGAACCCACAGAGAGCAATGCAGCAGCAGCCTTTTCCTCATCTGTCTGCTGCAGTGTTGATTCACCATTTAACTTCAACTGTGCCTCGAGAAAGGGGAAAAGCCGATGATATATTGTAAAAGCTGATATGCTGAGTAGTTATGTTTAAAATAATTTAATTATACAGCACATGCAAGACATCACTCTGACAAGAGCTGGGAGATAATGCAATTTTGCAGCAAGATTGTGCAGAACAGAGGAGTTCACTGTACGAGCAGAAGGCTGGGACAATAGAAGCCTGTCAGGAAGTAGCACGTCACTGTACGAATAGGGGGTGATTATTGTTCCTCATTTTAACATAGAAGTGCTGCCTGGGTGTGGTATGTGTGGGTATGTGAAAAATGAAATAATACATATCTTGATTGTTCCTCTTTCTGGTCCGCCATCTTGAAAGTCTCACTTGTGTAGAGGAGCGTTCAGTGTGGATACACAAGGCCACACACTTCTTTCCTTGTACAGACAAGCGCCTTTATTGAAAATGTGTTACTGATTGTAAACTACAGCTGATCAGATGGACAGATTATGTCTCTCTGTTTCTGAGTAGTGGATAGATATGAGGGGGAAAAGGGGGAAAAAACTGCATCTTCCTTTAACATAATTTCCATCCTACAAAATATTCTAAGAAATTTTAATCAAAGACGCATTAAATAATGAATTTGCTTACCAGAGTATCCATAGCCTGACTTCAAATACAAAAGCAAAATATAAAAAGCAGTGCTGACAGTAAATGTTAATGAGCTCACTCTCAGATAAACTCTTTGCTGCAACTAATCTGTCCGATGCATTGATACAAAATGCACTTTTTAATGGAATTGCTGGAATTTGCCAAACTAAACATGTTTTTAGCTCCAGATATATTTGCAGGTTGTTAAAGGAATGTGGGTGTACACTATGATGTAAGGAAAGACACAAATTAAAACAATAAAACATGCATCAGAGATGAGATCCCACTGCCGTTTTGGCCACTAGAACCAGTGTTTGTGTTTGCTTCACCTATCATGCAAACAGTGAATATACTTGAGTTTTACCAGTACTTGGCTTAAAACATTAACTTGTTTTCAGAAAGACACTGCTGTGTTTTTATGTATTCATGATAAGTAACCTCACCATCCTTCTAACACACATTGAACTACAATACTATTTCCTCCTCAGACTCTTCAGTTTAGCCTAACTATGAATAAGTAGCAGTAAAGTTACTTTTGTAAAAAAAAAAAAAAAAAAGTCTTCCACCATTAACATGTTGGTGTTTTCTGTTATTTCTAAAAATGTCTGGACAATTTTTTTTGCAATATTGTAGCACATTTCAGCATATATTTTGTTGTATTTAGTAGTCACAAAATCTGCACATTTATTGATTTTCTGAGGAAATGTTTTTGCTAGTTTTAAGGCAAACGTTCATCTATTTTTCAGCCCTACATTCCAACAGCAGGAAGGCATTTGTCTGTCAGCAGAGGTGGGACGACAGTACAAATACTTTCTTACTGTTCTTGAAGTTAAGTTTCTTTAAGTCCCTTTGTTGTCTATTGTCACAGAACGTTGTAAAACTGAGCACAAACATTAAGTTGGATGCAAGACTTTGGTGGTTAAAGGTTGAAAGTGCAGTGCAGTCTTCAGTCTGACCGGCCAGGTCACATTTATCCAACCTTTACTTCATTGAAATGCAACAAACATCACAATTCTGCATCCCATGAGGAGAAGCAGCGGGAAAAATATATTTACTTTCGTAAACACACTGTGTGCCTGCATGGTCACGTATTACATCAAGGCCTCTTTGGCGCATGCAGGTCACTTCAGGGACGCATTCTGTTCAAACTCAAAACTGATACAAGTTGCATTTAATTTGAAATATGAACGAGCACACAAAAAAACTGGATTCCACCAATAAAACCTGAATTGTGCATTAAGATCTGCTGTCTGAACATAGTCTTAGTTCGGGCTGGCATGTCCACTTTAATAGACAATACAGTTAAAATTGTCAATCTCGTCACAGCTCTAGGCAGATATGCAGATTTAAGGTGCAATATATTAAAATGCAAAGCTGCAACATGTTTTCACAGTCCATTTATTTATATTGTGTGATTTTAACCCCTGCATGAACAAAGCTGATCTTAACTGGCACTTTATCGTTGATGTGAATTATCTTAATATAAACACAATAATCCATTAGAATTAAACAGGCTTGAAAAGCTATTTCGCAGCAGGGCGCTTCATATAACTCTGTGGGCTCCAGGTAAATAAATCTCTGTGATTGTTTGGTTCCATTTCTAAAAACAATTTACTGCACTAAAAAAAAAAAAAAAAAAAAAAAAAGCTTGATGAGTTATTCCATTGTGGCGTTCAGTGTGTGCAGCAGAAATTAGTGGCTGAGGACGCTGTTCACAAAAATCACATGATTGATGCCGTGCATAAGTCAATAGCCTCCAGCCTGTTCAAAAGGCACTAATGTGTACAGAAAATGACAAACGTTCAATCTAGTAACTCTGGCTTCATGTTCCTGTCACGACCTTGAACCCTGGTTGGCTTGTTGAATTAGTGTTCTTGTGAAAGTGCTGCATGTTTTGTTTGTAGTGTGTGTTCTCAAAAACACTCTATATTACTATAGGAAATTTGTCATTTTGTGACAGTGTACAAGTGTGTACAGATTTTCAAGTTCCATGCACTGCAAAAATCTAAATCTTACAAAGTATTTTTTTTTTTTAGTCAAAATATCTCATCACACTTAAAATAAGACAATCACCTAAACTTGTGAGATATAAGATCTTATTTATAGAAAATAGATCTAGAAAATCTTAATTCAAGACATCTTACCAAGATAATTTTCACTTGGTCCATTGGCAGATTTGTCTGCTTGAATTGAGCAAAAAACATCTTGATTTTAGCAAAAAAAAAATCTGACAATGGAACAAGTGAAAATCATCTTGGTAAGATTTCTTGAAATTAGATTTTCAAGATCTATTCTCTAAAAATAAGTTCTTATATCTCAGTTACAAATTTAGGTGATTATGTCGTATTTTAAGTGTGATGAGATATTTTAACTAGAAATGAAAAAAATACGCTTAGTAAGATTTTGATTTTTGCAGTGCAGGGAACTTGAAACTCTTTAATCTTTTCTTTTTTTGCTAGTGGATTTTAAAAAAAAATTAATTAATTAAAAATCAAGACTTTTTTTGTATACAACTGAGCTATTGTGACCAAATAATTTCCTTGTGGGTCAATATTAATGATAGAAAGATGTATCGGCCAGACGATATTTACATTTTTTTCTCGTATCGGCATCAGCCTGTTGTGTTAGCTTGCTTTTTTTTCCCCTGCCATAATTTACGGACAGGAAAAAATCATGGCACCTCCATGTTCTTGGAGATACTCCTGTCCACACTGAAAAAAAAAGATTTTTTAGTATAGTAATATTTATTAAATATTCATTATTTATTATCAACAGTCACAATTTTTATTTTCTTATTGTAAGTATCAGTGAGAGCGGTAATTATTCAAGTAAAACTAAAATATCATTCTTGTAATGTGAGAAGTGTAAGTTGTATTATGTATTTTCACATAATATCTAAAGGTTTCACAGTCATTGCACATGAACTTAGAAATACCTGGTAAGTTTTAACAGTGTTGCGTGATTTGACTCCATGCATGTGCCTTTTGACGGAGGGTCAGTTTGTGCCAAGTCATGTGACTCACATCGTTTACAGTGTCACTACGTCATGTGACAGTGCGCTACCTTCCAAGTTGTAAATATTTGTTAAAAGCAAGTTGGTGTTATGTGTTCTGGGGTCTGTTTCACAAAGCAGGTTCAACAAAATCTGAGTTTAATTTTGAACTCTGTGTTCATCTACTCGGAGATAGGAAACTCAGACTTTTGGTTCCAGAAAAGCCGGTTTGGGTTGGGTTGATCAACTCGGAGTAGTTTCATCTGGAGTTAAGTGCCTGCACCGTGACTATAAAAAGACATCATCAGTAGAGCCCCGATTTGACGAGTCACCATAGCAACAGGGAAGCGGAGGGCTGTGTTTTTCACTCACTAGAAATGGATATCTGAATGCACTCATACAGCGAGTTTGAACATGTCTTTAGAAAGACGTGTAACTGTATATTTTAATGTCCTCCTTATGTATTCTGTCACTAGTAAAAGAAGATTTACAAAACTCGCCTGCTTAAAAAAAAAAAAAAACGGCACGAAATGCAATAGTTGGAGCGGCAGATTAGGAAACTGCCAAGATAGAGGTGAGTGCATAGTCACAGGTGAATGATGTTAATGATGTGAACTATTGGAACATTAACTAAACTAGCTCTGGTATTTGGAGGAAATAAAGAAGAACTAATGAAATGTCTATTATGTCTTTATTTGACTGCTGTAGTGGTGATGATGACTTAATCTGGAAGTGATTCTGTCATACAGTGTCTGATCGTCCTGCACACAGTTGTCTTACTGGGATTTCAGAGCATGAGTACGGTTGGTATGTAAGGACAGATTAGGTTGAGTATGTAAGTGATGGACTGGGACTGAAGCAGTACCGCTCACACTGGAACAAATCTAAACCTGACCAAGTGTAATTTTCTCATTTGTAGTCCAAATATCTCATCACATTTAAAATAAGACATAATCACCGAACAAGTAACTTTTCAGTGAGATGTAAGAACTAATTTTTAGACATTAGATCTGGAAAATCAGATTTCAAGATATCTTAACAAGATAATTTTCACTTGATGGCAGATTTTTTTTATTTTTTTGCTTGAATTAAGCAAAAAATGAATAAAAAATTAAGCAAAAAAGAAAACAATTCTGCCAATAGAACAAACTGACAAAACCTGCTCCCAACCAGGTTAGATTTACAGAGTCGAAGTCACTTCCCTTTGTGAAATGGAAAACCTAGGGTTTTCCTCATTCCGGGGTTAACAAACTCAGAGTTTTCGTTAAACCCGCTTTGTGAAACGGACGCCTGTAGTTCTATGACTCATGTTCTGCCTATAGGGGAGAGTAGCTGAGTTAACTGGGTGGAAGGAATATTTGAGTTTGACACCATGACTTTTACAATCCCTAAAGGAATGTCCATAAAGGTTGGTGCCAGGCAACATTAGCATTGTAACTATCTAAATTCATTCTGACTACATATTTTCAGTGCTTTGCTGTGTATTTCTCCTAAATGTGTCCCCAACAACAGTGACTGTATTTGAAATTAAAAAAAAAAATGAATGCCTCTCTGAACTCAAACTGGTGCCTCTAAAGTCCACTGCTGTTCAATGTCGAGTCCTGGAAATGAATTTTAACACTTGAAGACCTTGGAGTATTTTCTTTTGACCTCTAAATTAATGTTTCTTTACATTTAACTTTTCCTAGGTGATTCATTACCATTTATTATAACAATCCTGTGCATTGCTTTTTTCAGTAAAAATCCAATTTTCCTATATTTATTTATTTTGATCATATAAATGTATTGATAGGATTAGTGGTTCAGAAGTTAATCAGTATCTTAGATCAGTAGATGATTTTGGTTTATGGTGACTATTTAGGTCTTAGAGGGTTAAACTGTATATCGTGACACACTAGCTTTTGCCATCCTGTTTTGTTTTTTTAGAAATAGAGGTGATCATTACAGCTCTGGCTATATTGAAAGTTTAGACTTACATCCTGTAATTTTCTCCCATTAGCTGCTGACTGTCTTCTGTACTTTATTATAGACAGGGCACTATTGTCAGATCTGCTGTTGTTTGGTTCCATTATGCACCTTCTCACCTCATAACCATTACTGTATTGCACTACTGCTGCTACAGTAAAAAGACTGACATGTATACTTTATATTCTGCTATAGTTTATTCTTTATACTACTTATTTATTCATACTCTATTTTACCTCTTTTTTTTAATGCATGACATTTAAAAAGGTGAGAGAGAAACAGTATCTCAAGTCTCTGTATATTCTGTGCATCTAGCGATTTGACAATAAAGAATCTTTGAATCTAATAATCCTACATGTAAGTGCGATATTGCCATCTAATCTGGAAAGTTTATGCCATCGCTATAGTATAAATATAATAAAAGATAGAAGATACTTGTTCTACTGGCAGTGCTAAGTATACTTGTACTAGTCCTCCATCAAACTCACTGCAGGGGATTAATGTCATTAAAAAAGTTGAAATGCAGACAAATTTTGAAAAATATTTAGAAAAGATTTTTCTAAAGTTTTCACCCATGTGATGCCAGTTTCCTTCAGTTGTGTTAACTTGACGTAAAAGCCAAACCAAAATCCAGCAGTCATGGGAGCTGTCATGTATTCGGTGTGAAATGATTTGGAGTCCTGGATGTTTGAAGCTCTCTGACCCGATTCCTGGCCGGGCATCAGATTTGGGATCATTTGGTCCATGCAGCAGTCAAGGACTTACTCAATATCATCAGATAAAGTTGTGAGACATGATGAAATCGAATGAAAAAGTCTGACATTTGGGACAAACATTATTGTGTCCTAAAGAATACCATCCACGAAGAGGAATTTTAGACCGATACCACAGCCAGCCACTCAGGGGAGATTGAGAAGTTCTAGCTTCAAGTGTACTGTATACAACTTATCGTTTCATCCAACTTAGGGCTGAACGATTAATTGCATTTGCAATAATATTGTGATATGATAAAACAACATTTTCTAATTGCAAAGGCTGGTCATGTGACTTGTAAGCGAGCGAAGCAGGCAGGACTGCACTTTAATCTGTTGCCTCAGATTTGACAGAAGCTGACGCTGCAGAAAGTGTAGTACCAAAGAGGGGCCAGTTATGTGGATTTATTTTAACTATAAAAAAGAAGATGCTATGCAACGTCATGTATTGTGCAGAAGTTGCCTTGCTACTGTTGCTACCTCACGATGTAA
>JAPTYQ010000017.1:21972720-21987056 GCA_029814465.1 Ostorhinchus cyanosoma | reverse complement strand
ACAGAGTAAATTTCCTACAGATCAAAAACTGAGGCAAAGAGGGGATGCAGAAGTCCTCTGTAATCTCAGTCCAATTTTGTGCTAAATGAAGCCAAAAGAAAGAAGTACTAGAGCTGTTAACATCAGCCAAATGACACTGATCGCTTAGAAATGAAGTTAGCTAACTTTAAAAACATGACCATCTAGCAGAACAAAACAGACTCCAACACAAACTTCACACAAGTACACAGGCATGTGTGAATCTTACACACCGTATTTTTAAATGTTAGTAAGTATAGTATAAAACATAGCCATGGCAGCACAATAGTAACCAAACAAAAAGGGTTGAAACATCTGATATAACACCCACAGTGTAAGTTACTTAACATGGCGCTTGTCTATTTAATATATTTTCATGTAGAAATGTTACATATTGTACCTTTAAAACTGCAGCACAGTGAAGTTCTCCTCGAGGCCATCCAATAGAGAATGGTAAAAAAAAAAATCTCATTATACATTCTGAAAAGAAACTTATCATGCATCTACTGCAAAATAACCTTGTACTCTAGTAGCCTTGAGTCAATAATATGAATTTGGTTTAATGTGCATTATCACAGAATGTTAGTATTAATGCTAACCCTACATATGTGCAACAGATATTCAGTTCAAGTGTCTAACATGCCCACAAACACCTGATCTGAGGCTCCATCTGCAGAGAACATCTGCATTTGGATGCATTCATGGGCCTACAGATTGTGCACCTGTATCTCCACGCTGACACATTTTGTGTTCTATGCAACTGCGTCTGAGGGTTGGTGGTTTGATAACGGCTGCATCTGTGCAGTTATATCCCACTGACAAGTAGGAGATCCATCCAGCAGACACCTGGAAATCTATTAGCCCTAGCTATGTCATACTGCATGTGCAGTCGGGGAGGTGAGAGGGAAACACTGCATCAGGAAAAAAAAAAAAAAAAAAAGAGGATATCCCTGCCTGTGTGTGTTAAGTGTGTTGGAGGAACAGAGAGCAGAGCAGCCAGGGCTTTATGCAGCCAATCAATTCACCTGCACCAACAAGGGAGGGTGGAAATTGCAAAGCCGGCTGTCTGCTGTGTTATGGAGAGGGTTCCCTCACCGTCTGATATATGTAGCAATCTGCAGCCCCCCATAACAGCCTGAGCAATACAAGCCCACTGCGTTCATTCAGAAATTATAGCAAGCTCAAGGACCAACCCCGCAACTGCTATTCACATGCTGCTACTGCTGTTGCTGCTGCTGCTGCACTGTCACCAGCTCTCATGAACAGATTTTTTTGGATGTTGGGGTGGTGTGGGGGGGTGTCATAGTATGCACACACACACATACATCCACAAAGGCCCGAGGACCCTGCAGTGTGCGATAAAAGGATGCTCTCACCTTTAGTGTAGTGTTTGGGTAGCTCACGGGCACCTTATGGAAAGTGCTGTTGGAAAGCACAGCCTGTCTGATATCTTCGAAGATGGTGATGATATCATCCAAGAGGCAGCGCTTGTCCCTGTGGCTCAAGACGCAGAGGTGCGCGAACGTGTAATTGAATCCCTTGTAATTGACGCGCAAATCCAACACCTGCTTGTGGACCTGCAAGACCTGGTCGGCCAGCTCCAGGATGTTCCCTCCGGACTTTGCGAGCAGAATCAGCCTGCCATATCTGCCCGGGGTGTGCAAATCCGAATAGAGCTTGTGCTTCGACTGGTCGATGGCAAACAGGCTGTTGGCGAGACTCCGCTCTATCTTGGCGAGGCTGTGAGTTGGGGCGACCAGGACCTCCAGATCCGTCTCCGGCTTGAAACGGCTGAGCACGGTAGATCCGAAAATGATGGTGAGGACCGCGGGGACAGTGAGGAAGAAAACGGGGTGCCTGCTAACGAATAAGCCCAGCCAGTAGAACGAAGCCTTGAGCCCTCTGTGTATCACTTGCCGCAGCATCCTCCACAAAATCCAGCTTGCAGATGCCCCGTCTCCTCCGATGAAGCACATGTGACATCAGACTCCGTTCCCCGGCTTAGTCCAATTCGTAAGAGAATTACACCAGGCTACAACACCAACCACCACCATGCACACACGTTCACACGCGCACTCACTCACTCACACGCACGCACACACACTCACACGCGCGCACACACACACACACGCACACACACACACACACACACACTCACTCACTCACTCACACACAACACCTGGGAAAAACAGCACTGCAGCAATTCGCGGCAAGACGCGCCGGACACACACATCCGACAGGCAGACAGTCAGAAATGCATCTCGCGTCGGTCGATGGAGACGAGTCCAGCGCCGTCGGAGCTCAAGCCATTCCGCCTCAGCGCCAGGAAAAAGCCGTGACTCTCTCCTTCGCTGCACCGGCTGCAGTAGCAGCCACGAGCCGCGGCGGTGTGATGTGCATGTGTGCCTCCTCCTGTCTCCGTCTGCCTCTGTAGCTCTCACACCAGCGGTGGCGCCTGATTTATGTACTTAACTGTAACCATGTGGCGGTGTTGAGGAGAGAGAGGGGGGTGAGGAAGAGGAGGAATAGGCTGGACTTGTGGGGATGATGATGATGATGATGATGGTGGTGGTGGTGATGACTGGTTATTTTAGGATCAGCAAAGGCAACAGGCAACATGAGAGTTGTAAAAATGTTCCTGCAGGTGGCTGAATGACCAAGAGCACTTGATGAGTCAGTTGGCTTCATGAATGGGGAAAACCCACACTGGCCTGTGTTTCCTGCTGAGTGATTTATCCAGGCCAGAGAAGGTGTTGTGACAGGACCAGGCAACAGACCTCCCTGATTAGTTTGAGTTTCAGTCTGTTTACATGTCAACATCCTTAATGTTGACTGTATAAGGCCACACATTCACAAACACACACAAATGCACATCTAAAATTTTTTTAAATAAAATCCTGTTGTGTTTACCAAGTGTATTTCTTTCCATTTAACTCTATTCCTGAACATTTTGAGGCAAAGATGACAGACATTTTTCAGAGTACCATGTTTGACCTTGAAACATCATTCATTACCAGTGTGTCTGACACATTAAAGCTGCAGCATTTTATGACTGAAGCTGAAATATGTAAAATCCCTGCATTAAACCACAAAAATCAAACATCCACCATGGACCAAAAGCATTCATTGATCTAAAATGTTTAATACATGTTCACTAATCCTGTCACCACATCCAACTAATTGGTGTAAAATACTGTGGTCATCAGATATGACCCATTTGGATGTTCAGAAGCTCTGTAGTGAGTGTGGAAAGACTGTCAACTTCTACAACATTGATTCACCAGTAAAACCCTTGGGGTTGGAATCAATGACAGTGGATGGAGACACTTGTTTTTATGTTTAGTTATTGATATATTTTGAAGGAAAAGTCACTTTTTCTTGAATTTTCACTGTTTTCGCTATAACCCTTAATTTTAATCTGAGTTTTAATGAACATCTACACGATCAGAACATTAAATATAAAATATGTGAACCCCCACAAAATACAGCAGGTAATATTATAATAAACAGTGATAATAATGGATTAGATTTCTATAGCACTTTTCAAGGCACCCAAAGCGCTTTACATTATTGATCCATTATTCATTCGCTCTCACATTCCCCCTTTGGTGGTGGTAAACTACATCTGTAGCCACAGCTGCCCGGGGACAGGCTGACGGAAGCGTGGCTGCCAATTCAGCACCACCAAACATTCATACACACTGGTGTGAGTGACACTGGAGGAAAGGAGGGTAAAGTGTCTGACCCAAGGACACAACGGGCAACGGGATTCGAACCACCAACCCTTCGGTTATTGGACGACCTGCTCTACCTCCCGAGCAATGGCCACCCTGTAAATTGCTTAAGAAAGGTTAAATAGAGGGGGAAAAAAATCCTTTGAGGACTGTCACTGGGTCTTTATGGTAAAATGGACTGCATTTACATACCTTCATGGTGCCCAAAGTGCTTTACAAAGACTCAAATTCACACACACTAGTAAGCAGCTGTCACCATGCAAGGCGCTGCCAGGCTCTACTTGGAGCAATTCAGTTTCTTGCCCAGGGACACTTGAACATGTGGACAGTCAGAGCCAGGATTCGAACCACTGACCCTTCAGTCATTGGACAACCCACTTTACCAACTGAGCGACAGCCGCCTTTACGATTTTAAATACATATAACAACCCATCATACATTATACATTTTATCACATTTGTGATATCCTGATAAATCTAATACATTTAATTGCTGGTTTCATTTGATTACCAATCAGTGGTAGTTTATTGAGTTTCCCTGGGGATGTGCAGAAATGGCACTAAGACCTTTTTTCTGTATTAAACATGAAGTATGATAAATAGTTTTTATTTGTGCACTATTTTTGTAGCACTGTAATCTACTCTGAACTACATTACAGACATTTTTCATTATTGGTCTACCTGATGGCTTAGGCAAAAGGTTAGGCTAACGTGAGCAGTCACAAAATGTAAATGTTATTAGCTAATATAGTTATGTAAGTTTAAGTTAAGATTTAATACTATGTTTGTTAACCTGTATTATTCCTTATGGTTAACATTCTAATTGATTTGTATCTGCACTGGTGGTACAAACAAGAACTCCAGAATCCTATGTCACCTCGGCCATTGCAGAGGTTTCTTTAAGTTCCAATATCTCTAGCTCCCATCAACTTACACAGATTTTTTTTTCCCGTTCTGTCATCCTTGTCTCATTGCTTTTATTTAGAACCTCTAATAGGTGATGTGGTGGTCCATTCTTAAATTAATGCTCTGTTCAGCAGATCTATGGCCAAATAGAACTTTTGATGCCATGTCAGGCTTTCATTGACAGGTCAATATGACACCTCACTCACCTGCTGAGTCAGATTTTCAGAGTTTATTAACATTGTTTTTACTGACAGATGGCTCCACTGTAGTTGTGGTTAATAGGTTCCGCTAACAAGACAGTAAAAAGCCTTTGTCATGCATTGCTTGATCAAATATGCCACAATTTATCAGTATTTATTATCAGTATTAAATGTACCTGCAATCTACCATTTAGCATTCGCACACCCATGACCTTTGCTCTCCTTCAGTTTTATTCAAATATGATGACCTCCAAAAAGTCAACACATTGATAGCAAACCCTGACGCAAACAATCAGAACACAGCACCATAATGTCAAACCCACTGAATTAATATATTGTACCAGGACTGCATTCTGTGGTTAATATTTTAAAAATGTTCAGATTTTAACCAAATGACTCCTATATTTTCTATATTTTTAGTAATGTGTTCAGGCTGATATAGGCTAATGATAATAATAATATCAAATGGTCGCAAGCATAACAAATCCCACCCGTTGCACATTAATTCATTTTCTGAACCATCTTCATCCTCACTAGGGTCATAGGGGTCGCCAGAGCCTATCCCAACTATGTCGCCAGTTCATTACAGGGCTGACAATTAGAGACAAACAATCACTCTCACACCTATGGGCAATTTAGATCAGCTAATTAACCTATCAGTGCATGTCTTTGGATGGTGGGAGGAAGCTGGAGTACCCGGAGAGAACCCATGCAGACGCAAGGAGAACATGCAAACTCCCCACAGAAAAGTCCCACCCCCATTAACTGGTGTTGGAATCGAACTCAGGATCTTCACGAGTGCTATCCACTGCACCACTGTGTCGCCCTCCCCTTGCTCATATTGTAGCTTATTTTGGCATCAACCAGCTGATGTCATCATGCCTATGCATGTGCTGAAGTCAGCATTTCAATTGCCTCGATATATGTGCCAAGTTTGAAGTAAAGTGAAGCAAAATCTATGTTTTTATAGACATTTGAAATTTTGCCCATTATAAGTAAATGGAAATTAAAAAAAAAAATCATAAGAAAATGGAACTTTGAACTACTTTTCCCAAAATGTAATCAGATCTAATCTGGGTCCCAATTTGGTATTAATTCAACTAATGGTTTTGCTCCTAGTGTTAAGCAAATAAACAAATAAACTGAACCAACCTCTTGCCTCCCTTTTGGGGAGTGGGGTAATTACAATTTAATGACACTTGAAAATTTAGGCCTTGTCCTTGACAACCTATGATCTACTGTATGTGAAAAGCAAATCACTATTTTACTTTTAATGTTAAGGTTGGCCTGTGAATTGCAGCCCAGTGGTTTCACTGACAAGGGCTAAATATCATTCCTCTAAAATTTTCTGGTCCACATCTCATCACTGAAAAATCAATTATAGGCCAGGAGAAGGATTAGCTCCTTATTGTAAGATTTGAGTTTACAATAATCTCCCTAGTCTGTACACAAGAGAAGTCACTTTAGACCACCCACTCCACCCCCATGTCATCTATGATCTTTATGGAGTTTTGGAAGCAGGCATTGTTGTTATAATCCTGCTCCCACTGTCTTGGTTGTCCAAGTGGTACATGTTATGTTTGGAGCAACAACAGAGGGGAAATAGCATAAAAAGTAGGGCATGTTCAGTCACTATCTGTGCACCTGAATAATTTCTTGGCATGAGTGACTCTTCATTCACCAGTCTGCCAAACAGGCCTCTTGAGCAAAAGATAAACAGTAGCGCTTTATGTGTTCCCTTTGATTGTCAAGTACTATTTTAATTCCAGATTAATTTTCCATGTGAAATGACAAAGCTCTACATTGGAATACTGCAAAATTGTACTTGTTCATTGAATACATTTACAATATACTTATTTACAGTTCGAAGCATTTTCAGTGATCCAAAAATCACTCTTGAGAATGCTGATCTTTTGAGATAAATAGCTGTGTCTTGTGCCACATGCCAGCTGGTGCTAGAGTGGCATTTACTTAAACCCTGTCTCTATACTCAAAATAGGGGTATTATTGAGTTCCTGTTGGCGCAGTCATTCTCTCTCAATTAGCCCAAGCAAACGAAGCAATGCCATTCAGAAATAGAAATGGAGCACACTCACTCTGCACTGTATGAAATGTTAACACTGTTCCTTCTTAGCCAAAGCAAGGTCTTTTCTCACACTGTCTTCAGTGTCGTGCCATTTCAGATATATTATGTTATGATAAAGCTGTTGCATAATGCAGCGCTAAAGTGTTAGTCCTCATCTGTACACAAAGCCTGAAGTCTGAATGTTCATCCAGTTCACAGTAACATTAATGCTTTATAGCCTGAGTGAATGAGAACATTCTATATTGCTATTCTTTTCTCCTTACAGAACAGTAAATCCTCCCCTCTGGAAGGACTTAATTAAAGGTCAAACAGTGACCACATTGTGTTTACCCTCTGATTGGATGCCAAGTGCTTCCTTTTAGAAACCAAAGTCTGTGGTCAGCAGGGAGAAAACTGGTCACTTTCTAGCATAATGCCATTGTCCTGGAGTAAAAACCAGTAAGTAGAGAGGGAGGGGTCTCTAAATATCTTCCAGGAATACAGAATGCTAAAAATGGGATTTACCCAGAATAACACAATATGCCTTAAAGGTCCAGTATATGATTTATGGGGATTTAGGCAGATGTAATTGTAGAAATTGTTCAGTTATGTTTTCATTAGTGTATAATCAGATGGAAATAAGGATTGTTGTGTTTTCATTTGTTTAGAATGAGCAATTTAGGCAGACTATAACAGTTGATAAAGAAACCATTATTTTACCCACTGAGTTCTGTGCTGCCATTTTGAAGATAGTAGTTTGAAATTCATTCATGTCATGATTATTGTCATGTTGGCATTTTGGAGACAGAAGTGACCATATGTGAACTAAAGTGTGGGACGTGAGGGACCCCGAGGGCTCAGAGGTGAAGTAATGCTAAATGCAGGCATTATTTAACCAAGAAAGCCATTTGTCAGTGGAACCGTTTAACAAGGCCATGTATTTTATTAAATACAGAAAAACTATGAAAATCAGGCAAGTTATTGTACAGGCCTGTCAATCAAAGCCTGACATCAGGCTTCTATTACACCTGATTGAATCTGACTGAAAGAACAAGTGGTGCCAAGCACAACAAACCCCACTCCTCGCACGTATTTGTAGCCTATTTTGGCATCAATCCAGCAGATCTCATCATGTCTGTGCATGTGCTGATGTCAGCATAGATACAGAAAGCATTGAAAAATTTTGCCCATTATGAGTAAATGGGGGGGGTTTCATAAAAAATTTGAACTTTGACCTATGTTTCCCAAAACGTAATCACGTCTATTCTGGGTCACTGGCAATCTATAAACCCAATTTGGTATGAACTCAAAAAAATAGTTTTGCTGCTTAAATGTTATCAAACTAAAAACAATACGCCTTGCCTCCCGTTTGGGGGCAGGGTACAAATTTTAAGGTGGGCCAGATCACTTATCAAAGTGTCCAAATAAAACAGATGAGACTGGAGTGAATCCTGGAGAAAAATTAGTCAGTGGGAGCCAGGGTATTCTGGAGCCAACACTGTATCTATCAGCAGTTTTAAAACAATAATAGCAGATACTTTCACATTTGCTCCATTTTGGAGTTGAGGGCCTTGCTCCTTGGTATCTACAGAGGGAGTGGGTTGGCGTTTCTGGGGTCTACCATGTGGCATCACCAGGTTTCTATGGCAGCTCAGACCAGATTTCCTCTTCTTCTTATGTTTTATATCAGCTGATATTGAGCATTAAAGTGCATGTTGCCTCATCATTGAAAAATCAATTATATTCCAGGAGTATGATTAGCTCCTGACTGTTAATCATGAGCAGCCAATGAAAGATCAGGGGACACTGACTTCAGTTCTGAGATTAAATCAATACAGAAGTACCTTAAAGTTGTGATGCCACTGACAGCCACTGGGATTTGGTTCATTTTGGTTTCCCTTCTTTTATGTGGATCATCAAATAAATGATCTGGTTCATCTGTAAATTATTCACTCATCAATTAGACCTTAGATTATGTCAGACTTTATATAGATTATCCTGAGACTGAAAAAGGACTCTTGTTATTTGATGGTTGATGATGTTTATGAAGTTGTTAAACTGGTGCTTTATATAGGTCACCTCTGACATCATGACCCCATGGCTCCTCCCCTCCAGATATGATCAATTCCAGCTCCAAAAAGCCCACATGGCAGTGGCCAAATTGTAAACCACTGGCTTAAAAATAGAAGACGTCATGGTTCCTTAATCCACTATACAGCCTATGGGAATGACAAAGAATATGACACAGCATTTTAAGTCAACAGTATAAACAAAACCCAACCAGCTAAATGAACATAAAAAAAGTAAAGCGAAAAAAAAAAAAATTTATTACATTATGTGGTAGGCTTTTCATTAACTCATATGGCATTTTACAGAACTGTGTTTAGACTGCTGTGTCATGTTGAAGGTGTCCTTGTAAGCTGTTATGAACCACAACCAAACTTTCTGTTAAATAGCTAGTTTGCATTAATAAAATGAATTCCTCAACTACATTTAGTGGTAATTCTGATCAAAGTAAACCTCAGACGCAGCCTATTGTTAACCTGTGTCTTTTTTTTTAGGTCAACTGATTTGCCCTTAAACCTTCAACATATTAGTATATTAACTATTATTTCGTGTACTGTTCCGTATGTGATGTTTTAATATTACGTATGTTTTGTGTTCATTTCTATGGTTGTGTATTACAGAAGTGTATGTGTGAGTGAATGGGTCTGTGTCACTTTATGAAAGTGATTTTCTGCCTGAGTGGTTGTTTCCCAAATGCTGACGATGTCCTGTAATCCTATTGGGCGCTCCAAAGGCTCCTGTGTCGTCCTCTCCCCTAATCAGAGCCATTCATCAGCACCTCTACAAAGACTCACACACACACACATACACACGCACGCACACACACGCACACACGAATACGGTCACTGTCAATTTTATGCACAGATGCACACTGGCAGATGCACATACCATATATTTATCTGACAATGTCAGAAATGGAATCATACACTTGCACATGCTCCTGAGGCTAAAATGATCTTATAGTGTGTCTGAATGAAACTCACTTTTAATTGCTAAGTGTACAATAAAATCAGGATTCTCCAAAATTAATGGGTGCTCCTGCGCACATGTGCAGTTTGTCTTTTTTTTTTTTTTAGCAGGCCCTTATTGTTTATTAATCTTGGCTAACTCCCTCACTATGCGACTGTAATAACCACTGTGCATGTTTACCTACAAGAGCATCCTGTACAATTATTTTGATGTAGAAGAGTAGGGTTAGATTTTCGGTGGAAATATTCACAATATTCTCTTGAGCTGTTCAGTATTTTACAACATTAGCTACTGATAGCTTAGAAACTGAGCCAACTAATATAAAAATGACTGGCTCCTCTCCTTGTTACCTTCCCAGAAATTCTGCTTCTAACTGTAGTATGGAGACTCCTGGTTTTAAAGCTAAATGTCTTCAACTTAGCATGTCTCACTGTTAAGAGATGTGCTGTTTGGGTCTTTCCTGCATCAAAAGAGGTGGGGAGACTACAGTGACACTGAACAGCTCGGGCCTTTTTTCCCTCTACAGATACAGAGCAAGATACATACATTTGTGCTAGTGCAATGAAACCACTCTTTTTATCTTACACTTCAGCTCACATGCATCTGCTTTTAGCACTGGCATCGTAATACATCATTATAACCCCTGACCCCTGCCATGTAAGGACACACATCACACACAGGACACCCACAATGCAACCCTCCTGGAGAAAAGGCTGAGCTAGTAACATAGTGCAGACAGACAAATTGCAGGTAAATATACTAGAGCCCACAAATCTTATGAAGAACTTTAGAGAACATGGTATCAACTCCTGATAGTGTTATTTATCATGTCTAAACAGTATCTAGTGTCAAGTGTTGTAATATCGACAACTACATAGACTCATTGATGATTTTTGCTAATTTAAAAGATACTTTTACAAGTCAAAGTCTCAGGTTGTGGTAAAACTGTTGAAGTATTAAAGTGAGAATAACTAAAAACTATACTTGTTAATCCAGTAATAGTATGTTGACAACCAGATCAATGTCAAGGGATCACAATGTTGAATGTTTGTTGTTAATAATGTTAATAGTTGTCATTAGTAGCAGCAGTAGAAGTAGCAGCAGTTGTAGTAGTAGTAGTAGCAGCAGTAGTACTAGTAGTAGTTTCGTCTCTGTTTAACCCCAACTGGTCAAGGCAGGCGGTCATCCTCCAGCCTGCTCGAGGTTTCTGCCTGTTAAAAGAAAGTATAAGTAAGTAAGTATGTAAGTAAGGACTGACAGTCCTCCTCCATGGCCTCCCTGAACTCCTCCCAGACCTGAATTTTGACCTCCACAACCCCTCAGACTGTGGCATGCCTGGCCTGCCAGTACCCATCAGCTGCCTCGGGAGTCCCACAAGCCAGCAAGGCTCAATAAGGCTCATTCTTCAGCTTGACAGTGTCCCTTACTATGTCGATGTCCACCACCGGGTCTAGGGGTTGCTGCTGTGACAGGCACCGGAGACCCTGGACATGGTACACTCGGACTCAATTTCCCCTGCCTCCCCCAAAATCTGGGAGAAGCTCTTCCAGAGGTAGGAGTTGAAGACCACATTGACAGAAGGCTCCACCAGACGTTCCCAAACAGACCCTCACAACATGTTTGGGCCTGCCAAGTGTGTCTGGCTTCCTCCTCTGCCAGTGGATCCAATTTACCACCAGGTGGTGATCGGTTGACAGCTCTGCCCCATACATGACCGGCCTGTGCTCAAACATGGCGTTTGTTATGGACAAACTGTGACTAGCACAGAAGTCCAATAACAGAACACCAATCGGGTTCAGATTGTGGAGGCTGTTCCTCCCAATCACCCCCCTCCAACACCCACTGTCACTGCCCACATGAGCATTGAAGTCCCCCAGAAGAACAATGGAGTCCCCAGTCGGAACACTATCCAGTACACCTTCCAAGGACTCCAAGAATGCCAGGTACTCCGCACTGCTGCTCGGTCCATAGGCCAAAACAACAGTGAGATATCTGTCAACTGCTGCCCAATCCACACTGCACCTGTTCCCTATGGTTCCCTTGGTGGTTGGTGCCCTCTGGAGGTTGGGCCCATGTCCTCTGTTTGGGCTGAGCCCAGCCAGGCCCTGTGGGCAGAGGCCCAGCCACCAAGTGTTCACATACATGCCCTGACCCCAACCTTAGAAGGGCTAAATAAGACAACATCATGTCTGATTTTCTCAGCTTTTGTGCTGAGTGCTAACAGAAGCCACTTTTACACAGAGAAAAAAAGTAAGATGGTGATCCCACCTTTTTGCCACCATTGACTGATTTCCACAGCAAAGCCAAAGGAGTAACAGAGGTGAGACAGGATGGACTTTTACACAGCAGACCTGCATTCTGGAAACAAAGGGGTGGTGATGCAGCGCAGCGTATAGTGTGATGTATAACTTGTGCGTTCGAAATACCCTAAGCATAGCGGTGTTGCTAACCTGTCCAGAGTCAGTCCGTCTTTCATCGTTCCACAAATGTTAGCATGCTCAGAGTCCTCTGCCCATAGTCTCCTCAGTTTGACATCTTTCTGGTCACGGTGATATCTTTGTTTACTGTACATGGTCCACTCTCGTTTTTAAATCTCCCCACTGCAGAGGTTGCACACACAATACGTTATCAAAACGTCACACCTTTGTTGTGGAACAAGAGGTGTTCCTTTTACATAGCATTCTGAAATCATGATTCCACCTTTATCACCGCTCTGTTGCTACCTTCGGAGGCGTTACAGAGCCATGACAGATGTGGGACCAAATGATCCCACCTTTTAGTTTACACAGACGTCGTTCTAGAATGAAGGGGAAATATTCCTGGAACAGAAGTGCTGTGTAAAAGGGGCTAAAGATAAACCAAACAGCTCTGTTTCACAGTCACAGAATCTGAATCTGAGTCCTTACATGCTGTTTGTTTCCATCCTGTTACATCTACAACTCAGGCTTTTCCTCATATGCTTTTGTCATTATGGACTATCCTGTAGATTGCTGTTTCTGCAGTTAAGCACACTTGACATTGGTTGTTTTGAGGAAACATTAGGCTGTTGTATAACTTTATGTCTATATCAAGATGTGGAAATCCTGTATGATATGAATTCCAGGCTGATATTGGTTTACCTGTACAACTAAGAATGAATCCGTTATTAACTGTGAGTGTGACTGAAAGAACTGAATGTGTTCATATTGTTGTAGTTACAGTATGTGCTGTAAATCATGTATGACAGAAAATATCCCTAGGTGTTGATATTGTCCTTTGGATTGTGATCACAGGCTCCAGTCTGTCAGTATGAATCCTATATAAGTTATTGGTGTTCCAAGCAACTCATGGCCTATGCTTTAAACCTATGATTGTGTGTGTGAACTGAGAGAACTGGGGGGTCAAACACTGTTGTCCTGGGAGAATTGGTCAATACCGTTGTGGATGATGTCGGGGTCACCACAGAAGCTATTGGTAGAAATGTGGAAATGTTTTTTTTTGTTTGTTTTTTTTTACTTTTACTCTTTGAGAACAGTTCAAAATTGTACTTTTGCAATTTTACTTGTGTAAAGAAGTCAATTCAGGACTATGGCAGTGCACTATAGTATATATATCATTAATGTAAACACTGTATTATACATGCATTTTAGTGATGTTTATCCAAGCATACAGGCATTCACTTTAAGAACGTTTGAAGCTGGCATTTCTCTGTTATAAAACTTGTACAAAGCTACTACACAGGATTTGCATTCAGATGTTTAATTATTCAAAATACATTAAGTCGTCAGGACATAAATGAGCTTAAACCTCTTCATCCATTCATTCAGAAGCCACCCATTTTTATGTTCTTTGGGTTTTGTCTTCTGTGCTGCTGCATCATGCGAGAGTGTAGTTAAGTGTAAATGACAGGTTTGTTTTGTGTAGTTGGGCTTAGATTGAGTGATTTCTGGTTCAGTTACCATAGTTACTACATTGATACTATGTCAGTCCATTTTTTGTTTCTCACACTTAGGCTATGATTGTGAAATCTGAAAGACAGGTAGTCTTTTTTTTAAATCTAATAAATGTCAAGATGTCAGCATTTCAAAGATGAGCATGTTTTAAATATTAATAATGATATTATTGTCTGTATTGAATGCCTTATTTATTCTCAGCCCATCAAGCTGAATAAGGACATCAATAGATGCATTATGCACTGATTGACTGTGTCATGATTTTACACTTCGTAATATAGACATCACTGTCATCATCAACTGCCATTGTCCAGTTGCATGTTTTGGCTTCTTAATTTCCTTGACCCCTTCCCCAATGAACGTCATAACAGCTTATTGAGCTATATGTTATGGCTAGGTGGCACTGTTAGTTTGTATAGTGGTTCTGCGACCAAGAATCATTGTGT
>JAPTYQ010000017.1:21959127-21970855 GCA_029814465.1 Ostorhinchus cyanosoma | reverse complement strand
ATTCACACCTACTTCGTTTGGTCAGTTTAAAACAGATCAGAGTTTATTTCCATGGAAAGTCCAGACTTTTTTTAGGTGTGAATCCAAACATGCGAACTTGGATTCGAATTACACAAGTGGATTCCCTTCTAAATGGACTCTGGGCCAGTTCGCTTCCGGTGTGAATATAATCGGCCTCCAGCCAAAACAAACCAAGGAACCATGTGCCATTTTGTGCTTGATGAGCCACCGTCACCACTGGAAGTAGTTGAGCCACACAGAGGGTCAGAGCGACTGTAACAGCAGCAACCATGAACTATGGACAGACGTGGAGCAATGAGACTGAATGTCTCATTAACATTTGGTCAGATGTGCATGTTACCAAACTGACCTGTTCTTGACAGTTAACATTATTTTCGGAAATTTGTGTCTAAAAATAGAATACATATCCCGAAAACGATAACTGTACTTAGGATCTCCATGTTTATTTTCATCAACACCTGCTCTCTCTGATTCACCCCACCGCTGACTTTTCTGTCCAATTCCAGTGCACTTCGTCACATGCGTGCTTCCGTTTAGAAATTTTGGTCCACTAGCAAAAAGTATAATAAGAATACGATCCAACCCAAACGAAAAAAAAAAAAATAACAAAAGCGGACCAAAGGACTTTCCAGGTGTGAATACACCCCTAGATATCAGGCCTGACACAATCAGATCTTTAACTACATTACATTCCTTTAGAGACAAATTTGTTCCATGGATATTGAAATTTGGTACTGTATAACAAATACCAAAGTTCTGTGCCAAGCCATAGCGTGGTATAAGGTTCCTCTCATGCCAGTATTGGAGACAAGTCTTTGATTATAATTGTGATGGATGGTTAAAACATGTCTCCTGTTTTGTGTTCATGTAACTCAAGGGCTTGTAGGATTTGTCTGTACTACCACATGCTCATGCAAAATGTGCTGATCACAGTGCAGTTGCTTTATACAAAATATACCAAGACCCAAATTAGCATTTTATGGCACATTACAGTTCAGTTATTTTCCCCTTGATGAACTCTGAATGTCTGTTAATAGTTTTAATTGCCGCTTCATCACATTTAATATATAAATGTGACTGATTCTGATGCTTAAGTCAAAAGGAAACGTGCTTTGCTGAAAATAGCTCACACTAGGCAAAAGGAACATCAGCAAAGTATTGCTTGTCTCCTAAAAATACCTACATATAATGAGGCTCTTATGATTCTATTTCTGTCTGAGCTATCAATAACATTGGGGAATAGTGACAGTTAATGAATACCCACTTCTTCCTGCTCGACAGCACATCTAAACCTGCTGAGTCCACCCAGAGCAGAATGTGCAAAGCAGCTTTTCTCTTTGTTTTACTGGTGGATTGACACTGTTAATACACTGTAAAATGCACCCTGACACACAGCACACACAGCATCATCTAATTACTCATCATCTAATTATGTCAAGAACAAAAACATAGACCTTTGTTACTGGATTCATGCTCGTGTTCACTTCAGCTTCTGCCCTAATGACCATTAATCCTTATAGTAAGACGTCTTCATTCCCTTTTAAATTTAGCAGCCTCTCAGACTATTCATTCTCCAGAAATCTTAATAAGATACAACTATTTCATCTGCCTATTAATGTGACTTGAAGACAAATCTACAGGCTTTTGATTAATAAGGGTTTGGTGGTGGATGTCACTGATTGATTCTTGCTTGTACTCCACTGTTCCCTCTAGACCAGATCCTAATGAGTCCATGGCTGTTCATAGTAGGCCCATTTACCCCAAATTGGGTCTCATTAACTGGTCATCGCATTTTGCTACAGTTTAACAGCAAGCAGTGTTTTACCTCACTTGCCCATTTGTCACTTCGTTAAACAGTTGCTTGGTTGCTTTCATGGTGACAAAGAGATGAGACCATTGAGATCAATGCCAAGAATGGGGAATCTTAATCTTGCACTTACTAAGAGATGCAGGGTTTTTGTTTAATTTTTTTTATTTTTATTTTGCCTATTTATTATTTTTTAAGTAAAATAAAGACCGAGTTAAAAGTTGATGAGTCACAATGAACCAGCACATGAAGTTGGAGATGCAGTGTGAAGTCAAGCTTTGTCAGTGGTCACCAATTTTGCTTCACGGCAAGAACAACCTGGATTCAATTTCTTTTTTTAAAAAATTCAATTCCTAAGCAGTTTGGAAAATGGATGGATGGGTTTTTATCTTTGGCCCTGCACAGGCCGTTCAAGTTCAAACTCACTATAGCGAGTTTCTCTTTTGCTAGTGTAACCAGGTAGTACTGGGTGTATTTACAGCTGAAATGACTCAAACCCCTCTTTGATGTAATACATTAAATTGTAGTTTTTTCTACTTACATTTATTAATTTGTAAATTGTATGTGTATACTAAAATGGAATTTGTTGTGTTCATCTAAAACTGTGGTTTTCAACCTTTTTTGGCTCCTGATCCCATTTTAACATCGCAAATTTCTGGCGGCCGCACTCATTCAAAACAGAGACATAATTTTGCTCAAATTAATTTGCTTTTGACCATGTAATAGTTTGCTATACTATGTTGCAAATAAGGGTTAATTTTAGATGTCATTTAGTCTATATAATGTATATTACTATGGACGGAGGCAGAAAAGCCAGGTTGAGATTACTGCACAAAGTGAGAGTTTTATTTTCCTTGGTCAGGATATGTACAGTCAGTCCAGCTTGTATTTACTAGGCTGACTATTAATACTGAAAAAATAATAACTCAAACTATGAATTATGAAAGAGCTGCAGCATTTGAAACCGACCACAGTGAACATTTGACAGATAAACAGTACCACAGTGCTTCAGTTTCAGCTTCACAATTTGTCACGTCTTTTATGGATTGGGATTGTCTCTATCAACTAAACATATTTTTTTATTAGTAAATTTTTTTTAATGGTATGAATTACTAGAAATTTCAGGCGACCCCATTTGAATTCCAGGTGACCCCACGTGGGGTCCCGAAAAACATAAATCTGAAATGTATTATTAGTTTCCCGTCTTGGATTCATAAACTTAAAATAAATGAGTTAGATTTAGAGGATAACTCTGTGCATATGTGCAAAAAGACTTCTGTTTCACTGTGCCCGCCACCGAACCCCATGTTTTTCCTGTAGCAGTAGATAAGAATTTTTATCTATTGTGATGCAAAATGTAGTTAATGCAGTTGAGGTTGAGCAAAATCTGTGCAGCAAGCCATGAAACCTTACCTGATGAAAATTTGTTTGGTTTAGAGTTGTGACTTTTACTGCAGTCGTTTGGAGGTCACTAAATGCTCAGCAGACCTAAGACAGACTGACCGTGGGCACTATATACATTGTAAAATAATTTTTCTTTTAAATATTGATTCCTGTAAACCATCGTTTGACATTTTTTTGTCCTATGGACTGTGGTGCATGGTTTCAAGCTTTTTGACTTTGCTACATCCTAATACATTTGCTATACTATGTTGCAAATATCCCCCACCCCTGCAAAATGCAACTTTTAGCTGTAACCGTGAGTACAGGTACGTAGACATACTGAGATGGAGAAGATCACAAACAAACCATGGTTATTATCAACAACTAATCTACGCTAGTTAACAGTAAGCGAAGTCATGTCATTTTTTCTCGGGGTAAAAGGTTGACCTTCCCCATGACGATTTTGGTCAATTTCATGACGGAATTTATGAGCATCTATCAAAGAGAAAACAGTGTTAAATTAATTTTATTTAGCTTTTACTGACATTACATAGCTTGTAACATAGAACGTTTAAGAATAAGCTTCTAAACATTTAAGTAATCTACACCGAAATGACTGCTTTATATATAAAAGCACGATTTGGTAGGGAATACGGTCAGTTTATACCAGTATTTACTCTAAATCGAATTAGCTAATCTGTGACAAATGACTGTCCACTACATTCAGGAGTTACCGGTCAGCTCTGGCCTCCTGTAAACAGATGACACAACTGTGGAGTTCACCGTGATCAGGAAAACTACCGCAGAGGAATGCAGGTTCAAATAACAGCAGAGGCATTGAAGAGCTGCAGATTGTAAATCCTGTTTTAAGGAAGGTCCTGTGTCAGTTGTCACATATGTTGAGTATAGTGTTTTAAAATTCATTCCATGCTCATACTGAACTACCTTTTGTTTCAGCAAATAAAGCCTGAAGAATATGGAAAGATGTTAAGCATAGATGATCTTGCAAATATGAAAGGTTGAAAATAAGTAATGTCTTTTGAATGCGGAGGCCTGTTTGACATATCATTTTTAAAACACACTTTGTAGTTGCGGGTTTGTAAGATGTGAATAATCCACATGTTCCTGTATACTAAATATTAATAATTAATCTGTCTGTTTCCTTTGATGAGTGCTCTTAAGCTTTTTTTATTTTTATTTTTTTTTTATGTGTCTTTTTTTTTGCAGTGTTTTTTTCTGTGTAAATGTGAAACTTTAGTTAGTGCACATCTTTTGGCAAGAAGAAGACAAATAAGACATAACTCCATGTTAAAATCGATTCTTTGGTATTAGTTTTTGATCATATCATGTACTTCAGTTTTGATTACATTCTTTACACCTCTAACATAATTATTTAATTTGTAGTTTGATCAGTTTCACCAAACTTCTTGCTACAATCTCCTAGAGGTGTAACTATTATGCTACTTTGTCTATATGGTCTCAAGATTATCTGCATCACCACCATTGGAGATGCATGTTACATAAGGATACAGCTATAGTATTGGCCAATAAGAATTTAGTATGAACAGATTTGAAACCAAATCTCATTAAGAGCCAAAGCATTTTTTAAGAAATTAAAAAAAAAAAATGTAGCACTATTTTTTCATTGTATGTTGTTAGCAGTAGTGCTGTTCATTTCAATTGACTAAATTAAAGCTGTGGAACATTGGTGTAGAAGCCACAGGATATCTACTGCTCTTTGAAATGCCAAAAGATTTAAAAAAAAAAAGTTTGTTGTAAAAAAAAAAACATTACATTGCAATTGCATCTTCTGTTTTTCAATGAGCTATGCCCTCATATCGCTTCTTTTTCTCCTCTGTAGGATAATGAATGTGGACATGCCAGGAGTGCAGTTTTGAAATAGCTAGCAGGTACTTGTTGCAACATTTTAGGCAGTCATCGACATTTAAGGGGCAGTTTTTGCTATCCATGTGCATACACCGATTGCCCTTGCACATTTAATACACGGAGTAAGTTACTAAATCACACACATAAACATCCTAGCAGACAGCAAACTCCAAAAATAGCAGAAGGCTCTCATGCAGATAAATAGAATTATAAATAAATAAATAAATGGAGTTTTTTTTTAACAGTTAACTGGCATCTCAGGCTTGATTAAACTGTTCCATGTGTGTTCCTAGGATGAACATTTAAAACTAAAATTTATAGTACATTCAACACACACAAAATATTATTAATAATATTCAATATATTCATTTTAAAGACTTGAAAGCCAGTCTCATCAGTGCACATACTCAGTTGGATCAGTCAGAGAAATTTTGCAGATGAACTCAGTGTCTTTGGATGTAGATGATGGATATGAAACCCAAAGTAGTGGTGATGTCCTGCCCTGTTTGAACACAGTGAAGTAAGTCAACTGCTACACAGTTTCAGTTTGACTGCACCAATAAGGCTGCAACCCTATATATTACACCCCTATATATTAGAATAAAACAAACAAATCTCTTTACAGTGTTTGTCCTCCATATTTCTTTGTTATAATTAGAGCTGGTCATTTAGTTAACATTACCTTTCTCTCGTTCAAAGCAAACAGTAGCTAGTGCTGTACATTGTTGCTGCTGTAGAGGAGCAGGGGATTTATCCATCCTGACACCTGCTAACAGTGACCCATTCTTAGCATGAGAGTCTGCTGTAAACAAGTCTGATATTATGTCCTTGTTGTTGTCTTTTTGATGTACCATATGTTTATTAAAATGCACAATATGCCTTTGTCTGGGTTGACTTTTGTTCCCTGTGTTGTTCTAGAAATAACATTAGAAACACACACACACACTGTGTTAATAATTGATGTAGGAAGCATATGAGCACACAGTAGTGCTTACACTTCAGGATGATGCAGAGCATGTTTTATGAATGTGTAGATGCAGTACATAACAACCCCCTGAAGGACTGGATTTAAACTTGTACTGGTGAGAAAAACTGAGCGTGAGAGAGCACTAGCTAGAGATGCAGTTCTGGGTTTCTTCCACCACTCACCCACATGAAAAGAGCTTTTATTCCTGAGAGACAGAACGGCAGAGCAAGGGAGGGGAAGAAAAAGTAGTAGGTAGATGATAGAAGTCGACTGGTGCTGCTGCTGTGTGGGGGGATGGAGGAAACCCTGTGCAGAGTTGGCATCTTTCTGGCCTCTGATCTCCACTGACGCTCTAAATTCGCATTAGTGTACTTGCAGGGCAAACGGAAAGCACTGAGCACTGTCCTGATGAAAGAGGGAGTTGGAGGCAGCAGGTACTGTACGTGCAAAGGGAGGATTTTCAACCTGATAAAACATACCTCTGTGTCATTCTCCCCGAGCGTTGATTGTCCTCTCCAGCTGTTCTTTGTAGGTTAGGAGCAGTTGTACCGCCGGTCCCAGAATGAAAGCCTTGTCACCTCTCTTCTCTTGCACTAGCGCTGACATACACACACGATGAATCACACCTCTAGAGCAAGCGTCTGTCAGCGTGTCCACCCATTTTACGCCACACTCCAAGCTGTCAGTCCATCGTTTTTAATTGGCAGTGGGCCTGCTTGGTGGCAGCGGTGGTGACAGTGGGTGGAGGATTTGCACAATATAGAGAGAAGTAGACATGCCAAACATTTTTCTTCCCGGTTTCAAACGATAGGCTTCCCTGCCCAGTATGACCACAGCTTTATTATTAGCTGCTGGGCAATTAAAGGTCCAGTGGCTTTGTCGGAGCCTCGCAAGGGGTGCAGAGGGACTAATACTCACTGTATACCTCACTAACCCGCAGCCCTACAGTCAGCGCAGGGTCTTAAACCATGGTAATAATTCATAAGCTTTATCCTCCAGGTGACTGCAACAGCATAGGGTTAGCTCTGCTGCAATAGCATCATTAGCTCTTTTAAACAGAACTAGAACCCGAATAATGGAAGTGGATGTAGCTGCTGTGATATCAACCATTGGTCTGTAGATGTTGACAGTCAAAATTTGAGACTGTGGTTTGGCTGTCATCATTGTGGCCATTTTGAGGTTGGAAAAAAAAAAGAACAAATGAGAAATGTGAGGGTAACAAATGGTAAAAGCCACCAACCTAACGATACAACCACAGTAAGATAAGACTTCCAGAGTAAGGAAACTCAAGTGTGACAGCAGCATTTAGAGTAAAGTGAACATGCAGAGTGGGAGGATGGTAATGAAATATGACAAATAAAAAATAATGAATAATATAGTTATAAAGGGCGACACAGTGGTGCTGTGGATAACACTGTTGCCTCACGACAAGAAGGTTCTGGGTTTGATTCCAACCAAGGACCTTTCTGTGTGGAGTTTACATGTTCTCCTTTTGTTTGTGTGGTACTCCAGCTTCTTCCCACCATCCAAAGACATGCACTGATAGGTTAATTGGTTAACCTAAAATTGCCAGTAAGTGTGATTGGTTGTTTGTCTCTATATGTCATCCCTGCAATGACCTGGTGACTCATCCAAGGTGTACCCTGGCTTCATAGGGAGCTGGGATAGGCTCCAGCACCCCCACGACCAGGGAAGACGAAGTGGTTTCAGAAGTTGAATGAATGAATAAAAATAGTCATAAAATATCTATAAATATGCACATTTTTTCCTTAAAAACAGGCTATGTAGCCTAAGTAGCAGGTTAGCTAACACATGAATTAATGCAATACTAAAGAGTGCTGGCACTGATGTGGGACGGAGCAAAATATTAGCTTTCACTTAGAAAGCTCTCTGACAATCTGACAATTAGAAGGAGTAAAACAGATGGAAATTACAGAGACTTTAAATAAATAAACAAATACAACTGTGGTATCCTTTGAGAATCACTTTCAGTCCAAAATGAGAATAGCTCTGTTGCTGCTTGAGTTTATTTCAATGAAACAATGAGCTTTGAGTTCATGTGATGTCAGTGGCTAATATAGCCATGCATGTTTTAGTCATTATAGTTGTATTTCTGGGACAAAAAAACATCATTACAATGCTTCTTTCGGATACCACGCAGCCATGTTTTTTACAAGTTAACTCTCACCCCTGGTTTGTTTGATCCAGAGTTGCAGACCCAAACTGAACTGTACTTTGGTTTGCTTCTAGTGTAAAAATACATGTGTTGTTTCAGACTTTCAAACTATAGTTATTCCAGAAAGTTGCAGCAGGCTATCACCAGTTATTAAACAAAAGAAAAAGAATTAGAAGATGAAAAGGTGGGAAGAGGAAGAAACAAAGTTTTTAATAGAAATGTGGTTGGTCCAAAAAAATCAAGGCCAACTTGAACAAACACATAATGCTGCAGTGTGAAAATCCCATGGGTGTAATAATCATCGTGGAAGTGATTATCTTTTTCTCATCTTTTTTTAAAGCCCTTTCTCTTGTCTTAACATCAAGAGCTTCTATTTTATAAAGTCGACAGAAATAGAACATGGGCTGAAAAATACTTATGACAGCTTTTTCAACATTTGACAGGCCGATATAATAAAAAGTGAAATACAGTTGTAAGCCATAGTGGAGCTGTCACTGTGCATGCTCACTTACTGTACAAATACACCACTGCCATCACGCATTGTGTTGTGATTTAAGGTACAAAATATAATTCTGTGGAGCACAGCATTTAGTTTTGTTTTACAGCATCTGTAAAAGATACGGCGCCAGATAAAACCCTAATTATATAAAAGCTTGTCCTCAATGTTTATGTGATCCAATGTCAAAGATCACAAAGATTTTGCTTTCCTAAGCTGTTCAGGCATCGAAGACAAACCTAAAAGGCTAGATGGCAAAGTCCCAATCACCTCATGTCTGTGATTTTTCACTTTTACTAGACTCTGATTTGCCAAGAGGGATCAACATGTTGGTCTGGAGTTCTGGAGGAGCTTATAAAACTGTCATGATCTAGCTGGAAATTTGTATAGTCGGCAATGTTAAATGCACAAGAGATGGGGAAGCCTTTAACACTGCATTTAATACATCATGATGTTTTCAGTAAGTACAGCACCGGTGGTCTGGATGGGCTTTCTCCATCACGGCTTCATGATCTGGGTTCATCAGACTTAATTCTCAAGTTGGTGCATTGATTTTAGTATATTTCTTTTATTGATTTCATCCTGTATGTAAACACATTTTTTCTTTTACTTTGTATTGCACCTTTTACTTCATGTGAAAATATGCCATTTTTTCTAGTTACATCTTTTACATTTTGTTCCGTGTTGTACATTGTTTTTATCTCTATCTTTTATGTTATTTTCAATTTGTTTTTTATATTGTTTTTAACTTGTTACGTCTTTTACATTTAAATTTTTTTTTAAATCACATAATTTTAACAACATAATAATATTTTGCGCACTTATTTATGTATATTTCTTGAATTATCATATTGATGATATATTGTCTAGAACATTTTGTACAAGTTGCTGTTCTAATTGTTGTAATAGAGTAGTAGAATATACACGCAGTGTGTATATTCAGAGCTCTATATCTGTTTGTATATGCTGTAAATGTTATATACTGTATCTTTCTACTTAAAGTTTTATATACATATGTATATATAATTTTTTCAATTTTTCTTTATTGTTGTACTGACAATTTCTGTCCAGTTACTTTTTATTAAACATGAATGGAGCCACTGTAGCAAACAATATTTTCCCCTTGGGATTAATAAAGTATTCTGATTGTGATTCCGATGTCACACTATTTTTTATCCTGTTATCTGTCTTTTTTGCATCCTTTTTATCTTTTATGTCCATTTTTCATCTTTTATCTAATTTCTTTTACCCGATTTTCTTTTTCTTTTACATGGTTTTCATTTGTATCTTTTACAATTATCTTTTTTTTTGCCTGTTATCTTGAACTTTTCTTTTGTTTTGTTTCATTTTGTCATGTCTTTTACACCATTTCCATCTCATTACATCTTTATATTGTGCCTCTTGTGGTCTCTTTCATGTCTGCATTGATTATATTGTTCTCCCTTTTGTTAAATCTTTTACTTGGCTTTTGTCTTGTTGCTTGATATTGTTTTCATCCTGCATTTACATTATTTAATTGTATTTCTCAGTTCACTTAGTTTCATATTTTATGGCATTTTTGCCATTTTTCGCCTGTTTTTTTTTTTACATCTTGTTTCACTTTACTGTTTACTGTGTTATGCGTTTTTCTTCAAGTGACTTTTTAAAAAATCTGATAATGTCTCTTATGAGTTTTGTCTTTTCTGTTGTCTTCATGTTTTCAAGTGATATATTTTTTTGTATCTTTTTCACCTTATGTCATTTTAGTTATGGTAGTTCTTTTATCTTTTTGTGGCTTATATTTTTTTCATCTTCTGGTGTCTTATTTTCTTTTGTTACATCTTTTCATCTTGTGGATTTTATGTTTTGCGTTGCCGCATCATTTCCAAAATTTCTGTCTTATTTTTCATGTGTGTGAGAAATGTAGTCTTCGAGTATTTTTGTAAAATTATTCTCAGTATTGGGAAGGTTCTCAATGATTGAAAATTATCCTCAAATGAACTGATCATGGGCGACACGGCGGTGCGGTGGATAGCACTCGTGCCTCACAACAGGGTTTGATTCCAGCACCAGTCGATGGGTGGAACCTTTCTGTGTGGAGTTTGCATGTTCTCCCTGTGTCTGCATGGGTTCTTTCCATGTACTCCAGTTTCCTCCCACCATCCAAAGACATGCATTGATACTTTCATTGGTTAATTTAAATTGCCCATAGGTGTGAATGTGACAGTGACTGGTTGTTTGTCTCTGTGCCAACCCTGCAATGAACTGGCGAGTCATTCAGGGTGTTCACCCATAAGTAGGTGGGATAGGCTCCAGCGACCCCAGTGAGGATAAAGCAGGTTCAGAAGATGAATCAATCAATCAATCAATCAATCACTGACTGACTCAAGGAATCATCTCATTTACCGAGTTGCTTTGGTGTAAATGTACAGATTTCCCTTCAAAATGGAGAGGGACAAAATTTGACAGAAAAATAAATATTGATGTCTGAAAAAAAGATAGTATTTGTATTTACTTCCCACCTCAGCTGGGTTAACTTCTATTCTTTGACTAATGTGAAACATGCAGAATTAATGTACACTCAGCCTTCCAACAGGAGCTATATCTTATGTGTGCTACCGCTTCTATACTGCATCCTGGATCTACGACTGTCACAGGATATTTCTTCACCGCCCTACATAAATAATGCTGGGCGGTGGGTGCGCTCGTGCTCGCTGGTGGTATGAGGTGTACACATCTATGTATGGGGATCCTGACCGCCTGTGGGATTCACTGCAAAGCGGTCTTAACCAGAATATACAGCCACTCATTAACTGACGTCGGAGCAGTCATTCTCAGTCTCATTAATCATCGGCACTTGTAGCGGCCGATTCGACATCGAGCTGACATAGCATTTCTGGAAATATATAGCCTCATGAGGCGAGGAGGGGTGGGGGGTCTCTGAACAGCCATCCTCCATCTTTCTCCCATGTCATCCATCAGTCTACTACATGCTTCTCTCTGTTACTTCAC
>JAPTYQ010000017.1:21941456-21955852 GCA_029814465.1 Ostorhinchus cyanosoma | reverse complement strand
TATAATTCAAATAATGACATTTACTTTGTATAATATAACAGAAAGCATACAATCTGAAGTACATTAACATCAAAGGGTATTGGATGACTGTTGGTACAAAGTAAACAGTTCCTTACATGTTCATGATCCTGTCGTGCCATGGCACACGCCTGATGTCACTGTTGTAATAGTGCTATGTCATAAGGCAGAAGTGATAGGTTTTTATGATTGTATTATGTTATATTATGTGTCTATGCATGCCTTTATATTTATTTATGCATGATTTTTTTTTTGTTTACTTAGTTTTTTATGCTTCGGGTTTTATTGTGTTTTACCTTAGTTTTTATGTGCATGCACAACTGTTGTTTTCACACTTCTAGCCTCAATTGGACTAAATAAGGGTTAACCTGCACATGTAGTGGGTCTGTTGAACAGCATAATCAGCCACTATGAGGAGAGGAGGATTCCCACAGCCAATCCATAGCTGGGAGGAGGGCTCAACGGTGGAAACACAGGAAGAAAAGGCCGACAGCAGAGGAGAGGATGGCGTGTGGCTGCAGCAGAGCACAGACCTGTCCAGCATTGCGGTAACGAGGACACCGTGGTTCAGCGTGGCGGCGACAGGATTGTGAACAGCAGACGAGGGGATTCCACTGACAGTGCGACTGAGCTGTAAGACTGACCACTGATGCCAGTTTGTATTTGTGACCTGGGAAGACCAGTGCTGTGCCTGAACTGACTTCATGGACGGTGGTGTGGTGCTAGGACTCCACAGAGCTGTGTGGACTGTGCTGAGAGAAACAAGACTGGACAGACTTCTAGGGCCTTTAGTGATAGGGTTGGGGTAAAGGCAAAATTATTATTGGATTAAATCCCTTTGTACTGTTATTGTCTGTTCTGGTAGTTATTTTAAAAACACTGCCCTGCTTGACTTTACATACCTGTTTTAGAGTCCTAGGTCCCCTTCTAGGTGGTGTTGTCGTTTTTAGTCTTTTTAAAAATATCATTTTGAAATTTTGGTTTTATTAGTTTCAGTCTGTAGTTTTAGGCCACACGGCCTCCACTTTTTACTGCTACAAGTAGTTCCTCTGTATCTTGCCATCAAGGAACAAATAACATTTTGCACATCAGTCAGATGCACATATTCATGCCATGCACCAGGAATGAGGTTCCCATTATAGTCTTAGTGGTTGACCTCATTTGCCTTGGCTTGCGGATCCAGAGTCTGGAGTAAATTGTGTAAAGTCAAACACACTTCCACCGCAACGGCAGCATTCCCAAGTTGTAGATCGAGATGGGTGAGTAGACACCGCTACCGGTAAAAAAAAAAAAAAAAAAAGACACCGCCACCGGTGTGCCAAAATCCTGAGGGCATTCTTGATGACTCCAGTCTGTAGTTGGAGACCTGGTCCTTTGGTGACCCTCCCCTATGGCTGTAGAGTTTCATCATCCATGTTTTCAATGGGAACACATCATCACCAATCATAAAATATGGCATGGCTCTGTCATCAGGTGATCCGGGTCCGGTACGCTGCTCTCCAGGGCTGGGTGAAGACAAGAAGAGTTGAACACCCCGACATCAGAGGCATCCGGATCCCCCCATGTTACACCAGATGAACCTGTAATTGGCGTCAGCTAGTGCGAGGAGTATGATCGAGAAGAAGCCCTTAAACCTGAAGTAGTTGCTGCCGCTGTTATTGAGTTTCTTCATCTCTGTGTGCTTTCCATCTATGGTGCCGCAGCAGTGGTGGAAATTTCCCCTCTGGCTGAACTTGGTGGCCACCTCGTACCGCTGGTCTGGTGTCGATGAAACAGTGATGAGTTCATCCTTAAAATTCTCGTAGATTGCTTTGCAGTCCATGAACACAGAAGAAAATGAATGTTTGGCAATGTGTATTGTTCATGTCAGTAAACATGTTTAAAGGTATTCACCTTGGATATAAACAGTGAAAAGGTATTGTGAGCCACACGGAAGCTAAAGGCTAAGGACCAGGGACTATTTTCAGTTGCAAGAAAGTGTGATGACCAGCTTTAGACCGAGATCCGGCTGTCTTTTCTTCCTGTAATCACACACATAAAATAGATAATTATCTTGTAAAATTGAAGAAGACAGTATGTTTGTAAAAGTACATAAAATAGGCCACAATTAAATTCTGTTGTTTGCAGGAAATTACACTAACTTCTCACTTTTCATGAATGCGATTCAAAACCTGGGCAAAGGTGTCGCGGATCATTCAGAGGTACACCATGTAGTCACCTGCCGTCTCACAGTCCAGCTCAGTGAACAGAGTCTCGTACTATCTATTTATACATATGCCGTCTCTGTATCCACGGTCGTACCCACAAACGTCTCTGTCTTCTATGGTTCTTCTGCTGCTGCTGGACCAAAACAGTGGCCACAACCGCTCAATCTTTCTCTTCTTCATCTTGCACCTGTAGAAGTTTCAGTCTTTGGGCATTACTGCCTTCTTGAATGTGATCATCATGACATAGAGAGAGTGCACAGCCACTGTTTATATACTGATCTAAATATTCCGAAAAAGTGTAAGATCTTCCTAGCAGCGACTTGAGAATGCTGCGAGTTGCACATAGAGATGCCATACGGTCACCTTCATTCATTTATTCATTATCTGGACCCGCTTTATCCTCACTAGTGTCGCTGGGATAACTGGAGCCTATCGCAGCTACTTATGGGCAAAGGCAGGCTACACCAGTTCATCGCAGGCCTGAAATATAAACATACACATTGAGACGAACAACAAATCACTCTCACATTCACACCTATGGGCGATTTTAGATTAACCAATTAACCTATCAGTGCATGTCTTTGGGTGGTGGGCGGAAGCCAGACTACACGGAGAGAACCCACGCAGACACATGCAAACTCCACATAGAAAGGTCCCACCCCTCGTTGACTGGTGTTGGAATCAAACCCAGGACCTTCTTGCTGTGCAGCGCAAATGCTATCTACTGCCCCACTGTGTCACCCATGATCAATTCATTTGAAGCTGAAGTAGCTGTGGATATAGCATGGGAAGGACCCAAGGTACCCTTACAAATAAGGTGAGAACTCTACAATCATCATACTACAGAAAATGACATCATTTTCTCAAAGGCCTCAAATTGCTCTTGCAATTTGAACTGCACCCATACCAACTTTGTAAGACAGCCATAAGAAACGAATGCTCCCTCAATGTCTACGAAATCCAGATTTCGTAGGAACTGGGAGATACATATGAACCCATCATCTGTAAGAATCTGTGTTACCCTGGTTTAAAGTAGATTCAAATGAAGTTCAACCACTTATTAAATCCATGGGTTGACTTACTTTTTCCAGCAGCACAGCTGTGTTCAATAAAGACCCAGACTATTACATACGTTTGTTATTTGGTATGAGATTATGAACATTGTCATTAGTAAATCAACCTATTCTGCTGTTTAAGTGTGGAGATAAGTTAGGCAAAATTCCGCGTTACAATGAAATGAAACATCTGGTCTGTGAAACTAGCTTGGATTTTAGAATAAAATGATCCTACACACATTAACTGCAATGTCTAAGAACCATCTACAAAGACAAAACCTTGATGAGAATCAGTACAGACCAGCTCTGGATGGAAGTTCTATTTAGACAGAGGCAGCTTTGGCAGCCACCAATGAGCAGCTCCTTACTGGAGTAGGTGTGTGTGACTGTGCTTTCAGATTAGAATGGCAGGAACAGTGATGTTATCAAGTCAAGTTCAGTGATGATAAAACTCATAATTACAATAAACTGCCCATAGTCTCTGTTTCCCACCTCTCTGCATTAGAAGCACTGATCGAATGAAGCCACTGATGCCGTCAAGCCCAGAACAGATCCTCAGTGTGCACTCTTCATTATCGTTACTCATCCAATCTGTTTTTTGCAGGAACAGCTTGCATGTCTGAAGTGTAAAATTCCCAACAGCAAAACTAGTTTGTCAAATGTCTTTAGAATAAAGAAGTGCTGTTTTTCCATCTGCTAATGTAATATTCAGGAAATTAAAAAAAAAAAATACTGATAAAATAAGGATTTGACAGCATGCTGAAAGATTAAGCCAGAAAGTAGCATTTTGACTAAATAAAATCTTTATACAAAGTGTATTTCCAGTGGTTTTAGCTTGAAAACTTTTGATGCAAATGAGCAGACTTCTATTTAACTTAGAATAATGGAATGGGAATTTGATGCAGCCATGTCAGACATATTGCATTAGAATTTAGATCCAATGATGTATTTATATGTAGAAAATTAAGTGCTGCGTTTGCTAACATTCATTTCTATAGTAGTTTAGATCTGGACAATTTCACAAAGTGAGCAAAACCACTGGGTAAATTATATTGAAGTATTCAGAATATATACTAGATCAATTTTTATTCATGACTACTTAAAAAAAAAAGTACATTAAACCAGTAAAAAGGAATATCCTTGGTTCTGCTTTCTTATGTGTATATTGTAATTAAAACAGAACCAAGGTCATTGTTTCGACCTTCACATCCAGGTTCTCGGACAATAAAGTCTGGAGTATTCAGGCTCACTTTAACGCAGACTGTGCTCACAACCAAAGATGAGTTTTTAGTTTGTGCTTTCCTTGTGAAATCATTGACAGGTAGGTGAATTTACTTCAGTTCTCAGTGTGCATTTGTCTCCCTTCAAACATCAGACGTAAATTAGACATGTGAAGGTGTCTGGCTTGAAGAGACATTCAATGAGGACATAACACATGGTCACCCCTGGGCTCATGAGACAAAGCCTATATTTTAGCCAAAGCACTTGACAGTTATTTTCCAGAAGAGATTGATTATGTGATGTTCAGGAGATAAGATGCAAAACATTTGTCATGTGCAGAGAAGAGTGTTTATTAATATGAGTTGAGTGTGAGCATAGTTTATTTTTGTCATTCCCCCAAAAACCGCACTTGCACTATGACAAACTTTGCACGGCTTAGCTAATCCAACAGTACAAATATTATTTTGCCATCATCAAAATTCACTGAGTAAGCCAAAGAGCAAAAATAAAGGTTGCATTACGGAGCAATGATTAATAACTTTGTCTTTTCTTTGCTGTTATCTGATCATACCTTGGTTTTATATGAATGAAGTTTCTAATATTGGCCATTCCACTGTTTTGTGTTACACTGAAATTATTCTGACTGGAAACAAATGACCCAGGGCTTCATAAATAAAACCAAACTACTGCTACATCAACTGGTATTAACAAGAAAGGCAGTCAGAGGGCACAAGTTCACCAAATTATGTGATGTTGGAAAATCAGATCAGGTCAGAAAATCAGAAAATATCAGGCCATTTTTCTGGATTCACGATAAAAATTTTACAGATATCTTTTTTAATAAAGTTTCATCACAATTAACCTCATACCTTTGGCATAACCGACCTACATAAAAAAAAAAAAAAAAAACTAAAAAAAAAAAAGTAAGTTATTTTAATGGGTAACATATGGGCTGAATAATACTAATGGTGCTTTGATCACACTTCTATAGATAGAGGTGCATTTTCTATCCATATCTTTTTTTAAGCGAAAAAACAGTGTAGATGGAGAAAACCACTAGTGCATATTATAATCGGCAAAGAAGAGATCAGAGAGGTAGAAAAATTGAAATGCAAAATAGAGAGAGTGGAAAGAAATCTCCATAGCCGGGGGGGGGGGGGCAAGAGAATGTGGTCCAAGACGGAAGGGACGGAAGTTCACCAGGGCTGAGGTGAAGCGATTTGGTCGAGCCAGGCAGTCAATACCGAGACTGATTTCATGATATTGTGTTGTATGTCATGTCAGTTCTTATGGCATTTGGCAGGCTCTTTGTACACCTTTTCATCCTTTTGCATGTTATTCAACACCATTTGAATTTGCGCCAAGATCTCTTGTTTACATACCAGTCAACGCTAACCCTAATCCTCAGTGCGTGGTATTTGACGCAGTGTGAACATATACACGGAAAGCTTATGGTGAGTACAGATAACACACCAATTAAAAGTGGCGTGTATATCTATGCAGTTCATGATATCACGGTGCAATACCAGACTCACAGAACTCAGGGTCACAAACAGAAAACAGGTCAGGTTCCCAGGACTGAGGTGAAGCAACGTGGTCAAAATCAGGCGGGGTCAGAAACAGGAAAGTAAGTTCAGAATTAATGCTGGAAAGTCTAGCAGGTTCTGAAGACAGTCTGGAGTTTGGGTGGGTGAACTTGTGCTGCTTGACTACTGGCCAGATGATTAGGCACAGCTGGGAGAGACAGGTGGGATGGGTTAAGCTAGGTGTGGAACAGTGAGGGAGAGGGCAGCAGCAGGGAGTCCCAGGTGAAACCAATGCTGCTGATGTGGACAGGGTCAGGGACGAGACAGCAGCCAAGCAAACTGGAGTCATTTTTCCATTGGATATATGCGTAAAATTTGAAAAAACAGAAGTGCATAATGTCTGTTTTTTCATTACACCACAAATGCGAAGATTTGTATATTTATTATCACGAGAAGTCACGAGAAGTAATTACATAAACATGGCGATGAACGTAAATACCATGTTTTACAGATATATTCATTATTCTTATATATTACCCCTCTATCCCATACTAGATTAAAAATGATGTGGTTTCCTGGTGTGTCCACACATACTGCGCCATGTTTCTTTTAAAACTTTTCTTCTTCACTTGTAACGTCCATCAACATCTGTTTTTTTAATCCACTTGACTATAGTTGGGAAAAAAAAGATCTTTCCATTGCAGTTTTGTGTAATATACCAATTTCGCAATGCCCAAAAAACCACCTCTTGCCAGTGTAAAAACTTTTAATCGAAAAACGAGTTTTGTCAAAATTTATGTTTTTCCAATATTGCAAACATAACTTGCACATAAAAATTCCCCTAATGGAAAAACATCAATTTTGACAAAACTCATTTTTCGATTAAAAGTTTTTTGCGCTGGCAAGAGGTGGTTTTTCATGCGGAGATTACCTAAAAATTTGGTAATTTTCTATACTTTTGGAAAATTTGGCACGGTGATTGCTAGCATTATATACTGAATAGAGGTGTCATAAGATGTCAGTGAAGAACTGCGTAAAATACCTGCAGATGCAAGTATAAAACCAACTAACTACGTTTGTCCATTGAAGGATTAGTGTGTGATTTAGTGAAATCTAGTGGTGAAAATTCAGATTGCAACAAACGTAATGTAAGTGAAGCCTCTTTTCCATACTTGTTTGTTATAGCATGGAATTGAGCAGCAGATTCATGCCTAGATTGAATCTGACAGAATGTAGGCGACTAATGTACCTTTGCACTGAAAACATTATAAAACAGACAAAAGAGGAAGTCACTGCAGCATCAAAATTATTTCATGTATTTTAAACCCAAGTAATATTTAGCCACTGTACACCTCTACTTTCTACTACTTCTACTTTCTCTGTGCATGTCAAAGGAATCATCATATGTCATATTGATTCTGGGGGGGAAAAAAATAAAACAACAACAAAAAACATCAGTATTAACTTGTGTCTTACATGTATGATAAAAAACTACAAAGTGACTCAATCAGTGTTCAGTTTCATGCTGCTCACTTAGGGTAAAATAAATCTAGCTTGAGGGTAGATATGAAGGTAAAAAATAGCTGCTGGATTCTGAAAACGGAAGATGTTGAAGGTAAAAGAGCATCTGCCATTAGGTGAAGTGGCACCATGTACCTTCTAATCACCTTGTAATCACAGTGAGGGGGCCGTTCCCAAATGGAGTAACTGGGAGGGATGGAGACGTGATAAAATTGTTGTTGTTGCTGGTAGATACGCTGTCAATGTGTCAGCAGCAATTTGACCATGCGTGACAAGCATTCACATCTCTGGTAATTGATTATGACAGCGTAACTGGGAAATTATCCAAAAATTCCTGCTTTTGCGGTGGGTGGCTGTTGAGCTATTTTCGAACAGCTGCACAGTCAACAACGTGTGATGTCGACACACTGGTTCATCCAAACAGAAGAGACAGGAGCTCAGGGAGAAAGGCTTATTTCCAACCTGAAAGTCACGTTTTCTAATTAATCTAATTGATCATAATCTCTTTCACTAAAGACTGAATAATTGTTGTGAAATTTGGTTCCATCATTCCAGCTCCTGAGATAATGACTTTGAACCACTTTTTATGTTGCATCAAACCAATATCAGTTTTTTTTTTCGGCTTCTAAACTGACATCTCTACATGTATGTTAGCGTGCTAAATCACTCAGTAACTGTGTTTTGTAGCAGACCTGCATATTAATGTATAATAGCATTTGGTGGCGCAGTGGTTAGCACCGTCAACACTAGGAACCTTTCTGTGCAGCGTTTCCATGCTCTCCCCATGTTTGTGTGGGTTCTCTCCATGTAGTCCAGCTTCCTCCCACATCCAAAGACATGCACCAGTGGTTTAATTAGTGTACTGTATCTAAATTGCCCATAGGTGTAAATATGAGAGTGATTGGTTGTTTGTCTCTGTATGTCCAGGTTGTTATTGAAAATGAGAATCAATTTTCAACTAACTTACCTGGTTAAATAAAGGTTGAATAAAAATAAATATGGCCTCAAATGATGAACATATGCAACTTAATTACACGAATATAACATGTGACTTGATTTTACAAGGAAACTTAATTTCCAAATGGAAGATCTCTGATTTTTTTGCCCTTTCTTAGTATGTAAGAGGTTGGTGCAGGAGATGGGGAATCCTGGATGTTACCGCCTAAGACTCAGCAACCACCTTTCATGTTGCATCCAACCAAAATCAGGGGTTTTTTGTCTTCTAAACTAGACATCTCTATATGTATGTTAGCGTGCTAAATCACTCAGTAACTGTGTTTTGTAAGCAGACCTGCATATTAATGTATAATAGCATTTGGTGGCGCAGTGGTTAGCACCGTCAACTGTCAACTCCCAACACCAGGAACCTTTCTGTGCAGCGTTTGCATGTTCTCCCCATGTTTGTGTGGGTTCTCTCCATGTAGTCTGGCTTCCTCCCACCATCCAAAGACATGCACCAGTGGCTTAAAATGGTGTAAATATGAGTGATTGATTGTTTGTCTCTGTATGCCCAGGTTGTTATTGAAAATGAGAATCAATTTTCAACTAACGTACCTGGTTAAATAAAGGATGAATAAAAATAAAAATGGCCTCACCAGCCTCATCTCATAGAAATGATGAACATAGTCAACTTAATTACACAAATGTAACATGTGACTTGATTTTACAAGGAAACTTAATTTCCAAATAGAAAATCTCTGACTTTTTTTGCCCTTTCTTAGTATGTAAGAGGTTGGTGCAGGAGATGGTGAATCCTGGGTGTTACCGCCTTAGACTCAGCTTGAGGTTTAGGCTATAATGATGTGATAAAGATACAATTTTGACTTAGAGTTTGTCGAAAAGATTCATTGGGCTGTAACATCTACATGTTTGCTGCTTAATTGGTCTGATCATTTGACTGATTCTGGACATGAAGTAGTCATTACACCTGACCCTTTTAGAATTATTACAACCAAACCAATTGGTAAAATCAGCCTGGTGATATCTACAATTCACATGCTGTTGGTAAAGAAGAGGAAATGCTCACATGGCCTTGCTCCAAGTTTTTAGAGTCCTACTGTTGCCATCAAACTTATAATTACCTTTTGTATTCTATTAACATTTCATCATACAGTATGTTTTCTAGGTTTCTTGTGGGTAAAGTGTTAGTTAAAGGGAATGAAAAAAAAGAACAAAACATTCCGAACACAGTCCCAGCTTTTTTGCTAATTGTGAATAACCTTTTTTTGTTTTGTTTTGTTTTTTTAATCCCATCTTTGAATACTCATTTTCATCCTGTGTAGCAATAGATGAAAATCAACCAGAAGTTACCCTCAAGTCCACTGAACACATTTTTAGGACCCTTTGTACCATCATTTATGATTCCCACATATTTTTGCTCCACTGCACTAAGCTAACATTCTGTTCTAAAGATTTATGTAGATAATTACAAAGACATTAACTGTTTGTTTGTAGGTTCAGTAGGTGAGGAAAGTTGCTTGGTTTGACTCTTTGCCACAGACTGACTCCACTGGATCAGCTGGGGGTTAATTGCCTTGTACCAGGGCACCTTTAACTGTAAACAGCAGCAGACATGAGCATTCTGTTCACTTTGCCAACACGCCTGATTTCAGCTGGGATTAAACCTGGCAACTGTCCAACTGCAAGTCACCATTTCCTGTACTTGTAGGATACAGTAATTCTCCCTGAATTCACCGTGGACCTCATCATTCTGCTGTGTTTTGTCTATGAAGCCAATCCGGCCTGGCAGCACTGACAGATGTTTTCAAGGACACTGACTGTTGGGAATAAATCAACAGAAATTCCCAATCTATACGCTGCACTCCACTCAATCACAGGTAGATAAAATTGCAATAGAAAAGTCATATCCAACCCATCCAGTGGTGGGAAGAGGATTTCAGCTCAGTGACACTATCGACCACAGATGATTATGGCCCACTTCGATTTACTCTTCTGCTCTTCTTTTTTTTTAAGAGTGAATGATCCAGTAATTGACATAAATTGTAATATCAGATCATGATGATAACAATAATAAATATATAAATCTTTGATGACCCAGAAACTCAAAACATGAGCATTTTGTGTTTCAGGGAAAACCACGCAATTTACAAAACTAATTATTTTATAATAACATAACAGACATTTTATAAAAGAAGTTGTATCATACAAAAATAAACAAAAAACAGACTAATTCTATAGCCATTAAACTAAACCATTAACAATAACTTATTATTCAAATTGGCTCCAAAGAGGTTCTATTTCCTATAGTTTTTTTTTTTTTTTTTAACAAGCGTTGAGCAGTAAGTACAGCTACATGTAATGTAATCAAATAACATCAATCAGAAGGGTGATAATAAAGGAATCATACTAAAACAGTAGATAGAACAGACATAGATTTATTTGTGCTGTTGTATTATAAAACTTACAAAGTCACTTTTCATCTTTAAAATGATCCAAGTAATCAAATGCTGTAAATTTGTTCATGTACTCCAGTTAGTTACATTACTTACCAGAGTAATTAGTTATTTGTAACCTATTACATTTAATAATTACTGCTGCCTTCCATAACCAGGTTTACTGCCGCTGGAAATCACCTCAGGTCATATGGTCCTCACATGAACTCTTCATATGCATAATGTGTGTCTTACCCTGAGCATCCATTAAATCTTGTAGTGCAGTATGTGCAGCTCTTTATGTCTGCACAGGAGCATTTAATTTGTGGTGGTGCAGTCACTTAGAGAGTGAATGGAAGAGAAAGACAGTGGATGGAATAAAATGGGGGAGACATTTGAGCATTGTTTGACTGAGCTAATATTGGCATAGGCACAGATGCAGATTAGCTTGTGCATGTTCTGTGTTCATCTGGCTCATTTCTGGTAAGGTTATGACTCACACATTCCCCTTTTAGAGGCCATCTATATCTGTCCATCTGCCGTGCCCATACTCAGATACTCAGTCATGCTATCTGCCCTTGTTATTGTCATCGTCAGCGGCGTTTGTCAGATAGCTCAGCTTATTGACTTCTACAGGGTTCCCTGCTGCTGTCCGGCCCCTGAAGCCCTGCAATGAAAAGCGGAGGGGACACCATAATCGATTGGTTTGTGACTCAGACATGCTGCCGAGGTTCCTTGCCATCCCTCAGAGGCCAAATGTGTGTACATTTCCCTCACAAAGTGTGTTTGACTGACTCTGTTTACATTTCCCTAAAGCCCACAGAAGAGCAGCAGTTCCTATCATTCCATCTGCAAATGTCCATCATAACACTCCACTTTCAGGGAGTGTTTAATTATGTTCAATTGAATTTGTAGAGCCAAATTATACATCATTTTTTGAGAATAAAAATTAAATAAGGTTGAAAAACAGCTCAGTTTCTGCATCATGGATAATTCTTGACACTGTGACAGTTTGGTTATTATGTCTTTCACAGAAAATAGGCCATTCAGATGAAAATGAACATCCACAGAAATGATTTAGCGCTGAATAATCCTATGAAGTCTTGAGTGGCCACACAAATCAAGCAGATTTTTGCACAAACTGCTCAAAACAATTTGTTTTTTTCCTTGAAAAATACAGAAAATTGTATAATGGCCATTCAAATTTCTCTTACTGTACCATGGTTAGAGATGAAAACAAACTGTGTCAAATGGAACGCTTTTTCACATTATTATGTGGCCCTTTGAGCTAGATGTACAACCGATACATAGTAGCTTTTTTTCTTGTCAATTGTGCATAGAATGTACAATGTGCACAGGCTTCATTTCATTTATTTATTTAGTTACAGGACAGTGTGCATTTGGGAAAGGAATTGCAAATGGTCAATGCCAAAAGAAATAACAAAATATAACCCATAAAGACCCAAACATCCATCACCGACCTAAACCATCTACTGGTGTAGCTGTTTAATACCTGTTGATCTGCTAATCCTATCAATCTGTAATAATTAGTGAAAATAATTACTGTAAAATACAGTTTGTCATCTTTTCACGGTCATCAGATATGACCCATTGTGACGTTCAGAGGCTCCAAATGTTACAACATTGATTCACCAGTAAAACCCATGGAGTTGGATCAATGACAGTTAATGGAAATGTTTGATTTATGTTCATTTAATGATATATTTTCTTGAAAAAACTTTTTCTTTTTTGGGCAGTTTTCTTTGTTTTTGATGTAATTATGCTTTTCAATTCAATTTTCAATTCAGTTTTATTTGTAGAGCCCTATATCCCAACAAGGTTATCTCACAGGGCTTTTATGAACATCTACATGATCAGCAAATTAATAAATAAAGGAAAATACCTGATAAATACTGATAAAATGTAAAATACAGAGGATAGTATTATAATAAATGGTGATAAATCACTTAAAAAAGGTCAGATATAGAGGAAAATTTCATTTGGCAACTGACAAAAGTAGTGCTGGGTCTTTATGGATTAAGGGAAGGTGAAGGGCACAGATGTTTCCCACTATGACTGAAAAACATGAGTCTACCCAACATATAAATTCCTGAACATGTCTTCTTCTTAAATTTGGCAGTATAGAGTTGTTACCAAATCCAGGAAACTGATTTTGTTGACTCCAACTGACATCTGACAGAAATGCTATTTATTCAGCACAAAATTCCTTTGACGTTTGTGTGGAAACCTGAGCATCATCAACCCAACGAGTCCTAATCTACACTGATACGGTTCTTAGAGACATGTTTTAGGACTGTCTCAACCAGTTAGATATTCATCAACTTACATTTCCATTAATTAAATATACAACACATTTTTCCACTCTAATATTCGTTCTTCTCTTTTCCATCCCTGGCCTGAGGTACTTGTTTTTATACTGTACTGTATTGTTTTTATATATTTAAGCCATGTTGGTGTTATTTTTTACTCACAGTTATTTCGAGCAGAATTATTCTTGGTACTTTCTGCATTAATTAATTTTCACATGTCAAATGAATTTGGCTATTTGATATTCTCACTTAGGATATATTTAACATTTTCAAAGTTTAAAATTCTGCTCAACAAAATACAGTGTGAAAATTAGAGTACTGATGTTCGCAGCTTACAAAAATGCTTATTTATCACCTTTTTTACCAAAATGTTTGGAGCATTAGAATTACTACAACCGTGTAAAAATGAAGCAGTGAAAAATATTTACATTTCAGAAAAAACCTGAGATGAAAGGAATATGAATACTGTATAAACAGTTCAGTCATGACACTATGACCACTGGCAGGTATAGTGGCATTGATTTTGATAATCTCATTACAATGGGACTGATCACTGGGATATATTAGGCAGCAGTCTTCATTACATTCAAAGCATGATATCTGAGGAGTGATTTGGCAGAAAGTTGCAAAATTTCACACAAATATTCTCTTGGAAGTAAGGATAAAATGATTCTAGGGACCAAAGATCAAATTATGAGGATCATATCAGGAAACACTCTCTGGCATTTTTTCCCCCTAATTTGACAAAACCTTTAACTTGGACACAGAGATGAACTAATTAGATTTTTGTAGGAAAATATTGTTATTCTGACATTACAAAATATAATTCTGATCTTAACAGCAGCTGAGAGAGAACAGCATAAACACATATTGATGCAAGGATAATGGACATGTATTGAAGGTATGGTTTTTCTATTTGTTTTTTTCTATTAGACCTTTATATAACCAGATAAAATCCCATTAAAATCAAGATGTTTTTTTACAAGGGCGCCCTGGCCAAGAGGTTAGCAGTGCATGCCATGAAAGAAAACAGGTTTTACAGACAGATAGTAATAAGATAAGATAAGATAAGATAAGATAAGATAAGATAAGATAAGATAAGATAAGATAAGATAAGATAAGATAA
>JAPTYQ010000017.1:21918534-21929491 GCA_029814465.1 Ostorhinchus cyanosoma | reverse complement strand
GAACTGCAAACAGCTATGATCAATGTTACAGCTTGATGAAGCCTGAAGACCACATGTTTCATTAAAAAGCCAAAATCGGACTCTTAGGTTACTGATTCAGGCACACGCCGCCCATCACATCCTGGACTGTGTCTAGAAATTCCCTCCATGGAAGTTATGAAGGGAATGTATGACAAAGGGCAGACCTGGATCACTCAAATTCGATTTGTTGCTGGTGAGTGCTCACTCTGGTTGCATGGGGACCAGATGCTCTATAGCAGTAGATACAGTACGGTACCATATACATTTGTAGCACATATGGACCAGGTGGATGGATGAGGTAAACAAAATGTGAATATGGTCTGTTGGGAGAAGGACACAAACCCACTACATGATGCTTTCAAGTCCATCAGAGCGTGACATACTGTATGTGAGCATATGACAAAAGGAGATGGGAAATATGTTCTCTTTTCATACCTCTAAAGAATATTTATTTTACAATGGATTTGACAAATGGACACTGAATTTGTGATGGTTTTGTCAAAGAAAACAATTCCAGGAATGCAAACTAGTTGGAATTTCCTTTCAGCCTTTATTGTAGTTAAGTTCTGCATTTTTAATTCTGACTACATCACTAGCAGCTGATATGTTATTTTGAAAATGTCTTAAAACAGTTACTCCATAACTGGTTTAAAGTTAGAAAATGCACTGGAATGGATGTAGGCTATAAACATTAACCCCTTGAATCATCAGTTTGTTAAATGTCAGCTACCACAGAAATATACCTACAGAGAGGCATGCTTCTAAACTGTTATTTAAAATAATCCCTTTAGCATATTTATGTTTTAATACTGGCCTTGAAATTCAGGGTAGAAGTCATGCTAACATGTAATCTTCACTGGCATTATCTTAATTCCATTAATGTTTTTATGTGGAATGGACTTCTGTGTGAATCAAGACATAATGGAGACTGTTACTAACTTGAATTTGAGAAGTTAGCACATAACTGAAGTATTTGATGGTGGATCTCTTAGAGCTGCATCTATCGGTTATTTTTGTAATCGATTATGTTGTTCGATTCAGTTAAACCATTATTTAAATCAGCCAAAAAAACTGCAAAAATGAGAAAAAGATGTGTTTGAAAATGACGTGTCCGTTATTAGAGAACCAGCTTAAATAACAAACACAAAAAGTATAAAAGTAAAAAGAATATATAAAAAATATCTATATATAAATAACAACACCATACAAGTAAATGGTAAAGTAAATGATATCCACATTTGCACATTTGTTTTGTACATTTCTTTAAAGCGTTTCCTAATGCTATGTATGAAGATTTGCAGCCAAAATAACACAGCACTTGCCTATTGTTTTCTGGAACATTCTCTTGCCCTTGTTCGTCTCTCAAATCTGCCTCTTGTCTATGTTTCCCAGTCTTCATCCTCACTAGTTCCCAGGTGAGATGATGATAGGGTCTGTCCCTTTCCACCCTGTTCCCTATCATCAGTTTATTTTAAAAAAAAATGCACTATAGCATTTAATTAACTAAGTAAAAAAAAAATCCAAATGAATCATGCTAATCCAGCCTGACATGATCTACTTTCTCCATGTCTCTCAGCACCAACACAATTAAAAGAGAAATAAAAGAAGTAAAGGATTACTACATGGATTGTAAGACATGGGTGCATGTGGGAGTTCAAGTTAAATCCGTTTTAAAGCCTCGTAAGTTAAGTCAGTTTGCGCGGCGAGGTGCAGCACAGCGGACAATTGTGCACCAATCAAGGTCATGTCCTGTGTGTTGTAAAGGCAATTTGAGGCAGTTTCTAGAAAGGGATGATCTGACAATGTGGGTTTTGGAGATTGAGGGAGCTGGCATTGACTTCTCATGTGGCGTTTTTGTACTTTTTGCTTCTACTTCTTGGTCAAAGCAGTCCTTTTCGCATCTCCTCCGCGGTAAACTAATGGCCCTTTTCCACTGCACATTTTCGTAACAGCACGACACGGCACGGTTCAACTCTACCCCCATCTGGCTCTAGTCGTGCTGAGCCGGCACTAAAACGTGACATGAACTGTGCTGTCCACTGATTGGTCAGAGGAAATGTCGTCTATACTCGCGACGAAGCTCGGGGATCTTTAAATAATCACCCGCCATGGATAAATTTCATGTTCTTTGTTCGAAGTGGAAAAACACAATCCGTTCCTTTAATTTCTTTAGATGTGATTTTATTAAACACTACAAATCTCTTAAGTTTATTGAAAAAATATCCAACACAGCCAGAAAACTTTATTTTAGTTTATCTAAGTCCTTGCTGTTTTATTTGTATCTTGCCTTGGTCTTTTGTGCTCTAATATACTGTCACATATTTTTTGGTTTATTTTGTTTCAGATATTTTCAATAGTTGTCTTTTATCATCCCACCATGTCTCCTAATATATTTATTTTCTCTTCTGTAACATTGTCCCATTTTAGTTCTGTAAATTGATTTGTGCCAAAAAAAAAAAAAAAAATCACCCGCCATGTGTGGAAAAACATACAGTACCTCTCATGAACATCAACAGCGTTTTCAGTGACAACAAGCCGCGAACAGCAGCAGCAGTACCGCCTCCATGTCGTCCAGTGCCTTCATCGTTGTTGTTTACTTTACTGACCGCAGCATGACACTCTATTAGTCGCCTGAAAATGGCGTACAGGAGTGTCGACCCCGCCAACTCCACCTACTTCAACTAGTCTCGACTAGTAACGGCCGGCAGTGGAAAAACAACCGTGCTGGTCCGACAAGTGCCGTGCTGAAATGTGCCGAGTAGAGTGTGTAGGGTTTAGAGTGGAAAAGCGCCATAATATCACTGCTAGTGTCAATTACCTTTTGACACTGGGCAGCTTTTCATCTTTGAGTGATTCTAACACTAAAAACATCAGATGTAATAAATGTTCTCTTCTTCGCTTTTGACTTTTTTGCCCAGTGGATATAGGTTAGAAGTTGTGAAAATTTCGTGCAAGCTCTGGAGTAAAAGAGAGGCGTAGAAGCCAAGAGTCGGAGATCCAAAATGATGCCTCCCCCCCCACCCAACGACACATTTACAGATAATTTATTTTCTGAAGGGCCCACGTTTACCTTCCACGGGGTCCACACTTGGTAGTGGGACCCCAGGCTGGTGGTGATGTTGGGTACAGAGATTTCAGACTTTATGAGGTTCCACATCCTTTTACAGCCAAACCCCAGGGGTCCATAGCTTAAATCGCTGGAGGTAAGCAGAAAAGCTCAAATCACAGACTTAAGTTTAAGAAAGAGGAAAAAGAAACAGCAAGATAAGCATCTGTGCTGCTGACATCGCCTTCTAGCAACATTAATGCTTTAAGAAACTGATGTAATTATTCCCTATCACTACTCCACTACTATTGATTCAATCAACAGGATGGGTTGTGATTGATTCAATAAGTGTTTGTGTAATGCATGGGAGACAGGTTTGCATACAGATGACTATTTTGTTTTCCCATTGGGTGTTATTTTGTTAAATTGACAAGGAACACCTCCGACACTTGAACTGTTTTTGGGCCTTAAGCCATTTATGGACCAGGGAGCACTTGTCTTAAAGCAAATGGTGCAAATGGTGCCACTGCAATGTTCCATATACATTGAATTAAAAGTACAATATAGTAGATTCACAGGTGCTTCATTTACATTTGTGTTAGAGTCTGTGTTGTGTGAGGTAACAGTAGCTAGCTTTGTGCATTGTTGTTGCTGTAGGGGAGCAGAGGGGAACCGATGAAGAACCTGAGGGAATGTAGGAAGTCAGTCATTTATCGGAACACCTAATGTCACTCAACAACAACCTCCCAGCACAAAAAGGGTTAAACAAGAAGTTTAACAAAGTGTTGAAAACAAATAATAAATAAATGCATGATTAATAGAGTCACAATAAGTTGGTGATTAATAATAATTTAGGGGCCATCTTTACATATGACTTAATTGTTTTTTTTTTATCCACAGGACTTCAGTAACATTCTCCGTGTCCACCATATGGTGCCAGAAAACACCTATACTTTTGTACTTGACAATTACTGGATATTCAGGTGTAACATGTAAATTTCAACTCACTTAAATATAGCATTCTCCATGAGGCCAATTTACTGTTACCAATAAGTGGTGCTATAATGAATAAAAATGTCACTTGGGCAACATGTCTACAAGGAGTTTGGAAAGAGACTGGAAATGCCAAATATGAGGCAAATATTGCATACTGGCTCCAAATTTACAGATTTCCTGTTCCGTTTTAGGTATGGCTCACTGGGCCTTTTTTTGGGATTAAACCTGATACACATGCGTACTGTACTAAACTGGGTGTGTCTTGGCAGGTACGTTTGGGGCTTGGGCTGTAATAAAGTACTAATAAGTAATATCTCTAACCAGTTGTGGATGGATGTGTGGATGGATTTCTGATAAGAACAAGCAAAAGAGAACATTAGTGCCAATAATTAAAGTTTCACCTATCATTTCTGAAATAGGCAAATTTTTGGAGCTTAAGAACTGTATTTAATGGAACAGAACCGTAAAAAAGAAAATTGGTATTTGTTCAGTTGAGAGAGAGAGAGCTTCATAGTTCTAACAGAAAAAAAACATTAAACATTAAATTACAAAAGCATTACTTTTTACATCAGCCTAACATAATATTTGATTCGATGCCACAACATAGATTCTTTAATAGACTGAATTTGCAAATGGTCATTGGGAGAGGACAACAGAATTGGACAGCCACTGCACATGTGCACTACAATCAAGGAGTTCTCCTGTTTCTTACATGTGGAGCAGGTTGTCCTTTGACTGAGAGGTTGGTGGTTCAAATCCGGCTCTGTCCTAGTCTAAATTATAGCAGAACATACCATTTATCATTGGGACAAAAGAATAATTTAACTTGGTACCATGAACTGCAACCTCATTAGGAAAACTTTAAATCTTTACTGTAGAAGGTTGCTTTAAAATTTTAAATAATCTCAACGTTTCCTTTTTTACAGTGTGTTTGCAAAATTTCTGTATCACTTGTAGAAAAAAAAAGATATAACTATGTGAATGCACTATTAACATATATTTAAATTAACTATTAACTTTAATATTAATATTTTTTTCTTGCTTGTATAAGTGATATTTCAAATCTGTGAATCTGTAGGAACTAATTATTCAACAATACAAGAATATAGAAATATCATATATTCAAATTATTTGTTTATTAGCTCTGCTATTAGCTGTATATATCACTTCAGTTGTAATATGTATGTTAAATAAAGGTTTATTAGCATACTTATAGTGTCTTAATTCCAGCAAAGTCTTTTACTGCTACTGAACAAACTGACAAACTGCTGTCCCTGTATCACAAAATATTTGTGTTAATAAAAACTTATCATTTAAACATTTTTGTCCAATATTGATCACAATTGTAGCTAAAGCCCTATTGTTTCACTTAGTATCAATTTCTTATGAAAACAGCATGTTTTGTACATTTGTGTAAAGTGACAAAAAAAATCTTCATTTTGAGTCCTCGTGTCACAGAGCAGTAATTTAAGTATTTTTACCCCAAAAATTTGATTTCTATAAATTGTAAAGTATCATATGAAAGTACTCATTAAGACCTATTCATATTAAATACAGAGCCATGTTTAGTTTTCAACACAGAGCTTATTAAACATGAAATGTGTCCCTGTGCCACCACGCCTGTATGTGATTCAACCCCAGTATAGAGTGATGCATCCTGATCATCAGCAGCTCAGATGAAGCTGAAAGTGTCGACTGTAGCTCAGATATTAGCTACTAATTGCTTCAGTGACATGGGGAGAGAAGTGTTAAGGGTAGGGCCTACATCTCTGTCTACTAATTTACATGTGTATATGTACATTTTTGTGACATGAGTGCTAATACATTTTCATTTTATATCCCATTCAACGACAGCAAAATCTAACTTTATTCTTTCCCTCATTTTCAATCCAGCAGGCGAAACACTATATCCACCATATGCGTCAGTCATGGCAGAGCCTAACGAGTCATCTCATTATCACCACTGTATTCTCATCAAACATTTCCATCCAATTACTGCTTCTACAAATGCATCATAAGGTGTCATCACAAGTGGAAAGATGCCCCGGTCCCAAGATAAAAGGTGTTTGACAGCACAATAAAAATGGTTGTTAAAGAAGTGTTCTCTGGGAGACGAGTGTGGTGTGACCTCCACCTTTTATTTAAAAAAAACATCAGCCGAAACACACTTTTCCATGTGCAAAGCTTGTGTATCATAGTATTTCAATGATACATAAACAATGATATATTGTATTTTGCGACAAGGTAATAAGGATGTTGATGAAATGTTGATGAATGAACTTTACTGCTTTGACCTGCACATCAGCAGCTGTATAAGCAAAAATAGTCTTTGCTCATATGGGTCCTCGAACAGAACATAGTCCTTACCAGTCAACACCTGCCAAATTTAGCAACAAATGAAAAATATATAATTAATTTTGGCAAAATATCACATATACAAAATGATTTGGCAAAAAAATATACCCTCCCTTTACAAATTTAGAATAACTGATCTAAAAAATAATTGGAACACAATTGAAAATTTGAAATAGAAAAACAATAAATTAATCAAAACAACTAAATTATTTCATGAGTTGAACTTTAATGTGTAACAGACCCCTGAGTGTCTTTTTAGCGTTGTTTTATTGTCTTTTTGTTTATCTTTTGTTCTGGTCTTGTCCTTCATAGTTCTGACTTTAAAATGTGTCAAGTGAATATATTTTGTATCATTGTGTTTTTGTCAAGATTGTTAAAAAATGTTAATAAAAGTTTTTGAGGAAAAAAAAAAACATTCAACAACTGAAAACAATGTGGAAAATATGGTGCACTTTTTGGCAGCCCACATCACAACCAACCCTTTACATATTTACATGGTATCGACAGTGAATATGAAAACCTGGGATTCATCTAATCTCATCATAAAATCTCATCAACTTCATCAGTGACTGAGTTTAACCAGTATAACTTTATTCAGGTTTTTTTTGTTAAGTGGATATACATTCAGGTGATAACAATACACTGATAATACATTAAACATTAAAAAAAGGAGTGAAATATAAACAGCAAATATAACCAACTTATTTTAAAGTAATGAAAACACAGTTCTTGATTCGTGTGACCATGTGATTATACTCTTAATTATGAATATTCTCTTCTATTTCTGTATTTTGCAATTTGATTCTCTTTTTTGATGATCCTTTTATACAATGAAATAACATCAATGATTGATTTCTAACTGACTTCTCATATCAGAACTTTAGTTGCTGTGTTAATGCACCTTTTAAAGTATTGCAATAAAAAAAGTTGAATGAAGATGGTAGTGTTTGGCTCCATGTGTTCTGTTTTCCGAAACAACTGAAACGCTTAATAGAAGACCTTTTCCTAAATTCTGATGTGGCAGACATTCAACTCATACGGTTGATCAGTTGTTTTCCTGACATCATCCTGGAAATCGCAATAAAGTGGGAGTACATTACAGACAGACACTTAAATGAAGACAATTATTTTGTGGTGTCACCCACAAAAATAACACTAATAACACTATGACCACTCTACTGTAAATGGACAGCTGAGTTGACTGTTTTATTTTCATTATTTCAATATGTATATTACACTGATGCATAATGTTGTTTGTAGCATCACCTTCTGACAGCACCAGACAACTTTATTTGTTCCAAACCAATTTGCTGAGTAACAATTAGAATATCTTGAGAATCAAGCCTGATCGTCCTCCCCTGACCTCAAAATCAGTGTCAACAATATCCTCTTTGAAAGGAAACCCAGGACTGTTTACATCCCATCTATACAACCTGCTGAGCGAAAAGTTGAGGTTCAGCCAAGAACCAGCTCAACAATATTCTGTCCCTGTCAGTCGCTCCTGCCAAAATCAAGTTGAGGTGAAGAACAGCCACTTCATGAACACGATGCACAAGTATTGCCAGAAAGGGCCTATATTGTTTTCTGATATTATTTTAATGTTAAGAATAGAGCTGCAGAAACAAAGACATGGGGCCACTTTCTTTATTAAAACAAACTAGATCAGTAGAACATGCTTTGTGGATAAGCTGTCCTGGAGTGTCGTCGGAAAAACAGTATAACAATGAAAGAATATATCTCCCTCATATGGCCTTGACATTCCCCCTCAGCTGTCCTCTTATCCTTTCCCCTGGTGAGTTATCGCCTCATCTTGCCCTGAAGACGGTTCTTATTCATAACCAAGTCTGGCTAATATGTCAAGAGGCAGCAAGTCTTATGTTGTGTCCTTCACGTCTTTGCCTCCTCCCTCAGGCTACCCTTCTCGTGCACCTTAACCTCTGCATCATCCTCTTCTACTGACTGTCACTGTTCGCGTGGAGAGCGTCTGTCTCGGCTTTCATACGCTGTGACCCTGCAGGATGAGTGATGTTCAGGAGCGACGCTAGTTCATTTCTAGCAGAGAAATTGAACATGTACTTGAAGAAGCATGGTATGTGTACGTCGATGTGTATGGGGGCAGAACATGTAGGAGCCCCCCAAGGGCTTAAAAATATTTTTGCACCATGCCCCCACTAAAATGTATATATATTGTCAAACAGGTATTTTCCACTTGCATTTTTAACCCTTTGACCGTTGCCTCATTCGGAATGTATGATTTATTTGAAATATTCCTAAAAATTCAACCATGTGCTCAATAGGAAAAATTTCAAAACAGTCTGAGATTATAGACCGAGCTTGAGTTTTCCATAGACATCTGAGCATGCTCAGTGCCATCAGTGTCCATCACCTGTGGAATGGGGGGCAAGACACAGAGCAGTGAGTGAGATGGCTTGCTATAGTAAATATAGAGAGTTTGGGCTTTTTATTTATTTATTTATTTATCTTCTTTTTTTTTTTTTTTTTTTTTTAACAAGTTTTGACTTTATAACTGCTTTCTGGAGTTCAATCAGGTGCCAAAAAGCAACTGGACTGATTTAGAAAAAAAGAGCCCCAAAACACAATCTACTGGACCAAAATTAAAATACTTTCTGTTGTTCAGTGTGTTCCAGTTCACAGTTCATGTTAAACATATTAAATCTCTAATTGATACACATTGTGAGTGCCTTATTTAATAAAAACCTGTAAAACTCCAATTCCTCTTTGCCTTTGTCTGTTATTCCACCCTGTTTTGACCCTAAAACACAAAGGAAAGTAAAATAACTGAAGAAAAGGAACACAAGCATAAACTCAGAGCAGCTTTTTGGACACTTCTACAGCCACAAATTCCTAGCAGCCTGTTTCACTGAAATAATGACTCAGGGGTTAAAGGGTTAAAGAAAACACTGTCAACACAAACCTACAAACTAGCAAAAACTCTCAAACAAACCGTTGCTTCTGGTGGACCATACACTGCATACACTGTGGATAATAATTAGATGTAGCAGACACACATACTTTATGCCTCGGTCACAAAAGCAGTTACGAACGGCTACAAACGACATGCAAACACTGTGGACCATTTCGTACGACCTTCTCAAGGTGGATTTATAAGAATGGAGAGTTCATAGATTGTTCCTAAGTTCGTAGCCAGGTGTATGATCTTGTGGAGATTTTCTATGAACGCACTAGGGAAACTCCTCTCGTAGGGTGTCCTAACAAATGCCTCAGGAACAAGCAAAGAACAATGCATGGTGGATTAGGAGGCCATACCAGAACCCCATGTTCCTGGGTTGACCACATGTAGTTCACAAGAACACATTATGTTGTTATTAGGGGCTCCTTATGATGTTCACGCGAATGGATGTACAGACAGAGATTTGCAGGGCTTTCTTAAGGTGGACGTAAGGTGTTCCTGTTGGCCGTAGTGTGTAATTTGTGTGTCATTTGTGTGTCATTTGTGGCATTCTTAGAAGGGGTTGTATACAAATTTTCAAGATGGAGTGAATGACTGAACTCAAATGCATGGTGCTGAAGGGAAAGTATTTTATTAACAGGAAAATAAACATGAAGAAACAACACAAAACCTGGAGGGAGATAATGCAAAGTCAACAGGGTGACAAGGATCAGAGCAACAGATCTATGTGATAGACAGTGTTTTTAATGTTCAGTTCCCTCTATATTATTGTTGTGTGTCTTTGTTTTATTGTTATGTCTTTTACTTAAAATTTCTTCATTTGATGTCTTATGACTCCTAATTTCTAACAGTGAAAGTCAGTTTTCCCGCAGTACGGTGTGATTCAGCACCACGGACAGCGCACAATCCCAAATACATAAAACACACATTCACATTCTAAAACACTAAATGTGAAAAAAAAAAACTTAACATAGCTTAATGTCTGAAAAGAGCATCAATCATCACCCATTAATGCATGGACATCTCTAATGCCTGGATAGGCTACAGAACGAATGAATGAATGAAAAAAACAACACTCTAAGATTAAACTATGTTACGTTTTTTGTTTTCTTTTTTGCATCTATGGGGAGGAAAAGAGCATTAAGTTCATCCATAATTCTGAGCTTTTCATTTTGATTTTTGCCAAGGTGAAAGTGGACATGTTTATTTTCATATTCAACAAATTCTGTAAAGCCCTATGAGCCAACCTTGTTGTGACATTGGACTCTACAGATAAAACTGAATTGAATCGAACTGATTAGAGACGTTCACATGAGCTTTGGTGATGACTGATCACTGTTCTGGGGCATTAAACTATGTTAAGGTTTTTTTTTTTTGTTAGGTTAAGCGTTTTAGAATGTCCCTCTTCTTCTTTTGCTGCCGGACCAAAACAGCAGCAGCCATTTCTTCATCTTGCAACTGTAGCTCTGATCTAAATATTCTGAAACAGTGTAAGATCTTCCTACCAACAACTTGAGAGTGTGTGAGTTACACATAGGGGTGCCGTACATTCACCTTACAACAAAACACAATAGTTCATGAAGTGGCTGTAGGTCTGATGTAGGAAG
>JAPTYQ010000017.1:21857612-21873888 GCA_029814465.1 Ostorhinchus cyanosoma | reverse complement strand
ATATATTATGGACGAATATCATTTTCTCTTAGTCATTTTAAAAGTAGCTCAGAAGCCAAAAAAGTGCAGCCCCCCTGATTTAGACGATCTTTTGACATTCCATTTCTGAGGAAGGTCTTGATTCTTTTCAGGATGTGACATTAATCTTGTGGGTGGTGCTTGGGAGCGAAGCTTTGCACCCTGAGGCTCTCCTATCTCTTGTATTGGGGGGGTACTGTGCACACACCAAGGAGAGTCCATATAGTAACCGGAGCAGCTTGGGTGCAGATTTTTGTGCCTCAAGCAGGAAAAATGTCACCTGACTGCTCCACGGAAAGCATTTTTAAACTGCACTGCAAGAATCCAAATCTTACCAAGTGTATTTTTCTCATTTCTAGTCATAATTTCTCATCACACTTTTTTGATTAATTCCCGATTTTCTTTTTTGTTTAATTCAAGCCAAAAATCTGCCAGTGGAACACATGAAATGATCTTGATAAGATTTCTTGATATAAGATTTTCAAGATTTATTGTCTAGAAATAAGTTCTTATATCTCACTCACGAGTTACTCTTTTGGTGATTATGTCTTATTTTAAGTGTGATGAGATATTTTAACTAGAAATGAGAAAAATACACTTGGTAAGATTTCGATTTTTGCAGTGTACACTTGAATGCAGATTTTACATGGTCCTCACAGGATGTCTCATGTATAGCTCATTTATTTAAATATTCCCATTTTTGTAAATTTATGTGATTCCAATAGACCATTTCGATGGTAAACAGTGATGACGGATTTGGGGGCGGGGTCTAACTGGCGGCTGAAAGTGACAGTTGTGGTGTTAACAGTAAACGAAAGCCAATGTCAGGAGTAATGGAAGACACAGAGGCCTTCTCCAATTTTTTTTAATGGGTCATGAACGAGAGACAAGGTGTCTTACAAAGATAAGTTGACCATTAGCAGCGGGGTGAGGTTTCCTGATCCATACTCACTGTTGGCTCAGTAGGTCACAAAGCCAACCAAATGGACCAAGCTACAGTGGCTGAACATCTTTTTAGATCTTGTTGAAAAACCCAGCATTTAGACAAAAGAAAAGCTTAAGTCACCCAAATCCCTCAATGCCTAGAACTTTGTACTTTGCAGTCATGTCCAGGATGTGAATACCAAGTGTTGCACCAGACATTTTTAAGGGCAGGAACACCGTGGTAACTCACAGTTCACAGAAAAAAATCACATATGCAGCCATTGGTGTTAACACAATGTAAATCACTGCTGATTCAGTCAACCGATTCAGTCCGGTTATTGGTTTGCAACCATGAGCGTCTATGTTTGCCTCAAAGGGCATCTTCAGTGACTGTATTTGGTAAAAGTGAAGGTTACTTTTTTTAGCATTCTATTCTGACAACTCACAGCACAACAACACATTTTTCCTCCTCTTTTCTCTGCGATCTGTCAGTTTACCTCCGTTGACATACAGTGTTTTTCTGCCACCATGAATGCGTGAGCAACTGTGACGTAAACCATGATGTCCACTCCGAAGCGGTCTATTGTTTTCTTCTTCATGTGAGACAGGAGGCCCTAGTGCCCTCTATTGAAGAGCCATCGCTGAGTATTTGCTAATTTTTTGCAGTTTAATCACTTGTTACAATGTCAATTGCATAACAAAACTCCCGGACAGAACAAAGAAACAATGTAAAACCACATAAAAAAATGAATAGGACAGAAATGTGAAGAAGCAAAATTACAGCTGTTTCAGAAATTATGTAAAAAAAAAAAAAAATCTGAAATAAAAAGACAAGAACAATGAGGACAAAAAAAAAGACCAACGCAAAAATACAACACAATATTAAAACAGCATATAAAGATAAAAGAACAGCCTCTGGGTCTTAGTGCACTATTTCACTGGTATTTCTGTTATTAAGTGTTATTTGCGGTGCTGTTGAACCGTTTTTTTTTTTTTTTTTCCAGGTAGTCTTATCCCATCCTTAGTTCAACCTGCTGTTTACAAATGCACAGCTTTTCACCCAGATCCGCTGTGACGAGCTGTCAGCGAGCAGGCTGCAAGTGTTAAGCTCTGACTTGCAAAAAGCTGATTCTCTTTAATGCTGTAAACAGAACATTTCACTCTCCAGCGACTGCTTTGATCCGTACTTTGACAAACAGTGGGTTAGATAAAATAACTTTCAGGCTCTGATCCTTCACAGATGACAGATTACTTGCTGAAAATTTTGATTAACAAAGTCTGCTCAGGATATTTTTATTCATAGGCATCTTTTTCTTCAGCAAGCTGGTATTTCCTTCCTAGCCTCAACATTAGGACTATGTTGAGGACTGAGGATGATGTGTTACCATGGCAACCCAGAGTCTCACACAGATGCACATAGAGTAGGCAAACATGTGATCATGTGTCAGCTGCATCAGTGCAGGTATGGATGGCTTTTTCTTACACACTGCATGTGAACATGTGCATTTAGGCCAGAAAATTATTAAAATACAGGAATAAGAAGCAAGACTGAAGAGAAGACATATATTTTGATTTATCTATTCTAGTGAATAATTCCACAGACACAGTGTCACAAAATGCCATTATTTGTCCTTGTAATAACAATGTATGACACTGAATGTAGGAGCCATTGTCAGCATGCTGAATGCTGCAAAGGTGCCAGCATTCAAACTCAGCTCCAGAGAGAACTGTATTTTCTTTCCTCTTGCAAAAATATGAAAAAATCAACAAGAATATACACCTACTGACCTTACAGAACTTTTACACAAATGAATGACGTGTCTGGAAATGATGCATGAATCTAAAACTTTGACACAATAATTGTTTGAATCAGATGCTAATGTAGTTCAACATCAGCCTTTCAAGGGTCAGTGTGTAGGATTTAGGTGGATGTAACTGCACATGGAATAGAACAATCATAATTACATCTTCACCGTTAGCTGATTATAGCTGTAGTATAACTCAGAAGACCCATCTCCTCCATGTTAATCACTGGGATTTTTTGCCAAATTAAGCCCTGATTTCCTCCAGATCAGGCTGTTTTGCTTTATAGCCTCCTGAGCTCATTGTGGTCACTCTACACAACAGTACAGGCATCAGAACTGTCATGCTCCTTGTTTAGAAGAATACTCAGAACCACCTTGGTGCTCTGATTCACTAGAAATCTATGTGACATTTGTTTTTAACAGACCTGCTTCAGTCAAATTCTATTAATTAAACACACCGTAGAATTTTCTGACGGTATAAAATCACAATATTAAAATTGATAAGGAACACAATGTTTAAATATTGAAATGGAACAATTATGAAGATGAATATATCAACACTCAAACACAACTATAAATATTTGATCCATCTTACTCAGAACTCCGCTGTATTTACCAATAAAGACATAAACATCCACTGACGACCAAAATCATCTACTGATCTAAAATGTTTAATAACTGTTGATCCATTAATCCTGTCAATCCATGTTAATAATTGGTGTAAAATGCAGTTTCTCATCTTTTCTTGGTCATCAGATATGACCCATTTGGATGTTCAGAGGCTCCGTAGTGAGTGTGGAAACACCATCATCTTCTACAACATTGATTCACCAGTAAAATCCACGAGTGCATTGACTCATGGGGAACCACGGCTTCTACATGTGGTTGTTTTTATGCTGGGGAGCGCTGGCTTTTGGGAAAAGATGTTAGTCTATGTTTTATAAGTACTGACATAAAAATTGTTTGGTCATTTTTAAAAATTTAAACCTCAATTAATATATTATTACCGATATCTAGGGACTGACGTTAGTAAATGTGTCATTTCTGTTTTTCATTTCATTTCCTATCATGCTACGTGGGACTGCACTTCCCGTCAACCGTCATGGACATAGCAACATGTTTATAAGGCTATTGCATTCCAAAATTACTAATATCTCCCAAAATATTGGTCCTATCATCTTGCTGTTTTTTGTTAGTCTGTTCCTTGACCAAAAATACATAAATATGCTCAACTGCAGGAGTCTGCTCTTTCTGGATTTTGTGTGAATCCTGACACACACACATACACGCACGCGCACAAAAGCCACTTGGGTTTTATATGGAGTCTGTTAAATGACAGTGGATGGAGACACTGGGTTTATGTTCAGTTAATGATAAGTTTTATTTTGAAATAAAATCACGTTTTCTTCAGGTTTCTCTGTTGATATAATAACCCCCAACTTTAATTTGAACTTTCATGGACATCTACATGATCAGTACATTAAATATATAAAAATGCCTGATTTATACCTAAAAAAAATGTAAAATACAGAGCATAATATAGAATAAACGGTGTTTAATCAGTTAAGAAATATTAAAAATGGAGAAAAAAAAATTTGGGAACTGACACAAAAGTGGGTCTGGGTCTTAAGGGGTTAATTTTGCAGCAGGACAATAAAAGACTTTAAAACTGATGAAAAGAAATGTGGATGGTTTTCTCTGTTATCCTTTTTTAAGGGAACAACTACCCAATCAGGAGATCATCTTGACACATTGCAGCTCTTCCTCTTCTAAAACACTCCCAGCATGGAATGAAGCCCTACACCGGATGGAGTTAAACCACATTAGAGCTGCGATACAAGCATCTGCTTCTGATGTCAATCACAGGTAAAAATTCATGCAAAAAATTGTGCATCAAGTACATTTTCACCAAATGTGATTTCTGCCTTTTTTCTTTTTTTAGACAGATTTCAACAGATAGTTTGACAAATTATGTTGGCGTTGTGGTTGAACATTTCCACCTTTGCGCTTTTGTAAAAATAAAAAAAAAAGGTCAAAAATGCAGTTATATGATAAGATGCTAACTGTTTTTTCCCCACAACATTACTGTTAGCTTATGTTTAATGCTATGCCCATACAAAAGACAAACAAATTAGACTAACTTCATGTCTTTTCTTGAGAGGAAGTTATATCTTATATGGAAATGTCAATGTTTAATAAATGCAGAGTAACTTAGGTGTCTCAATCAAAACAACAATAACACATGGTATAGTCGATGACATGGTGAAGTCATGCTGCATCCTCTAAGGGCGTTTTCACACAATGTACCTGAGTAGGTTGGACTCCAAAGTCCACTTAACTCTATCAATGTGAATGTGAACGTTCTGTGTGCAAGTACCGTACCCGAGTCCAGCTGAGAAGGCAGTCCTGGGTATGGACTGCATGGACTCCATACACTGCAGTGCGAAAGGAATCCATGCCCGAGAACGGACGTGACCTAATCACCATTCCAACAATGGAAGTGACTTAATGATCACAAGACCATAGACGGTGCTCCTGTTGTCTCCTGAAAAAGCGTCGGATCTGTGCGGCACGGACTCACCTTACCAACTGAACCATTTGGTTATATATCAGGGACCATGAAGGTTGTCCCTCTTTAATTTGCCTAAAACAGACTAATAGATAGAAATGTATTGCCTGTCTAGCCGCCATCGTAGACAAATCAACAGAACAGTCACTCAGCTGGTGACGTAAGGGTTTGTCTTCTTCTGACTTCCGTGTTTGTTGAATAGCGACAGGGTTCCTTCCACACCACCACCTTCTGTTTCGGCCCTGTAACACCCACTCAGTCATGGGCCACAGTATGTGCTTGTGAACGCAACATCTGAGGGAAAGATGTGAGCGTATCCAGGTACGCCACGGATCCAGATACCCAGTATGAAAATACCCTAAGTTGTTTTCACTAGGCAGAAATCCTGTTGAGATGGGGTAATGCATTAGTTAGTGGTTCCTTTTATTCATATTTTATTTATTGATCTATACTCACTTTAATTCATTTCTAATGAAATAACTATAAGTAGCATTGGCCAGTGTATTAGTAAGTAAAGAGTATATTAACTGTTAACTATTTACCCTACATATTATCTTGGTGGTTTGCATATAACAGTGGCTGTACATCATTCTAACACAGTACACTATTGAAATATATGACTGATTTGACTGTTGTATTGTAAAATTCCCAATGTGAGGCACCCACATTAAGAAGGACTGTTACACTGAACAAAAGACTGAATATGAACACGATTGGACACATTAAATCGAACATAGCCTAGTTGGTTTTTTTTATATTTTATTACAGAAATGGTAGATATATTAGTGTTATGGTTCTTGTTACACAATGTAAACAAAACCTTGACTAAAATACTTCCTCCATCTTCAGCACTCTGTTGACGACTGGATTTTCAGAATCTGGGTTACTCTGGTCAGGTTAATGCTAAATTATAAAAAGCTATACTGGAGCTGCAGTGAATTATTGATTTTGCAAAGCTGTAGCTGGGCTTCCTTTGACCTTTGAATGCTGAAACAATATGTCTGGTCTACAACCGTTAGTCTGGGTTTGAAGCAACATGCAAAGCATGCATCACACTCTGCATTAAAACACCTCGTGTTCACAAAAAAGTCAAATCCATTGCAGCGCCTTTTAAAAGCCTGCTGCTCTTTCCTCCAAGGGGAATATTACAAGCACCTTCAGGCTGTTGTTTTTTTTATCAAGGACCAATGAAGTTTGCATTTTCAACCGATCAGCAGTTTTCTTTATCTAAAGTGACAGATGGAATTGCTGCATTAATTAGCATGTTCAGCTGTCACATAGTGCATGATAGTGAATGTCTCTGTGCAGGGTCTGATGGTTACTGTCTAAAAACGCTGACTTGAGTGTCGCTCTTTCTCCAGGGTCATGTATTTTTAAAGGTTTAGCTCTTGCACTATGCATTTCATGCCTTTAGAGACACGGCACAAGCAGTGAGAGAGAGGGGGTGGGTGGGGGGGATGAGAGTGAGCTGGGAGCTGGAGGCAGCCATCTTGGACTGGGTTAAAAGCGTAATCCTGGTCACGCTGTATCAGCAGCAGAGCAGCGATAAGAGAGTGAGGGAATGCCAGTGCCGGGAAACCCCTCTGCAGAAGGAGAGCATATGGATACTGCAGATACTGATGCAGTCAAATAAAAAGCCTTAGTGTGAGGTCAATCAGAATACAGTCTAAGGGGCCACTTCAGGTTAACGATCCATCTTATTAAATCTGCAACACATTTCTTAAAATAGAAATACATGAATTAATTAGTGGGCAGCAAAATAACCATAGGGTGTTGCTTTGATGCAAAGCCTTGATGTACTGGTTCACATTGCATCAAAAACACCTCACTCTACAGCTTTACTGTAACAAAAGAGCATAAATTGCTGATCTCAACACAGCATGTCTTTTATGGTAAAGAATTCTTACTGCTACTTGCCAGAGGCCCGGCTGACTCAACACTGCATGGACTGACTGTAAACAGTTACATGGAAGCATTTGGACACCACACATTACAGTAAGTAATGTATTGCCTTAAATAAAAAAGGGTGTAGTTGATTAAAAGCTGCGGCTTTGTAGTTGACACAAACAAAGGTTAGTCCTCAACAGGAAACATATTCAAGCAAGGTAGGCACGAAGCACTTTTCTACTACTTTAATCATCATACCTCTTAACATCCATCAGGTCACCAGTGACACATCTTAGCGTGAGTGTTCCAAAATAAATGTAGAACCAAAATGCTTAGATTAGACTATATCTGAAAAGAAACATCATTAGACTATCAGACTGGATATTGAACGGCTAATAAATTAAATGATTAAACATTTTATTGTTCTGGAATACACATCTAAAGCAGTTGTACATGTTAATTTACTTTAACCACAATCGCAAGTTAATGTCGTAACTGTAGTTGGATTAACATTTAAGAGCAACAAAATGGTACCTTTCACGGTAAAACTGCAGTTAAGAAACACAAGGTTTGTGTCAACTGAAATGCTGAAGTGTTTACAGATAGTGCTAACAGCACTCTGCAGTAATTTTAACAGGGACCATTTCAGACTAAAGTACTGTAATAAATATAATTAATTTCACTTCTCGAACAGAGTGAGAAATAACAGAGTGCCTCTAATGCCACTTTTACGCTGATGGTATCAGCTTGGCTGGATATGGTTTGGCCTCCAGAATGTTGCAGTTCCACAGCAGATCTAGTTCTCCTTCACTGTGGTTGGTCGTCATAGTGCTGCAGCGTAATTATCATGATGACATCTTCAATGCAAGAATGTAAGATTGTAGTCATGTTTGATTTATGAACTGCCAACTTGACAATGTTATCCAGTATTTTTGGAGATTGGACATAATAAACATGAACTATATAGTGATACAGCGACAATTCTACTCCAGCTAAGATTATATTCTTTTTAAAAATGATTATTATGGCATCTGCTGCTGACATCTTGGCCAGGTCATCCTTGCAAAACAGATCTCAATCTCAATGGTACTTTATCTGGTTAAATAAAGGTAAATTATATGCATAGTTAAATGTCATGATCACAGTGTTGCCTTGGCCTGCTTGAAATCTTAGTTAAAGGTACTATAAACAGTCTCCATTCTCACACAGTGGGAAAAAGAAATAAAAGAAAATATTTTACTGTGTTGAACCAAGTTGAGTTGATACCAGCAATGGAAAAGCAGAATAATATAAGGCCTGGTCCCTTCTGTAGTTCACTAATACAATCCACTGTTTAAAGAAATAAGCTATTATGCACACTTTGATGTGCTGTTACTTGTATGTGATCAATATAAGCTTACACCAAATATTATATATAATCACACCAAATATGAAGATGTACTAGGACATAGATCCCTTAATAATTTGGTATTAAACTTGGCATTAAGGTAGTTTAACTAGAAAATTTATTGGAAATTTTAATAGTGTGGCATTAGCATCCCTAAATTTAAATGCTCAGAAGACTTCTTAAACTATTATTGTACACCAAATGTTTTTTGCTAAAAAAAACTAAGCCTTATTTTTCTGAATTTTGTTTTCGCTAGATAAACATAAGAAAACATTTAAACTTTTGTAAGATATTCCAATATTTTCTTCTTCTTCTTTTAGATAACACTTAGCCAAAGTTTTACACTGTACACTTGTTACACTTTTACACTTATTACACTATAGCCTCTTAAGCCCAGGTGTTCCAACTCTGTTGCCATGGTAATGCTACACAACGCTTGTAGCAATGTATGCATACTATACATTCATGTAGTATAAGAATCTCAACCAAATGCGCAATAAAAATTTAAAAAAGGAAACAGAACACAACTCAGAAAACAAGCACTTAAATATGTGAGACTAATGTGTGTAATGAATAATTTCATTAGAAAAAAAACAAAAAACAGACGAATGTGACAAACTGTGCTCTGCTAAGATAACGCTACACAGATCAAACAGTAGAAGTCTTATTATCTACCACCAAACTCACTGACGGAGCAAAAAAAACGAAAGGTCACATTATGAAACAACGGTTATAAATTTTGTCTTGCCTTTGCTTTTTGTGATTATAACTTGGTTTTATATAAATGAAGCTTCTGCTATTGGCTAATCCATTGGTTTTTAACACACTGGCCTCAGGATATTGTCATCAGCGCGTTGTCTGTCCATCCATCTGTCCAAAAACGTTGCCATGCACTGATAACTTAGGCCACTAGGGGCAGTAGTACACCTGATAGATCCGGCTGAGGGTTTTCAAGTGCGTGCACTTTGTGTTTTTTATTACACTGAAATGATTTGATTAGAATCAGATGACCCAGGATTCAACAGGTTAAAATAGATTAATTTTCAAGCTGTGGTTTTGGTTCATTGCTGACAGAACATGTAAAAACATGCTAACCATGTTGCTAGCAATGGAGACACTTAAATATAGTGCTACAAACTGTAATAAATAATTTAACATAGAAGTAATAGCTGCGATAAAATTGAAAAATTAAAACAAGCACCTTCCTCAGTATAGTGAGCATCACACTTGCCTCCATTCTGATCATTTATTGGCCTAATTCCACTTTATTTCAGTGAGTGGGGGAAATGCTGGTTTATTCTCTTACTTTTTGCTTTCTCCTGTAATTTTTCCCAACACAGACAGGTTGGTGTGATTTCTGTATTGATGAGCTGACAGAGGCAGAGAGCATTGTGCTCTGGCTGATCAGGAACAAACAGAGCATGGTTTATAATGACGGCTGTGGAAAACGATGCTGGTAATGGGTGGTTTCACAGAGAAAACTGCCGGTGGCCATCGTGCCTGGAATGTCTAATTAGGATGGTGTTTACGCTGCAGTAGCTGAGATAGGGAAGAAATTGTATCTTATTGTGTCTCAGATGCACTATAACCTCAGACCATCTCATTTCAGGTACCTGTTTTTGTAGAACCATTTTTCTGTGTATGAAATCAGCGTTCATTAAGTTGTAAATACTCGTTAGACAACAGAGAACATAGTGTACAAGTAGTGAAACCATGAAGTCACACTGAACCTAACCACTGGAAATGGAAGACAAAGTGATGCTATTGCTCTTGAAATTCACAGCTGTCACCAAAGGAAACTGGGTGACAAGGCAGAGGGAGCCTGTGATCATCATTTTTTCACCTCGTTCTATTTCAAGGAGTTAAGGCACGTCTCTTGTATTCCATTTTTACCCACATTCTGCGCTCTTTCATCTTCCTGCTGCTATTTTTGCTTCCTCTCATTGGAATGGTGCAGAGTGCAGAGCTGCATGCCGATGCAAGCAGGAGGGTGAGATGGGAAAATGGTTCTTTGGCTTTGTTTCATGTTTTCCCATCTGGATTGTCTGCACTAATACTGCGTTATGGTTGCTATTTGAAATGAGCTTTTGTATAACAGACAGCATGAACAAATGTCCTTAAGCAAGACAACACATTAGTGTATTTGGAGGAATGCTGACCTCTGATCTGTGTACATGGCAAAAAAAAAAAAAAAACTCCTTCATTCAATTCAATATAGTCTACATGCTTAGAAATGTATAACACATTGAGTGACCTTGTGTTCATGTTTTTTTTTCTCTCTCAGCCAATGAAATATAGCACTAACATATGATACAATGCAATAACATAATATACAATACACTTTACTGTTCCCATAGGGAAGTTTGCCTTGGACTCCAAGAGCAGTAATGCATTCTGGTGTAAAAGAATATGAAGCAAACCGATGTCATGACCCCAGTAATATAGATGGGTTTTTTTTCAACACAGGCCTTTTTTTCCTCAGTTTAAATAAGTAAAAATATATCTAGATAGTGTTTCTGTGGATAGTGGTTGACTACCACTAAATGACTATGAGCCAGTTCAAACCATTGTTCCTAGCAAACTTTAAAGCAGCGTATGACTTTCATTACAAATTTTTCATCAAATTTGTAAAACCCGAGTGATGGCATATTTTCGGAAAATCTCATTGTGTAGGCTTTATCATACATGCCTCGCAAGCGTACAAGATATGGCCGGGCTCTCACCGTTCATAATGACATAATCCAAAAATGCCATGAAACTGATGTCTATGTATTGTTTTTCACGATCAGACATCCCATATTATAAGATGACAACTGACTGTAAATCAATTGTCATCTAAAAATAAGAAAAACAAAGAAAAATATATCTAATTTTACCAATATTCTGCCTGTTACTAAATGTGTTGGGTATTTTTGTGTATTTATAGATCCACTGTGTTCTGTAAGTTGTAATGCACATGTGTAAATTATAAACTGAGGCATAATATTTCTAAAATTGCACTTATATTTCTTAAGAAATGTCAGATTGTTCATGTTATTCACATATTTAAAGGATACTTTCTAGATGTAAGGGTACTTACATAAAATAATTTTTACTTTTCTCACTACAGTATGAAACAAAGAAAAGTTTGGAGTTGACATTATTTAACAGTTATCATGTTATTATTTTACTGGTCTGACCCCCTAGACATCATGTTGAGCTAAAACGATTTTAACATTATTGATTGTTAATATCATCAGTGAAATTTCTGCATTTCACAAATTCATCCCACTGGGTTGGATTGGACCCTTTGGCAGGCCCGTTTTGCCACAGTTCCTGAACATTAAGTACATGTGGGACAGTCTGGTGGTGCAGTATTTGCCACTGTCGCTTCCTGGGTTTGTCCCAGTGTTGGCCAGGCCTGTGTCTCTGTGGGTTCTCACTGGGTACCCTGGCTTCCTCCCACCATCCAAAGAAATGCTCCATAAAAGGTTAATTGTTCAATCTAAATCACCCATAAATGTGAAGGTGAGTGTGATTGGTTGTTCATCTGTATATGTCAGTCCTGTGATGAACTGTTGACACATCTAGGTGTTCACCTCTTGGTAACTGGGATAAGTTCTAGCAACCCTGTGACCCTCTGGAGAATTAAGTGGTTCAGAAAATCAGTGAATGTATGAATTAACCTGTACGTATGCCAAATGTCCAATCTGACCTTGATCTACGGAAGATAAACTGACTTATAAAGCTTTATGACCTGTATTTGATAGACAGGGCTTTTGTTTGTGGTGGCTTTTGAACCTTTAGCAGAAGCTATATGGAGAGATCCTATGACTGGATTTGATTTGGGTGACAAAGCACATAAAATTACTTTATACGTAAAAGACGTGTTGTTGTTCATGCTAAACCCTTTTGTATCAGTCCCTCATCTTATTCAGATTATTGACCTGTATTTGATGTTTAGAGTGCATGTTCCTCACACATCAAATTGTGGTGTGACACTGTTGTTTCCTAATTCCTTTGTTTTTCTTACCCGCACAAATACACACAAGTGCAGTTTTTAAAAACCGTAACCCTAGAAGAGTATTTGAATCTTCTTTTTTGCATCATAAAACTGTTTCTATGTGACTGACAGGCTCCAATATGACAAAAAACAAACACTTTTGCAAAATATCTGCATTAGTGAAAGTAATACAAATAGTAAAATAATCAGCTCATCATTGAAACCAAGATTGTGTGGTCTGAAGAACTGTTGCCCTGACCTTTGACTTTTGGTCACGAAAATCTTTTAGCTCATCCTTTGGACCAACTGAATGTCTGTACGAAATGTCAAGACATTCTGTTCCACCATTCCTGAGGCATTAGATATTAAAATGCAATGGGAGCTGACCAACAGACCAATAGACCTTAGATGCAGTTACTGTACCATGGGATTTGACAAAGGGAACAGCAGGCTGGGTTAAATATATGCTCAGTGGAGCAGCCGTGCACATATATTTTGTAATGGAAGTAACTACCCTGTTGTGTTTAGCCACAGTATTATATCATCTAATTATTATTATTATCAAAGAATGCTGATATTTGGTATGCTGTTTTAGTAATTATTCAATATCCTCCCACTTATCCTTGGTCTTTGACCCCTCAACTGGTGAACAAGTTTGAACTGTTTACATGCTGGTGCATACATACACAATTTTTAGTGCCTAGTATATTCACAAGCTTCATCACTGTGGCTATTATGGGAATTCAGGACCCTCGACATGCTTAGTTCTGGAAAAGAGTGCATGGCTATCTTAATTAAAAGTGATCTAACAGTCTTCTTTCTTTATTCTATGGAATTACCCAGCTTTAAAGGCTTTAAACATGTTACAGAAAGACAGTCCTCATGCCAATACTCTGATAGTTTGATTCTTAAACAACATCTTTATAACAGTTCAGAGTTTTGGTTTTTTTGTGGGGTTTTTTTTGGGGGGGGGGGTTTGTGTTTTTTTCATCTTGGCGGTCTGCCAGCACTGTTCGGCATTTTGGTCTGTTTCAAGTCAAGGTATAGCATAGTTAGTTCTGCCAGGTGACTATCATCCTCTTAGCTCTAAATATTTATTTTTGCAACTTATTTATTTTGTACATTTCCAATCACTACAACGACAAATATAATTTGCAGTACACCTTGATGACTTGTGTAAAATAAATTGTAATCTAGTGTTTAAAACAGTCAAATTCATTCCAAAGTAGAGCTGCACAATATATTGTTTGAGCATCGTCATCACAATGTACATGTGCGCAATAGTCACATTGCAGGTCCTGTGATGAAGGAGGCAAATGAACTCAACATGTTCTCATCTAATTTCAAGAGTAATTGACACACACTGCGTGCAGCGATCCACCATTCGAAAACATTTCTAGCCACAGCCACACTGAGTAACAACAGAACGGAAGTATTTCAGCTGCAAGAAGGATGATGTTGAAACACGTGTTCTGTGTGGACAGTGCCTTGCATCTGTCGTCACAGCGAGAGGTAACACAACTAATTTGTTTGACCATTTACGTCGGCACCACACAGCTATTATATCCTCCTGAGTTTTTTTTTTCATATCGCAACATATATCTCAGGGTTAAAAAAAATGGCAATGTCAGTTTTTTCTAATATTGTGCAGCTCTACTCCAAAGCTATTTTATATATTTACCTTTTGTTGCCAGAAACAAGAATACACATGAAATAGCCTTTTAATAGCAAAACAATGATTAGAAAAGATTTGTTTAAATACACAATCAGCCTAAGGTTATTACCTAGTGTATGTTGGAATCGTTTGTTGTACTTGGCTAATTCCATTTCTTAGTGTGGTATTGAGGGAGTGAAAAACCTCCACATCATAAATGTAGGCTAATACGATTGTTCTTAAATATTGTCATCAACCAATCAGCTCCCAGCACAAAAAAAAAACATTGACAATTGCTAAAGTTTAATAGCGAACCTTTTGAGGGGTTCTATATGGTATTGATATTCTAAATACTTAACAGGATAGGGGTACTCACATCCTATCACAGGACATACTATAAATATAACAGTTCAACACTATTTATCCACAGATTGTATCAATTGTATCATTCACTGAATAAAGTATAAATGTCCTTGTTTATACACATTTGTATCATGGTATCAAGTTTCCTTCTTCACACTAAAACTTATAGCCACCTATTTTACAGTTGGTCAAAATAACACTGTGTATCATAATCTTCACATATAGCATCAGCTGATATTTTACATTATAGCTCTGCCTGCTTAGATTTTTAGGCAAAAAAAACACAGTAAAAACAGTAAAAGAGTGAGAGTGACTTGTGACTCCCTCTAGTGGACACATAAATACCCTATTCATATTTCTACAATCATTATAGAATCATAATATATTGCCATTTTTGGTTGAACTTCAAACCTCTTTATTCTAAAGACTCTGAAGATTATTTTTGTTCATGTTTTCAAATTTGAAAGTAAAAATATTATTCTAGACATATAGCAGTTCTTTCTCTGGGTACATTTTAATCCACAGTTTTACTCTTAAAATAAAGACTCCATTCTTTGTTGATGCTAATATAAATCAAGTAGACTTAAATATATATATATATATTTCACCAGTGCTCCAAATCTTGATGACTGTTAGCCATCATCAACCCAACACACCTGGCATCAACCAGATGCGGCAGCTACTTCAGTCTTTATTTTATTTCAAAGCCTTATCACTGGACATTTTGACAGGCAGGCTTTTGATTTATTATTTTTTTATAGGCTAACGGAAACCTTTTTTATAGACAAGGCTCACAGACTATACGGCCTTGGCACAATTTCCATAGGGTCTCGTAAATAGAGGAGTGGGCCATAGCTCTGGTGCTGTCTGCTGACTACAGTAGCTGTGTTTATCTGAGGGTACAACAAGGCGTGCAGTTGGCAGAGTGGGAGGTACAGCTTGTGAAAACTGCATGTTGAATAATTGATTGTGTACATAAAGCATGGATGTGGAGGAAGAGGAGGAGGAAGGAAGGGAGACTGGGCTACTGGAACAGACCGATAAATAAATTCACACATTACCTAGGTTTAGGCCTCAGTCCAGCAGCCAATCCAATATCTGCTTTTTTTCTGTACTGTGTGCTCTCTTTATCTTTTCTTTATCTAGCTCTCTTTGTCCTTCCAATTCTTTCTTACCATTGATGAAATGAACCAAATGACGTTTCCAATCAGGGGTTTTGGTAATGGAAAATATCTGGGGCTGTAACAAATTGTACTCCAACAACAAAGCTTGATGTCACACCACCTATGGGAACTGAGTAAATGAAAGAAAGACTTGGGTCATGAATTATGAATTATAAAAGATTTCTCCAAATTGGATTCTAAATGCAAACATATGTAGGTGGGTTTGTTTGGAGAGCAGTAGGCAATGGATGGTGCTGTTGGAATGGTTTAGTGTGATTTGCTGCTTGTTGGTAGATGAGTTTGTAGACCAACATGCAGCATTTGAGCACATTTGTGTTGCTGCTGAATATTTTATTAGCTTTACAAAGAGACCTTTGTATGTGTTTAACATGTCATTTTTGTTGAAAAGGTTTTAGTGCAAAGAGAAAATATCAAGGTTAATGAATCATTCTGATTCCCGGGGATATTGAATGGACTGTTAACCATCAGACAGAGATGGCTGTAAGAACTTTTATATATATATA
>JAPTYQ010000017.1:21831336-21843824 GCA_029814465.1 Ostorhinchus cyanosoma | reverse complement strand
AATCAACTGTGTGCAAATATTCTGATGTGCAAATATGCTTCCTTAAAGTGCTGTGTGCTATCAAGTGCTATATGAATATCAAAGTGCCAAGTGAAAATCTTAAAGTGCTTATACTTAAACCGTGTAACAAACGGCTGTTTGTTACAATCGGTTTGTGTTGATATTATGCTCGTCCAAACACCATGTGTGTCAGCTAAGACTTTTATTTAGTTTCACTTCAGTCTACTTTTACCCATTTTCCAACATTGGCCACAATTATGTAGTTACCAAACTAGTAGTTACCACTTGGGTTTTTTTTTCTTCTTTTGTTGCAAAACATAGGTATGCAGTTCAATCAAACACATACAAATTATCCTTGCATCATATTGTTTATTTATATTGTTTTCTTGAGTTTGTGAGGTCATGTTAGAAGTTAAAGATTAACTCACATTATTATCCCCACAGAGAAAATAGGTCTGCATGTTCCCCATCTTAATATACACATAACAGAGTATTACCATTAGTAAGTAGCAGTTAGGAGCAATGACTGAAGTCACTAATACTACTGTATTCAGCTCAGATTTTTTTTTTTATTATACCTGGATCCGATCTGTTAAAGACAGTTTGAACAGCACAAATCAGATTTTTTGCAAATTTGACCCAGGCCACTTTCATATGTTGTCCTAAAGCTGATACATATATCATATTTTCCAATTTGCATATTTTGCATTTATCTGACCTTTACGTCATTGAAATGCGACAAACGTCACAATTCTGCATCCCGGAAGGAGGAGCAGCTGGATAACTATATTTACTTCTGTCGTCATGGTGCATGCCTGCATGATCACATATTATGTCAGGACCTCTTTTGCGCATATGGGTCATTTCAGGGTTGCATTTCATCGTCAAAACTGATAGAAATTGCATTTAATGTGTAATTTGGATGAGCACACAAAAAAAGTTGCATTTCACCAAAAAATCTGAATTGTGCATTAAGACCTGCTATCTGAACATAGCCTAAGGGACTCACTCCAGATCTTCATCAGTACCTTGGTCAAGGTCACTGAGGGGAGAATTCAACCATATGTACCTGTTTTTAAAGGTGGGGGAAACCAAGGTACCCAGAGAAAACAGGCACACTCAACATAGAAACACTCTGGTCCAACTGTGAATTGAATGTTCAAGTCTAAATAAAAGTTTATGCCAAATTTTCAGACATTTTGACAAAATATTTCTAAGGTAAAGCTTTTTAAATCGAATTGAAAACCCTTTTTTATACAAATACATGAGTGAAAAAGACCTATGTAAAGAGTGGAGCCCGAAGGGTTAATATGTTTCTATATAATGGCTCATTTGTGGGAGTGTTTCAGCTCTGCAAGTGAGCAGAACCACAGCAGCACACATTGGTGAAACATGTCATTAGCAGGTAAGGTGCTGTGTAGGCCTGTGGTAATAATACCTACCGTTCATTGATGCAGGATTTTTTTTTTGTTTTTTAACTAAACACTTCAGATGAATAAGTTTCATGTTAATTATATTGATTCTGCCAGACACTGACAAAAGGAATCAGATTGTTATTCAGGATTAATTTAGGACTTTATTAAAGAGACATAAAATAAAAAATGAACAGATATGAAGTCTGTGGTGTCAGTGTCTAAAAAGCTATTCTACTTTGAAAGGACTTTGAAGGTTATCTTTCAGACACTTCTCCTCTGATATGACAATTCATTGGAAACTGCAAAACATTTAGGTGAAAATGCAAACTGAAGCAGGATATGAGGCTAAACTATTTAGTTCTGTCATAATAGAAATGAACTATTGACAAATTACTATCCATCCATCCATCCTTCTGTTTAGGGGTGTGCCAATACATCAATTATTAGAATCATCATGATGCGACACATGACGATTTATAAATGTGCAAAAATAATGAATTTTCATAATTACTAAATGACAGGAACACAACCATAGCATGCAGCAGGAAAATAAAAGTGAAGCATGCCACCTTAAGGAACGGACCGGGGGAACACAGCAAAACCAACTCTAACTCTTTGGCTATAGTTATATATATAGCTTTTTGTGAATACAGGGATGGAAAGGGCATTGACAAAACCTACTCCATATGTAGGACATATAAAACCAAAATTAAGTACAGTGGTAACACTACAAATATGTGATAGCACCTCATGTGTTTCCACTCCGGGTTAGCCAACAATCCATCCAACAATCGAGGAAAGATTATCAAAACTTGCCTGCAGCTCTGAAAGGGCCGAATGAATGTGTTCAGCCATCGCAACCTTTATAACTATAGATTTACGTCCATATGCTGTCATTAACAATCAGGGCTGTCGTGAGCTGATGCGGGCGCTGGAGCCCAGATACAAACTTTGGAAGGATTTTGCCCAGAAAACAGTTCCTGAACTGTACAAGGAAACCAAAACCAAAGTAGTGGAATCACAGAGAAAAGCATGTACGATAGCTCTGACATGTAATGCATGCTTTGATTGTGGATAGTGAAATCTTTGGTTTGTTGTGGATTTTGAGGATTTTGTTTGGACATCTTCATTTATTATTACTGAATAAGATAGATTTTTTGTTGGTTCAGGTTGCATTAGCTGTTTTCTACAGTTTTCTACAGAAGCATGTGTTTGTGGAAGGTCTGAGAGTTTGAGTGGGTTCCTGAGGAGCTTTTCAGGGGCCAGAAAAAACAAATAAGGGTTGTTGTTTTTTTTTTTTTGTATTAAACTAGTACAGAAATCTGTGAAAGCCACTTTTGACTGAAATAAGTCTTATTTATTTCTAAAGGCACTTTATTTGTTTTCCTAAAATAATATGAACTTCTTTCCACCGACATTTGTATGGATACTGACAAATATATCATGTTTTAAAGTATGAAGTAGCCACAGGGTGAGAAAAAAAATCCTGAATGGGGGGGAAAAAAAGGATTGCAATGTGTTATAATCATAATAATTGTTATAATCACAATAATCATATCTTGATAATTGTTGATTAATCGCTTCATAGCACCCTGAATCGTAATCGAATCAATTCTTGAGCTGGCTTAGATGGCACATCCCTAATTGTAGGGGTGCTGGAGCCTGTCCCAACTACAACAGGTAATGATAGGATACACCCTGGATGTGTCACCAGTTCATCACATACATATACAGAGGAACAACCACTCACTCTCACATTCACACCTACTCTACAGAGGATTTAGATTTAGAAATGAGTGAACAGACTCAGTCATTTTAATTTTATGCCTGTTAAAAATTTTAGACCTAATTGCTCAAGACAGTGGAAAAAGAGTGCCCCCCACTCCCTCTTCCTGCTAGTAATATGTGATTTCCATTTCTTTGATGGCTGTAAGTCACCTGGTTTGTGCAGAACATGAAAAGAGAACCTTGGCCTTGAACTCATGTTGAAGTGCAGCGATATCTGCTTTCATGTCATAGAGAAAAAGCTCCAAGTTGAGTTAATTGCTTGATAAATTGAGAAGGAAATGACTCATCTGTTGTTTCCTGATGTCCCCTAAGGTTTGCTGCGACTCACTCATCTCAGCTTTCAGATATTACAAAGGACCAGTCTCTAGATATGAGCTGCTGTGCCAGAGTGTTGTGGAATTTGTCAGCTGGATGATATTACTGCTAGTGTTAGGGTTTGGTTAAACCCAACATTTTCTCACATGACATCCACAGTACATCCACATTTCCAACACCTACAACATTAGAGCATTGTTCCCAGTCCCAATGTGACTAACTTACCACATAACACTGCCAGTCTCCCACATTGGGGAAAACTAATGCCACAGGACCTTTGACCAAAGCCACCAGATGTGAAGAAAACAACTAAGAAACAACCTTTCATGTCAAAGTTACAAAGTGAAAAAAGCCAGAAGCACTGTTATCATTTTCACAACTGGACACAGCTCTAAGAATGGAATCTGATGTTGAAATGGCAGCATTTCTTCTACACATGTGCATTTATGTGATATTATCTTTGGTAAGTTCATCTTTTGTTGATCCATGGTTCACGCTAAACATTGGCAGTTCTTTGCTTGTTTGGATGATTCCAAGCAGATGTTTAGTGTGGCAATTGACAACAATGACCATGCAGAAAATGGAGGTGTTTGTTTTGCTGTGAATGTTTTCTGTCTAAAATCAGAGCTACCCTAACTTAATCAGCCAGAGTGTCATTTTGATTGACTGTTAAAATAAGCAGCTATGAGTTTTAATTTGAAGAACAAAACTTGATGATACCATGATACAGATGTGTGTGAGCATTATACATTATTCAGTGAATGATACAGTCTGTGGATACGAAAATGATTTTGTGTGTTTTGTCCTTTGTGTTCCGGTACATGACTTCCCCTGTTGACAGTATGGAAAATCAATACTACATAGAACCACTGTGAGTTATGGTACTTTAATCATTTGTCTGCAAACCAGTATTTACTTTAAAACATTTGCCACGTACATCCATTAAGGTACACTTCCACTTAAGACGGATTTTATGTCTCAACTGAAGGGTGTACTGTTCAAAAATGCAAGTGACAAATTTGATAATTCATGTACAATAAATTAGTTAAAGAAACAGTTCTATTAACTTTATGTCTGGCTTTGGTCAAACAGAATGTATCAAAAGATTATTATATAAGATTATGCCCCTAGTAGGGTCTCCCATGGCAAACAGGTCCTGGGTGATGGGCCAGACTAATAGCAGTTCAAAGGACCCTATGAGAAGGAAAAACACCAAGGACCGTGATGTTGCCTGGCATGGCGCAGCCAGGACCCCAGTCTGGAGCCAGGCCTGGGGTTGGGGCTTGTAAGTAAGCGCCTGGAGGCCGGGCCTTTGCCCATGGGGCTTGAAAGGACGACATAAGCCTATCCTCCGGTGGGCTCACCACCTGCTGAGGGAGCCATAGGGGCTGGGTGCAATGTGGATTGGGTGGCAGTCAATAGCAAGGGGCCCGACGACACAATCCCTGGATACAGAGTCTAGCTCTTGGGACATGGAACGTCAGCTTATGAGGGAGGTTGAGAAGTACCGTCTAGATATAGTCAGACTCACCTCCACACACAGCTTGGGCTTTGGAACCCAACCCCTCAAGAGGGGCGGGACTCTCCACTTCTCTGGCATTGCCCGCAGTGAGAGGTGGTGGGCTGGTGTGGGTTTGCTCATAGCCCCTCAGCTCAGCCACCATATTTTGGAGTTTATCCCAGTGGATGAGAGGGTTGTATCCCTGTGCTTTCAGATCAGGGACAGGTGCCTCACTGTTGTTTTGGCCTATGGATGGATGGATGGATGGATGGATGGATGGATGGATACCGAAATATCTGTTTAGACATTGTAAGGTTGTGATAGAATCCACAAAAGAGAGGATTTCCTAACTTCATTTTAACTACAACTCAGAAACCATTATTGTTCATGTAATTTCACCACTTATGAAGTTTTAGGTTTATTTAATGTGCACCCTTGACTCTTGATATTTGACTAAAATCTTTTCTTTTCATTTTTGACTCTTAAGTGAAAAATTTTTAAGAAATTACCTCTTAGATATTTTTAAGATTGAATAGACATGAGATTCAAATGACTTTTGACATCTAAACCTTTTCCATGTCAGCCGTGCATCCATGTGAAAGCTCGTGCCAAGTTTTGCAACAAAATGTTACAAAACTTGGCAACAATGTAGTTGTGTTTGAATGTATATTGTATTTGTATTTGTGTTTTGAAGGATTTGTAGCTATCCCATGCCAAGTGCAGAGCAGAAGTCATAACCTCTGCTTTCTCACTTTTTATTAGTCATTCTCTCCTCTGTCTTGCATCATTTCTCACTCCCTCCTCCTCATCCATGCACATTTGATCAAGTATTCTCACTGTCTGGAAGCCTCTCTGTATCATTTCCACACATACATCACCATATATCAGATGGAATGAGGGAGGCCTACCAGCTCAGTCAGATTAAGAAAGGGGCTGACATAAGGACAGAGTGAAAGCTGCAATGATGAAATAATATCCCTTAAGTTTCAAGGTTATTTAATGTATATGGGCCTTCAAATGCAAAAAAGAGTTTGGACCAAAATACACCACAATGATAGACTTACAATACAACATAATGTATGAGCGAACATGAACATGAGCAAATGGCAATACCCCGGTGTTCTACTGAATGTCTTAGGAACTCTTTTGTTCCTGGTGTTGTGCGTTTTCATAATGAGAACTTTATTGGAAATGGCTACTGCTCCATTAGCATTAGGATCATATCAGGGTTAACATTTACTGTGTAAGAGACTAGTATCATATAACACCAGCTAAGATCGAACATCAAAGCTAATTATTATGCCAATTGCTATTCAGATGAAAACAATTAGACATAGGTTGTATAATGAACTACAAACATCTGACAAAAACTAGATTCAACTGATGAAACTTTGTGTCTAGTAATAAAAACACACTCCTCAGGCAGACAAAAGGCGAGCTAGTAAACCAAATAAACATACACCTACGGTCACAAACAACCGGGATTACTAGTGAGTATGCTTACATCTGCATGAGGCAAGAAACATCCAGGCATTGTTCAAAAAATAAGTTTATAAATGAGTAAACACTGTTACAACCAATAGCACCATCAAGAGCACAAATCCACTGAAACACATAGAATGTCAAACTCCGGTCCTCAAGGGCCGGTATCCTGCATGTTTTATATATTTCCCTCTTCCAGCACACCAGGTTCAATTAATGATCAACTCATCATGATCCAGCTCCTGATGATGATATAATGGCCTACAGATGTGATAGAAGAGGAAAATATTTAAAACATGCAAGATACCGGCCCTTGAGGACCGGAATTTGACACCTGTGAGTTAGAGTATAGAGAATGTATCTCTTCTAGCTCTGCAAATGTAAACACCTGTGACATGAAGGCATGGATGGCTTGTGTTAACAGTTAGCTAGAGGTACCCGGCTACAGGTGTGTTTGTGTGGTACTATGACCATGACGTTTCTCGCAAGACACAACATCTGTGGTGCTGAGAAGTTGCAAGTGGCATATCTGGCCCTAGGAGCACTAGTGGGTAGACGGTGGGCTTCCATTCAACCCATGACAAGCCATTTAACCATCACAATTACTCTGAAACTGTTTAATTAAGGTAAAAATGTCATCTAGTTCCACTTTAATACTGCTCATATAAACACAAAACTGCTTTGCTAACTCAGCCTGATAATAACCAACACATCTGTTGAAAAAAAAAAGTTTTCCATGAGCAGATTTAGTTACCACGTCCACAAACTTCATGTTTTTCTAAGCTAGTCGCCTAGCCCCTTTGTCACTGACTAATGGAGGGGCATCTAACATCAAAGCTGAGTTATGATCCACTGCTGTCATTCAACTTTTTGCCATTTGGCTTGCTGCAAACAAGAGGCTGGACCTTTATTAACGGGGCTGTCTAGCATTAATTTAACAGCAGTATAGTGTTATAAAAGAAAAATGTAATGGATGTAAAGCTACTGTAGTACTTAACCACAGTTGTTTGTTACTCTGTGATTAAAACACACATGTATTACAGTAGCATGCACATTGGTGTAGTGGTTCGCACACCTGAGATCTATCTCAGGAGATAGATCCCAGTGTAGGTGGTCTTGGGCCTTTCTGTGTGAACTCTGCATGTTGTCTGAGAGTTTTCTCTGGGTACCTCAGCTTCCTCCCACCATCCATCCATCCATACACCACCATCCATACATTTTGTGAATGCCTTAGTCCTCATGAAGGTCACTGGGATGCCATAGCCTATCCCATCTACTCATGGGCGAGGATGGGGGTTTTGCGTGGATATGTCACAGTGAACAACCATTTACTCACATTCACACTGTAGCACCTCCAACAAGTCTCACAAGGACAAAGTTTTTGAAATGAATGAATTTCAAATGTTTAAGCAAACCTGTTACCTGTGAACACATCCAAGAACATTTAAAAAAAAGAGAAAATAAAGTCAATAAATTGAATTTGGAGTTGGAGTTCAAACTATTTTGTTATTTCAGATGCTAAAAGCTTCACTCTTTAGCACATAATGTGTAACTTTGTGTGTCTTTTGTGGAGTGGTGTTAGGTATGTGTAAAAATGAGTTGATCTGAGCTTGGTCTATTTTAAAAATGTGTTCTGCTGTGGTGGGAAATGGGGTTGATAAAAGCAGAGCTGTAGGTGTGCAAATCAAAGCAAAGGTGCAAAAATAGATTAAAACAAAAACAGGTACAGGGAACTGTACAATACTCAGCCGATCAACATCTGTCCAAATACACAGTGACTTAATTATATTGAGCATTGATATTGCAGTTTCTCTTCTTTATTATGTTGGGAATTTTCCAGCGTACACATTTGTTGCCTGGCCCTGACCTGCACAAACCTTTAAACTAGCGGATCATTGGCAGATCATTTGTGCTACTACTCCATATTTAACTTGTTCTCTGTCATGTTATGACTTTATCAGTGTCAAACGGTTAATTTTAAGGGTTAGTCTCAAAGATCACTGCATGGAAAACCCATAATCAGAGCTATTACTCAGACAGCCATTAAAGAGCCTAAAAGCTGTAATAATTAAGGGGAACCACCAAGTTAGAGGCAGTTAAAAGGCACAGCATGTTGAGGAAAAGGTTGTGCATAATATTAAAGCATCTGCATTAGGCAAAACTGGGAATGGTGAGGAGTTGTTGCATTGCATTTTCTCACACAGTGGGAGGGCATTTCACACTTAAAACAGATTTGCAAAACTCCAACTGAATTGAAAGAATTAAATATTTCATACAGTTTATATATTTAATCCTGTCTTTTTGTTAAATGTGCTGTCAAGGAGGTTCAGTGATGCATTCATACAGGAACATTCTTTAATACCACATTCAAGTGATTTTAAAGACTAAGTCTGGGTCTGATGAACAAAAACAATCTCCATGGTCAGATGAAGTTTCAGTGACGCAAACAAAACAAAAAGGTCTACTGCAAGGTTGATGAGAGAGATTTATTTTCGAATAAAAAAGCAAATCAGTCTGGTTGTTCTCAACTCAGCAACTACCTGTCTCTACCATATATTGCTTTTTATATAATTTGTACCTCATCCCTGATATGACACCTTGCATGCACCTGCTGATTTTGTCCTAAATCTTGTGTTTTTAATATCAGTCATTTGTCAACCTGTCGTTGGTCTCTTGGACAGCATTGTTTAATAGCTTTAAACCTTGTGCATAATTATCACCATATTCCAAAAAGCCATAAACACTAGTTTTAATTGCCTTTATTTGTCTACTTTGTTTAGTGTAGACGTTTGGATTTTCCACTTTGGTTCAAATCAAATAGGCAAACTGGGAAATTTCCCCAGAACATAGTCTGGACTGAACAGATAGTCTTTGGTCCAGATCGAAATGTACTATGGTTTGGTTTAGGTAAAGTTTGAAAACTTAATGGATAATTTTGGACCAAGTGCATATAGTTGTGTGAGACTATCACTGCCAAACAGACGTCTAAAAAGGTAAGCTAGCAAGAAAAGAGGTTAAAAATGAGGGTAATTAACAACATCATCCGGTGAAAAACTGTATGTGAAGGGAAACACAAAATACAAAAATGATGACAGGATAACTTTGGGTTCCACTTCCAAAATTGCAATGTTAAAGAAAAGCCAAGGAAAACTAAATGCAGACACTGATCCCCGCTGAAGCTGATCTCATCAGTCAAATCTAACACAAATATGCAAACATTTATTCACTTTGAACATCTCCAACAGGTTTCAACCCAAATGTTCCATCCCTTTAAACTTTTGTAGCTGGTGTTGCACATGTCACTTATACCACCATACAATTGAAGGGCCATACAGTGATACATTCATATGCACTTCTTGTCTACATGAAAACATGCTTTTACTCTATGGCAAACTCGTAGGTATATTAAAAAAAAAAGATAAATACATTTAAAAAGAGAGAGAGAGCTAATCTGATTCTAAAAATAAGGATTACATTGAGGAACACTTCTAATTATATCTTTAACTGTTCAGTTCATTGATCACTGTCTTTGATTAATGTGTTACTGCTAAAGATAAAGGAGTACCATTCAATAAAAATTTTTTGAAGATGACTGTCTAGAACCCAGTAACCCACTGACATTTTTATGTACAGTAATATACAAGCTAATTTTCATCTTTGTCATCTGATTTCACATAGCACAACTTATAGACCTGAGTAGAGCCTTTAAGACAGATAGAGCCAGACATATCTTATTATTCTGTAAAATCTGGGCAGATATAAAATTCTCATGAATGCATGCTCCATTACACATGGGGCATTCATCATGTTTATGAGGATCATTCACTAATAACAATATCACTCTAGTTATGTCTGAGGTGCTAGTTATACACAAACTCTGTCCTGATTATAATTTTTTACTTAATCCTCATTCCCATCTTATCTTCATGGGCAATTTTCAAATAGCCTACCTGCTTGGGGAAAAGGATGTACTCATTTCTGTTAGAGGGAGCACTTTTTTGTTTTTCCTAAGGCAATCTTGCCGTTGGCAAAGACTGAAATGCTTGATAATTAGGTCAGATGAAAAAAGGAAAAGAGGAAAAAAAGATCTGGTTAACATAACGAGACAACACCTTAGAAAGAAAAGGTGGCTGCTTTCATTTCCCACCAAGGACTCACTGGTTAAAAATGACAAAAAATTATTAGTGGGGTTTTGAATCATGTCAAGGTTTACTCTCAGGGGTGGAGAGGAGAGTCTTTTTATTTCTAATGTTGAGAGATGCATTGTGAATTTTTGAAATTACAAATTAAATGAATATTAGCCATTTGTCTCTCAATAACACACCAGAACAAAAACAAGAGCAGCATTATTTATCAAATGATGCTATATGACATGAATGTACATGAACACAGAGATAATGATTGTATTCCATTGGGTTGGAATGGGTTTTTACAGTATCTGATGATTCTTTCAGCGGCTTTAAGTAAAAGGAAAATGCAATTATTTGAGATAATAGAAAATGACATTTCCCCAGCATAAATACTGGCTTCTTGAAAAACAGAACATAAAGTTAATAGTTTGCATGGGATGATGGAGATGATTCAACCAGCTCTGGATCAAAGCAGGCCTACATTATGACAAAAAACATGCAACTAAAAATAATCACATTTTCTTCAGCTATACCTATACAATGATTTTGCTATCAGTTAACATGAAATGATGCTCAAGTCTCAAGGACTTCCTGAATTGACTGCAGATACAGCTACTCCATAAGCCAGGCAAGTCCATGACCCTCACAACCTCACAACTGTTATGTATATGGGCATATGCTGTCTCCAAATGGAATCTGTTAATGCAACATTGGTAGTTGAGCACTTGAAACTGAAGCATTAAAATGGGAAGTAATGAGACTAACGCTGCTATAGCCAATGGCAAGCAAGCTAATGAGCCAGTTATGTATAGGAACTACAAAGGCATAAGGGGAAAAAAATGAAGCTACTCTGAAATCGAGTATCCAAATTAACAAGAAAACAACTGGCTTGATGTTCCACATCCAACTGCCATCACAACTAGAGATCGATGAGGCATGATATTGATGCTATATCAAAGGGGAGCCAGGCTGAGGGGAGACATCATTCACCCGTTCCCAGGATTGAGTACCAACCCTGTACTATGCAGACAGACTTAATGCAAGAGCACCTCACCTGAGATTAAAAATCCTGACCTATTTCCATGGCTGAAGACTAAGTGAAAAACCATCTGAAAGTCAACTAGAAAGAGGTGAATGCAGCACCACGGACAGTACCTGCAATTGTGATCCATAGAATATTTGGCTACAGGAAAGATGTCAGGAGGCTGGAAGCCAAGATCAAGGCAATGCAGAAAGATGTCAACCAGCATTAGAACTTCAAATATGTGCATATCTGAGGGCATGGACACAGCCAACTAAGAGGTACCCTCAGAGGTGTACAAGTAAAGGCAGCTGTGGTTCTCTGGGTTATAAGACTGCAATGAGAGTGGCTTCAGCAGATTCCATTGAAGTATTAACTCCGCCTCTTCCCCTTCTGAGAATGACAGCAAACACACCACAACACCTGAACCCTGACCTTTCTCAAAATTTCAACATCATATGTATACCTTTGCATTACACAGAAGCCAAAAAGAGTTTGATGGTCTAAGACATTTTGTAAAACATTTGTTTAAATGTTAAACATATAAGGGGCTTCCATGTTTAACATTGTTCTTATGCTGAGAGTTGGTCATTTCTTTATCATCTAGCTAACTCAATTTCTAAACCAATAGTTGCCTCAGTTGCCTACATCAAACAGCCAATGATTTCACGATGCCTCCCAATGTCTTCAGTGGCTGTTATTTATTCCTTCCTAATATCAATCAACAGTGTAGCTACACCCCTAACTATGATTAGCTTAGAAATAGAGCTGCTAACATCAACAAAAAATGAGCTCCAAGCACAACACAGACTCCAACATAAATGTCATATATATAT
>JAPTYQ010000017.1:21779435-21792849 GCA_029814465.1 Ostorhinchus cyanosoma | reverse complement strand
AACAATAGGGAGTAGCTTGTGTTCAAGGTGCCCTAGTAAGACATCACATGGGAAAAAAATGCATAGGCAATCCAACTGATGTAATCTCAATGAAGCAAACAGTCAACAGTGCTTTCTGGCACCATTCACCGGAGGCTAATGGAGGTGGCGTTCACTATATAGCTGGGCTGGCTCGGCATCGATCCACGTGTTCATTAACCCCTGCTGGCTCCTCATCCATCATCCTGACTCCACTGTTTCCATTGTTCCACTGAACAGTGCATACACTGAGATTATAGGAGTGATCCTTGTCCTCTCTGGCTGTTCTTCCAAGAATTGTATTCTTCTTACAGCACCAGTACCTCTTTACTTTTACATTTTACAACAGTCACAACATATAAATTAGTACATTCTTGCTTCAGCAGTGCTTGTGTTGATGTTACACGAGATCGGAGATGAAGTTAAAACCACATATTTCCAACCACTTCTTAATTAGAAATAATTTCCCAAAGTCCTCCACTCGTTTACTCGTGCCATCTGCAGACACACCGCTAACACCATTAGACAAAATGCCAGTTATTTCTTTGTATTTTAGGTTTCTGAAAATGTAAGCGGGGTCAAGTAATCACAGCCGACAAGGTAAAGCCCATAAAATGCATGGATTTAGATCAGCTGGATTTGCATTGATTTTACGAATGTGCAAAGAGGCTTCAAAAATCCACCGCCACTCATCTCATACAGCAGTGGATAACACAGGGGATGATAGGACAGATAGATGGCTGATGTAAATGAGTAACATCTTTGTGGGGTTCCATATTCGACTGTAAGATTAGTCGTGAAGACAGTTCACTTCTTTCTGTTTTCACTGAAACTGTAGTTTGTTTCTAATTTGTCAATGTAGCAGCATAGTGTAGAGTTTCTTAAATAGCAAGAAGAGCTACGCTAGCTGAGGGTGAGGCAAAAAACACTGACCCAAACCCCTAAAACATCAATATAAGTATTTTTCTTTCTTTCATCAATGCTAATAATCTATCATCTCGATATCAATATCGTATATAATATAGCCTGTGAGACATTAGTTGTTGTGAGTATATACTGTAGTTTACGACACTAACACCATACTTACTTACACATTACAACTACACAATTACTACTACCCATTGGTTTATATATACATTGTGAATCATGAATATAACTGTTAAAGAAAGAAAGAAAATACATCAAATGTCTTTAGTTTGAAATTCAAGCCTGTTTCATTAAGCTGTTTGTTGCGTTGGCAAATCGGCATTGCAGCGAAAAGGGGAAAGTCAGAAAGGACATTTGGACTGTAAAAGTGCACTTTAAAGTTATCTTAGTAAGGAAACCCCACCTCAAAAACACTTTTAATGAGGAAAACAATAGAAGAAGCCTCCAGAAACACTCCAGCCTAGTAGCATACCTTTGTGCATCTCAAGTAAACAGGAAGAAGTGCTGTGTTAGCTCTGAATGGGGCACAAAACATGAAAAGAACTTATTTATTTATGGCAATATGTGCACTTATAGGGTTTAAAAACTGGGGGAAAAAATACCTCAATAAGGCTTCAATCAACAGAACAGAACAGTTGGTAGGCAGTTTTTTTTCCTTAATTATTTGTGTACAGTAACTATTGCAAATAACACACAAAGCTTGGGAGGCTAACAGCTGTTTTCTGAGTTTGAATAACACTTTTTTAATGTTATAATTTACCAAAACTTTAATAGAGTAATATACAATAAGGGGTAATGAAAGAAAGAAATTCTTAATTTTGAATACTGGTATATACCATACTCATCAGCCATAACTTGATACCACTGACAGGCAAAGCGGTATTCATTTAGCTTATCTCAGTGGTACTACAGTGGGACCTGTCAGTGGGTGGGATCTATTAGGCATCAACTGAACATGTAGATCTCCAAGGTGATGTGTTAGAAAGAGTAAAATGAGCAAGGGTAGGGATCTGTACAACTTTTACGAAGGAGAAATTGTGAAAGCCAAATCACTACGTCAGATTATCTCCAAATCTTGTTACAATACATTAAAGATATAAAGAACAGCCAGATCTTAACCAATCGAGTATCTATAGGATGCAGTGAAAGGTATCATTATAAAAAGTCAATATTATTACCACTTCTCCTGTTAGTAGTCAGAATGTTATGAATTATTAGTGTATTTAACTCACTTTGTGTTAGTAGTTAGTTGTAATTAAGTAGATGCTAATCTGAAAAGAAGAGAAAAGGGAGATTGGGACAGAAAAGACTTAAATAAAATACAGGGAAACTTTTAATGAGGGGAAAAAGTGAAATGATAAAAGAAAAAAAAAAAAAGCAACTCCAAGGTTTGAAGTACACCGACACAATTTATTTATCCCAGTAGGTGGAATGTTATCAAACAATATTTATATATACAATATAGAAGGAGTGTTATGCAAAAAGGATAATGTATGCACCCAGCAGATATCAAAGCCAAGACCCAAAACCTACACTTATGAAACAAGCCAATGATTGTCTCTGCAAAGGATTTCATCCCTATTGCCTCCTCTTCATGCAAAATGTACAGCTTTAAGCTCCTCTTTGTTATCCTAACGTGATATAAATTGCACGGACATTTTAACAAGTATATTTGCATGTGATTCTGTCCCTAAATGGCTGCTGATTTCAGATGAGTAAACCGATTCCCTACTGGCCGCAATTATGATCTCCTCCGGGAACACGATCCAGAAAGTTGGAAAATTTCTTGTAAAAATATCAAGGCACAGATTTAATTTTATTTTTGATATGTAGAGCACTGTATACCAACACTTATTTTTTGCTTTACAAAGATCAAAATGATTCCGTATGTACAGATTGTGAAGAAACTTGCAAATATATTATATATAGAAAACTGCATTGCAATGCACACTGTAAAAAGAATATGCATGTCTCAGATGATATTACAGGAGGACACACACATTTAAGATGCACTGGTCCATTTCACTTGCATTTTGTGTTTCGAAAAAAAAAGTCCCACTTCTGAGCTTTGAAACAATTCCCATATGTATCATTTTAGATTCTACATTATTCAACCCCTCTGCTTAGCATCTGTCACATACTGAATATTCAATATTTTGTATTTGTTATGTATTCACAACTGTGTGTCATTCTGCTCCATAATGAGATACTGACCTAATTTGGTGACCTCCAGTTTACAGCAGTGAAACACACATGATCTGTCACAACACTGAATTGCTTTTTGAGTGTCTCCCACATGTTTCTGACACTAACTGCACGTTAGGTTAAAGAAACAAGTGCTGTTACGATCAATGTTTCCATGGTAATGTAACCCCTGCCATTGATTTCACTATATTGTCTTGCAGTATATGTCCATGTAGCATCCTTACTTTGGCCGGTCACGTTGTGTGGACACTGCATTGTTTTTGTGTGCATGTTTGGATTATACTCAGCTGATATTCTGTCCACAGTAGCAGGCGTATGGGCTTTAGCTTTTCCCTTTGATGCCTCACAGAAAGTCCTGACAGCTGAATACACAAAATGCTGATATAGGAATTTTCTGGAAGGAAGAGATTTGTCTCATTTGATCTCCTCAATGTGATGCAAGGGGTTAACTGTGCCAGCAGTGTTTATTAGCATCAAGGAGACTGCCTTCTCTAGCTGTCTATCCCTGCCAAGGTGTTCGGCTCAGATACAGGCCGACACTGACGGGAGCATGTTAGCGATTAAAACACAAGCCAACTCCCGGCACATGGACAGCCAATGACCTCTGGGTAGTCTGCAGTAGAGTGCAGGTTTTGATGTCCACTATGAAGCCAGAGAAGAGCAAAAATGGATCTTCAGTGGCAGAGAAAGACAAGCTTTTAGTGATGTTTCAGTTGATTTGAAAGGAAATAAAAATGTATTTGCTGCTTATTTGTTTGAGGTTCAGCATCAGTATAATAATAAGCCATTTTTGCCAGCACAGCTTATACCAGCTCAGGTCAATTCAAACTGTAATTTACAGACACAAGTCAGCAATGATAGTGTTAAACTCAACCAAACCACATTTAGTTGTGGCAGTGTCGAGGGTAAGGTTTGGTTTGGTACTTTCAGAATCACTTGGTTAAAGATGAGCAAAAGGATCATGGAAAGGCTTAAAATGAAGACAAATTATATGGCAATTATGGACATGGTTATGGTTAGGTTTAGGCACAGAAATGTTAAAATAAGGCAGATATGGCACCAACTAAACTAGTAAAATAATGTTAGCTAATGTTGCAACTAACAATGGACCTAGGATGTTGTGTTTTCATAAAGTTCTCACCTAAGTTCTAACCTAATTTCAAACATCACGCTTCCCCAAATCCAGTAGTCAATGCATTCTCAATAGTTTGCTCAGTACTTACTATTGTTTTGTTCTTTTTTTTTTTTTTTTTTTTAAATGAGGTCCTTCATGTAGTCTCCCATGACACAATTTCATTCATATGTATGGATGTGGATGCATTACTTGACTTAAAATTTGGTCACTGCTAGCTACAGAAACAATCCTGGTGATGGCTGACGACTTTAAAACAGCCTTGAAAAACCTAATGAGTGACAGTCACATTGCCTGCATACATTTTTAATAAAGTTTACGGACTTCCCTACCCTCTAATTATTAAACCTACCATACATAACAAGAACAACAAGCAGTAAACCTAAGACAGACAGACAGACCTCAGCCCATTATGACCCGCAGTAGTCGTTGCTTTTTTACTCTTTGCCTGGAATAAGATGAAAATTTAATGTTCCTCATGGGGAAACTGGGTAGCCTTTGTTGCAAACTTTGCATCATGCATTTTGGTTAATGCAGGGAAACAAACAGATTACATGAATTAAGTCCAACATTGTTTGGTTCTCAGTTGGCTGCATGTAAATTAAGAATGTTTGCCACTGGATTCATGTGATTTTAAATTGCACGTCAGAGGTTGGTGAGAAATGGCTGTGCAAAAAATTAACCCGTATTGAGTGAGTTTAAAATTCCAATGAATAATTGAGGCAAGATTTTGAATAATTAAAATGGACCTTGTAGTCTTGCACATTAAAGTGGCGGTTCCTCAGATTTCTGTTGTTTTTAGCGTTATTTCCATATGAGTGCCTCATAGGCTGCATGGAGGGAAAACACATGTTTATTGCCTGAAAATAAGCACATTTTTTTATTCTTTCAAGAAAACACAAAAAAATTAGGCTACATCCATCACTCTGTTCTTCTTTCTTCCCTTGGAGACACACAAACAGTGCAAGGTGTGAGTCCACTAGCATGAAACACACTGTTTATGCAGGCTTCAGGATGCCAAGACAGAAGCAGAGGGTGCCAGTTTGTTCACTGTTCCCGCCAGCCAACCTTGACTTCAAAGCAGTCTGCTAAAGTGAACATCCACATCAAAATAAAACCACATTTGCAAAATAAAAAAGAAAAGAGCCATACTCCCTGCCAGTGGATATTCTGCAGGAATCACCATCTGAGTACGTCATAGATTTGAGTTTTGGTCCTCGGGTCTGCAGCTCAGGGGTAAATGCTGCTTCTGATTATGGCTGACTGAGGGATATAAGAGGAAATACAATTGTGTTTTGAGGTGGATTTTCCCCAGAAGGAAAACACCATTTATTAAAACCTAAGTTGCATTTTTTTTCTTACTTATAGTCATTTCTCTCAATAGGATATAAATAGAGCACAAGTTTAAATGCTAACAAATGGAGTTGCATCACATCCAAAAAGCAGTCACCAGTCTTTCATTTGAGAGAGAAACATTATAAGGATTCTCCACAACAGCAGTGTTAGATCAGCTTCTGGTCTCACTTTGACCTTCAGCTGGTTGTCTTGTGCATTTTTAAGTAATAATTTCAACCTACCCTCCTTTGGTTTTTACTTTCAGATTAAAGCCTCAGTCACAAATGCCATTACAAACGGCTACGAACACCATGTGAATGATTTATGGACCATTTCGTACAACCTTCTCAAAGCGGCCGTATAAGAACAGAGTGTTCATGGAGTGTTCGTGGACTGTTCTTAAGTTCGTAGCCAGGTGCGCGATCTTGTCCAAGATTTTCTACAAACACAATACAAAACCTCCTTTCGCACGGTGCACTAATGAATGCCTTATGATCAACGTAAGAGCAACGTGCAATGTTTGTAGATCAGGAAGCCTTTCCAGAACCCACATGTTCCTGAGGTGGCCACAAGTAGATCTCAAGAATACATTATGTTGTTATCAGGGGTCCTTTACGGTGTTGACATGATCAGACACATAGAAAGAGATTTGCACAGCTTTCTTAAGGCGGATGGAAGGTGCAGTGTGGCGGTAGTACAACATTTGTGGCACTCTTAGAGGGGTCGAATACAAACTGTCAAGACAGAGTGAATAACCGGACTCAAATGCACAGTGCAGAACATATAAAGAATAAGATGTTTTATTAACAGAAAAATAAGCTTGAAAAAACAATACCAAACCTGCACAGTCCACAGTACCCAGGTGACTAGGATCAGGGTGATGGAAAGAACATGCGTGATGGACGGTTAGTGTTTTTAATGTTCATTTCCCTCTGTTATTCTTATGTATCTTTGTTTTATTCTTGTAGCTTTTACTTCAAATTTCTTAATTTGATGTCTTATTATGACTCCTAATTTCTAACAGTTTGGATCAGTTTCCTGAATATGTTATAGGAATGCTGTTTCAGCACCATGGACAGCACATAATCCCAAACACAACACGTTCATTCACAAAAGGCCTAATCAGGTTCACATAGTGTAATGTCTGAAAAGAGCATCAATCATCACCAAATTATGGTGGATATTGCTAATGCTGGGATAGGCTCCAGTGCCTCTGTGACTGTCTGGAGGATAAAGCGGTTCAGAAAATGAATGAATGAACAAATGAAAAGAACAACACTCTCAATTAAAGTATGTTAAGTTTTTTTTTGCAGAGGTGAAAGTGGACATGACTACACATGTTCATACAAACTTTGGTGATGATTGATCACTGTTCTGGGGCATTAAACTACGTTAAGCTGTTTCTTTTATGTTAAGTGCTTTCGAATGTCCCTCTTCTGCTGCTGCTGGACTAAAACAGCCGCTGGATTTTCCTCTTCTTCATTTTGTAGCCGTAGAAGTTTCAGTCTTGTGGGCATTATTACCATCTTGAATTCAATAGTCATGACATGGGGATGGAGTACACAGCTGCTGTTTATATACTAATCTAAATATTCTGAAACAGTATAAGATCTTCCTACCAACAACTTGAGAGCACCATGAGTTTCATGTAGGGCTGACGTACATTCACCTTACAACAAAATAATTTGTCAAGTGGCCGTACGTCTGATGTAGGAAGATCCCAAGATACCCTCACCTAAACTGTATGGTTTTTGTATAAGATAAAATCATGTTATTTTCTCACGGAGGCCTCAAGTGGCTCTTGCAGCAGCTGTATGGACTTCATAAGACGGCCGTAAGAAACTACTAGTCCCTCCATGAATGTCCACAAATGTCTACGAACTCCACAACTCGTACGAACCGAGAGATTTGTATGAACCCATCGTTTGTAAGAAGGTTTGTGACTGAGGCTTAAGTTGAACCAAATCTGGAATGGCTTATATTTTTGTTAACTTGTATACAATTTGGTTAGTTTTAGTTTTACAGTGGAATTTTTTAAGCACACTTAAGAACTGTTCAGTAGGCATGTAACCTGTTGTCATCTGTGTGACCTGCATGTCCCAGAACTTGGCATTGACTGGTTTGTCTGTGTTTGTCAGTTCAGGAAGAATCCTTCCATTTTAATAAGGAAAAATTACTGAACCAATTAATTTTGTTGCCACCGCACTGCTATTATTTTGGCATTGCTACATGTACAACTTTAAGTGCAATAATCAAGGCTAGTCTGTAACATTACAATTTTCAGCATGTACAGGTTGTGTGGAAGTTGTATCAGAAAATATTACTATCAAAAATGTAATCTCCTCCCCTTCCCACATCCTAATATGAGTCATTTTTCCCTTTGCAGGTCCTTTTTCTTCTTCTTCTTTTAGCTAATGACTGATGACAGGCTGCCATAACGTTCTGTAATTATTTTGAAGGTCTGAACCATCTGTAGAAGTGTTTTCACGCTAGAAACAAAGTGAACCATGGCTCAGTTTGGTCTCATCTTTGTTAGACCAAGTTTTTGTTTTTTTTTGCAGACTGTGGTTCACAAGACATTTTCAGATCTCTAGTTTTGGTTCAGGTCAAAATGAAAAGTTCTAACCCTTCTGTTACTATTATTGTGCAAGTTACTTCCAAATTGTAATAGATTACAGGTTACTTGTTACTGTTATTTAACAATAATTCCTGCCCTTACACATTACCTTCCTGTCTCAGAATCATATGTCAAAACTCCCCCCACTCCACGAAATTCAAATAATAACCCCCCCAATACAAGAGATAAGAGAGTCTTGGGACACATAAATTTGCACCCTGAAGTACATGTGGATGGATATCTCAGTAACTAATGCTACAGTTTGTGATGTTGGAATCCCAGCAAGAACAACATTTGAACATTTTACATGTTCAAACAGGGGGCACGGTGCAGAGGACACCTGTAGATAAATCTGCAATTGACTAACTAGTCATAGAAACATTAGCTTACCTTGTCATTGCTGATTATAGGGATCATGCTAACTAGCTTCTGTAAAGCAGGGTTAGGGTTAGTAATGGGCACACGTCCATGTGGCCAATGTACTGTCTTCTGCCATCTTCACCCATTGTTTGAACACCAACAGGAAATAGAACTTTCCTGCTGCATTTTTGATTCCTTAAGGTCTCACGGCCTTGCATTTTTTTTGTCTTTTTGTTTTTTAATTTTTTCATGTGAGCAAGTAAATTATGGGTGAAAAGTGTGCTGTAACATAAGTACTATTGAACATGTACTGAGTAAAATATTGCTGAAAATGTATTTGTATTGCTTTACACCACTGTGTTAGAACAAAAAGTAATCCATTACTGTAATGCATTACATTTGTAACACATTACTCCCAACACCGAGTCCTATGACAAGTATTATGACAAGCAGCTAAAGCTGTTACAAGCAGTCAAAATGAATTATTTTGATGGAGTGGTAATGCTTCATCTCAGAGACGATATTCCTAGAGTTATTGACTGAGTGTAACAGGTGGAAGCTGCCCACTTACATTAAAAAAGAACTTGTTTTGGCTGAGGAGTGTATGTTGTGATGTCACAGCAACCATAACCTTTGACATATGGCCAGAGCAAGCGAATCGCTAAACCAGAGCCTTTTCCATTGCCGTTCCAACCCTCTAGAACTCCCTCCCACCTACCATCCGACACTGCTCTGACTGCAACACCTCTAAATCCCTTTTAAAAATGAATTTATTTAAGATTGCTTTTAATGTTATACTTTTTTGTTTTCTGTGTGGTTGGTTTATGTTTTTATCCTTTTTTGAGTACCATAAAAAGTGCTATATAAATAAAATGTGCTATTATTATTATTATTATTATTATTATTATTATTATTATTATTATTATTATTATTATTAATCAGTCATTCTTGGAATCCAAGAGAAAGCTTATGCTTAATTCTAAGACATTTTGCTGAAGCCATTTTTCTCATATGCCGTAATAGTGATGGCAGCCAACATAGAGATCTATAGATACAGATATATAAGGATAAAGGAGGAAAAAAGGAAAAGAAGAAAAAAATGAGCTGCAGTGACATATGGGAGTAGGAGGAGATGAAGCTTTTTTATTGACATACAGTCAGACAAAGTAATAAAAACTCAACCTCAAATAACATTTACATTTATACAGTGAATTCGAGGCACTGGGCTTGAAGTCAGAGAGTTTGTGATGAGTTCATGTTATTGTCTGTCTCTGTATAATGAGATCCAGATTTTCTTATAATTATCTTTTAGAGTTGGGTGAGTTCATGGTTTTGCTGGTGCTTGTCATTATAACAGGTTGTGCCAAATTAAAACTATTGACATGACAGTTTTAAGTCCAACTTGTTTTGCATCAGTAATGAGCAACACAACAACACAATGAACAAAACCTTACACTGTGGCTGTTAACACAATAAAGATCACATTTCAGTAGAGGGTAGGGAAAGATATGCATAGTACATGTTGTGTCTGTTTACTAGAATGTCCATGTGTTGAAGATGAGAAAAGATGTGGCAGCTTTGAAGCAAGAAAGATGTGCCAAAAATGTAGACGAGACAACATGTAACAGTGCAAAAAGTCATGAAGAATCAAAGTCTGACTTTAGCCTTTTACCTTTTAATAGAGCTGTGCCAGCACGACTTTATCCTGCCTCCTCTTCTCACTGTGTAAATGTAGTGGTGAAGGCAGGTTAGAGATGCATTACAGCTGCCTAGTGGAGTTCAGCCATTTCTTTCTACTGAATGGACCTGGTGGTAAAATTTGTTGTTCTGGATCAAATTGTTCGGAATTTTTTTTTACACAGTCGCAACCAGAGGTGAAGTCCAGGGTATATGGGGGTATACAGAGTATACCTACTTATTTTTCAGTCAGCATTGAGTATACCCACTTCTAAACCCCCCTGATACGCTCCATTCAGTAGTATTTGAGTGTAAAATTGCCCATTTTTCCCCCTGGATGGTGAAGCCATGTCCCGCCCTACTCTACCTCCAACTGGCTAGTACTTCACGTATTAGGTTGGTTAACTTTAGGCATGAGGACTGATGAGCCAATCAGAGGCAGAGTAGGGCGGGTCATGCCCAGGAAAATATTGCTAACTAGCGCTGACTATCTCTGGACCCTGATTGGACACTTCAGGTGCCAGTTCCACCCCAGTTGATTGACAGGTCACTGCACATCTCAATGAAAGATCCACGACAATTGGAAATAAGAATAAATGTCTTTCAAGTGTGACACGTATTAAGAGAACCTACTTTCATGGAATACATCATTCTGAGGTAAGTTTTAAGGTGGTTTCCAAAGGAGTCACTGTTGAAGTACTGCCCATATGACTGCACATTTAGAGGAGATGTCGCAAACATTTAAACTATGTGAGTAGGTTAGTGTTATTAAAGGCTAATGTTATGAAAGGCTAACTGTATACTGTTTGCCTCATGTTGAATACATTTACATTCATGCAGCTGCTTGTGTGACCAGTAAAACCTACAAACTTCTCCTGATCAAGTCATGATAATGTTATAATAGTGAGCAAATACTACTGATGGATCTTTGGGGAATAACTAAATACAGTAGTCTTACATGTCAGTGGCATCACAGGGTGTTTTTCTGAACTACTTGGAAAAACAAAAGGCAAAAAATGAGAGTATACCCACTTCTCTAGGGACCACTACACCACTGGTCACAACCATATTATCTTTATTTTTCTTTTATGATAAGCCAGCTTTTAGAATTTTTGCTGAAAACCTGTTTTTCATTTAGTTCATCAGGCTTTGCTTTGACAGCACTGTCACTATGTAAAGTTTACCCATAAAGACCCAAACATCTACCACTGACCAAAAACATCTACTAATCTAAACTGTTTAATACCTTTTGATCCACTAATCCTATCAATCTATGCCAATAATTGGTGTGAAATACTGTTATTTATCTTTTCATTGACATCAGACATGACTCATTTGGATGTTCAGAGGTTCCGTAGTTACCATGGAAACATTGTCATCTTCTACAACATTGATTCACCAGTAAAACCCATGAAGTTGGATCAATGACAGTGGATGAGCACACTGGGTTTATGTTCAGTTAATGATAGATTGGACTGAAAAAGATACCTTTTCTTCAGCTTTTTCTGTTTTGATACAATAACCTTTGACTTTATTCTGAGCTTTTATGAACATCTACATGATCAGTGAATGAAACATAGGAAAGATGATGATGTCACCAGACAAAATGCAAAATACAGAGGATAATATTGTAATAAATGGGGATAAATCACTTAGGAAAGGTTGAATAGAGAGAAAAAGTCATTTGGGAACTGCCATAAAAGTCACGCTGGGTCCTTATGGGTTAATAACCCTATTCCTTCTTGGGATGACAATGTGAGCCAACTTGTCACTGGTATGCCCCTGTAGTATTTGTGGATCCGAAGTCATATGGGAATAATAACGGAGATGTAAGCACACTGTAGGGTTTATAATCTGTCAGACTATCTCCAGATTTGGTCAGGTTAATCAACACATTTCACATATCTTGCCTTAACATGCTGTGTGCATACAGGTTTCATGCAAGGTGTAAATGGGGTCTCAAATGTAGTGAAGTGGAATTATTATCTTGACGTCTACTCAGAACATCCAACCTATAGTGTTCATCTCATGTGGTGCACATAAAGAGAGCTGTTACTGTTGCACTTTCTATGCCTCTGTGGAAGATTGTGCTCCCTGTATGCATGGATTTATGCACCCATCATTATGTCTGCATGTGTGTGTTCCTATCTATCGCCCATGAGGTGCAGCCCGGGGGAAGCTAACACACTGTAACAGAGTGGGGCAATGAGCCAGGATCACTGTAGGGATCCACTGGGAAATAACATGTAAAGAGCTGCCTGTCAGTGCGGAGGCGAGCTGAGGGAAATAACCCGGGATTGGTGTGAACCTCTGCCGTCTCTCTGATGTTAATTCCCCCCACACAGGCATTCACATGTATGAACACACATGCCACTGTTTTTTTCCACATACAACACATAATGCAAAGTTATTTTTGCAGCACACAAACAGTAATCCAATTTTTCTCACGCTACACAGACACACACACACAGAGTCCTCTAGCTCTCACATCCAGTAGTTCTCCCATGGTGCACTGCACACACTGGAGACCCACAGTGTAGTTCATATTCAGATGCACTGACTGACACACTCAGATCTCTTTTCACAACGTAGCTCTGTAGCTCATTCATACATACATTGTCCTCCTGAGGCCCACCCAGTTAAGCAATGACATCTGTCTTTGCTGTTGCCTTCACTGCAACACATGCAACATCGCTGAAACCGGTGCACACTCTCTGTGCTGCACATCATGACATCATTTCTTCTTACTAGGAGCTATACCTGACAGTGCAGCAGTGGGTGGGTAGCAGGATCAAATGTCAACAATTGTGATCTCTTGAATGCAAAATTTTAGTTTGTCTTAGAAAATGTGACTCAAGAATTTCATGGAGAACAACATGATGGTGATGCAGAAGAAGACCTTCCTATGAAGATGCAGTGATTAGATGACCTGACACCAGTGCAATAAAAGCCCCATCCAACAAATGTACTGTCGAATGCAGAAATGACCACCTGAAACAAAGATGTGCATTTACATTTTTTGGCCTTCCTCAATGGGTTCTGGTACTTCCATGAAAAAGTATTCAGAACTAGAGCTTGTTTTTAGATTAGATTAGATTAGATTAGATTAGATTAGATTAGATTAGATTAGATTAGATTAGATT
>JAPTYQ010000017.1:21757067-21769294 GCA_029814465.1 Ostorhinchus cyanosoma | reverse complement strand
AAATTCATGGGGTCCGACATTTGTGTATCCAGTGGATACAGGTTAGAAGTTGTGAACATTTCATGTAACATGATTTCGACATGTTCTAATATGAAGAAGAAAAAAACACCCAGGAGCGAACCCATGCCCCTCCTGGGGGAGGTGCCCCTAGGAGGCCCACCCCACAGTTTGAGAAACACTGTCATAAGGCAAGGTGCAACTACACTCCAGATCAGGGGGTTTCTCAGGGTTGACTTGGTTTGACTAAAAAGTTTGTATTTTTAAATAATATTTTACATTTAAATGGCAGTAAAAATGGTGAGGGACTTTTATTAATTCACAAATCCACTACTCTCGCAATTTATAGATAAGGCCTAAAGGCTTCTAGAAAATACATAGGAGGGAAAAAAATAAATATATAAAAAGAAAACACTGGCTGGTCCTAAAGAAAAACAAAACATTGTGTTCCATGTCCCATTTCATCACAGGCCTTATTTCTAAACCATTGTTTGACCACTGCCCCTGCATCACCTTACAATTTCATCCCTAACAGGCAAACCAGACATTTGGAAGTGACATTTGTTTAAGAAGTTTCAAGTCAAAAGCATTGGAGGCTGAAATATTTTGTGACCTCATGAGGCAAATAAACAGAATATACACTTACTAAGAATGACGATTGAATGTAACAGTAGTACAAGTATGAGAATAGTATTTTCAGTACTATCAAAAACTAGGCTCTTGTACTTCTTGAAATAAAAGTTTCTTTGGGGAAATAAAATGTTTGTGACTGGATGTTAAAGTCAGTCCACAGACTCAGCTGTCAGCAGGGTGACATAGTTTGACTGTGCACGTCTCCATCCACCTTTCGGTGCTTGAAATCAGAACTTTCCTCATGGATTTTGGAAAGTATTGCAATGCATGTGTCAATATTTGTTCTCCAAAGGATTGTTGAGGCTAATGCAGGGATTTTAGGCTTTTAGTAACACTGTATATCCAGCCTGTTTTACTAGGTGCGGTTATTTATTTGAGATTACAGCATTATGTTTTTACAATGCTCGATTCATGGGTTAATGCACTGGATTATCCTACATTTTCTCGGTCTGGTAAACACAGAGGATGTGCAGGGAATATTAAATGCTGGTCTGGAGACAGAATTTACATATGAATATGTGCAAGTTTAAAGTACTTGACCTTTTTGAAGTCCATCAAGAGGTCCATCAGGACACTGGTGACCCTTTTAAAGGTTAGGGTTACATTTGAGACATGCTTGAGCTGTTGTGGTTTAGGTTGTGTTTAAACCACACAGAAACTAGAAATTGTTCCCTTTCTAAACCTAAAACTGGATCATGGACTAACTCTGAAAGAGTGACATATGTGATATAGGCAAAAAAAAAAAAAGTTAAGACATATCCTTTGACAGATGTATGTGATACATATGCAGAGGCCTGGCCATTGCCATGGCAACACCAACATTTGATTGAAAGATGACAGGTTAAGTTCATGTTGTCATTTTGTAGGATGATGCAGAAGTGAATATGACCTTGTAGCCTGGGAACCAGATGCAGCTGCCTGAGAGCAAATGTAAATTTTCTCTGGTAACTGAATCTGTTTCTGCTTCCGCTGAATCTGAACATAGACTGGGTGGAGCCACTCACATCCAGTTATCTGATATGGGATCACCTGTGACAGGTGACTGTCCAAAACCAGCTTTTGCTGGACAGGCAATGGATATATCCAACTGCATCCACTTTTGAGCCTTCAATAACAGTCTTGGAAATTAAAATTACACTGAGAAGGCCCAGATTAATTCTAATTTGAGAATAAGTCTGATAATGACAATTTACTGACTTTGAGAATGTTCAAGATGGATTTACAGACGTTGACCATGAAAAGTGTCTTGGACCACAGAGCAGGAAAACATCCCATTTAAAACATCTTTAAGAATCACAAGTGTTAGCCTCGAACACCCAGTTGGGATTGTCCACTCATTCTATTAGAGCAATGTGTTCTGAATGCAGGAATGAAAAGATGTGCATATTTTGTCTACCAGTCTATTTTTGAAATATATAGTAAATTTGCTCTGTTTAAATCCAGAAGCCGGTTGTGACCTTCTGACCTTGGAGAATGGCAGGTCCTAAAGTGTGACCAGATGAATAGCGGTGGTCTAGTCTATGCATTTTGGCTTCATGTTAACTCTAAATGCTTTGAAGTCAGAAACTACTAAATGTTCCCTATTGAATTAGGTCTAATGTACATATTATACCTTTAGGCTTATTTTGCTAAATGCTAAACTCTAAGTCTGTGCAAAAGTTGCAACTTCCACTTAAGGTTAGCATTACATTTGAGAACTTATTTGAATGGACATGGAATTTTAGAAGCATTGGTCTAATATATGCATTTAGGCCAAGCCCTAAATCTAGGCCCTTACGATGAGCCCTCACTCTAAATGCCTAATGTTGTATAGTGTAGGTTGTGTTTTAGCCTCATGCATTACAATAATTACACACAGGCAATACATACAGGTTTGTCCCTCCTCTGTTCTAAGCTGAAATACTAAATTTCCAATTTTCACTTAGGGTCATTTTTATTTTTGAGAACCTGTTAGGATTTGAATGATTCATGTTTTATTGTAGACATATATTAATCACAAAGTATGTACAGTTGGGGGATCCAAGCCTCCAGTACAGTAATGCTGTTACAAACCGAACCTTAACATTACATTTGTAGGGTTAGAATTACATTTGAGCCGTGTTTGATCCAATGTAATCTTTGTTATATTTCAGTCAGACGCTAAACTGGTAAACTGGAAGACACTCCCTTTCAGGTGAAGTTGTTTGGCCTTACACTTCTTCTCTTAAACGCCTGACCCAAAGTGACCATAGCTTGAAATTGATGGATGTTGAAAGTTGAAGTAAGTAACTGCAGGTGCTATTAAAGTTAGTTTACGTTTGCTTTGTGTTTTCCCCCTTCAGCCCTTTTACCTCTATCTCATCTCCCTCAACCAGCTTCTCTTTCTCAGAAATTCTCACAGTGAGGAAACAGGCAAATATGTTCTGCTTCATCGCTTCTCAAAATTGCCACAGCAGCAATCACAAGCAGTTGAAGAATAAAAAATGTACATAAGCGGCGGCCAGCTTGAGGAAGCTGCCTGTGGTGAAGTTGTTTTAGGATGAATTCCAGGCCTCTAAATCCCATTCCCTTGAGCCTTTTGGGCTTTTACTAACACAGTTGGCTCTTAATAATGCATGGTGGCACAGTACAGTAGCAGCAGTTAGTTTGGAGGTGACTTTGACTTAAGAGCTGTGGACTGTATGGCTTCTCTGGAGTATTGACTTCTATACATCCTTGGGGAGGAGCAGAAGATATAAAGGAGGAAAGTTGGAGAAGGAAACAGTGACAAAAAATGCAATCTGGATGAAAGAGAAGAGTTAAAGATGGAGACAGACAAAAAGAGAGAGACGGCTGAATAAGGGCTTCTGAAGAGGCAAATGAAAAGAATTCCTCAGCTTGAAAGGCATTTTCAAGACTCTGAAAACAGTGCATTAGACCAGATTTCCCCACTCAGTGCCACTTTCATATTTTGTCATATTTGCATATCATTATGCAATGCAGAGTGTATCAAAGGATTGAGTGTGGGAATGGGTACAAAAGGTTCCATCTAATTTTCCCTTCCTTTGCCTTTCTTCTCTCACTCTGGATGTTTCCCAAACCCAGCCCTCTCTTTTTGCCTCATGCTTCTTATATGATACACCATTTCCTGATGAAAATTGTGGCCCTGACATGCATAATTTATTTTTCGAATGTTCTCTTTTTTTTTTTTAAATACTCTTAAAAGTTGAAGCTACAAAGTTTTATTCATATGTTAGTTAATATCGACTGATTTCTCTCAGGCATTGTGAAATAAAAGTTGTTTTTAGGCCACCAGTGATATGTAAATAACAACATGGTACTATTGGTTTTGACTTCAGTTGCCTATGAATTGTCAATTTTAATGAAACAGACCATACCTTCACTTATGGTCACTTCATTTATAAGATTAAAGACTTTAGTCCAAAACCAGTTTAAAATCCATGGAACTGTGAACATCTTATTTAGATGTCCCACTATACGCAATACTTAAATTTTACTTAAACTGGCACATTTAGCAATTTATGAAATCCACAGGCACTCGCAAAGTAATGTTCTCATCAGCAATAATATTTCATCATGTAGGGATAATACAAATGGAAAAATTTAAAGGAAAAATAAGTTGGAGAATATTTATGTGTTCAAATTCTTCCTTTCTTTTTGGAGAAAGAGTGAGAGGTTCAATGTGTAACATTAAGGTTTTACAGACTTCTTGTTCTTAGGTCTGTTTTATGGTGAGTGGGATCCATTATGGAGGTATGTCACTGCCAACGTGCTATGGCTGACTGTGAGCCAGAGTTAATGTTCCCTTTAGATAAACAGTCCAGAGTGGAGTCGCCACTAAAGGGGAGGGTTAGGAGAGGCATATTCTGTTGTTTGAATATATCACCACTAGATGCCACCATATACTTAGACTAAGAGGAAGATGATTTTGTCAGCAGTTTCCTCTCTTATCCACTATTTGTACATTAACAAGTTCCCCTTTTTACTTGAAAGACCCTCATCCTCTGAACTAATCTCTTTACACTGAAACTGGGAAGTTCTGACAATTATTCACTTTCATCTAAAATTTCCTCCTAAGACAATTCTGCTAGCTACATCTTTGCCCAAGACTATTGTGTTTCATTGAAAGAAACGGAAAAGAGTAAATTCTACTAATTTTACAATGAAAATGACTTCAGTTAAGCCTTTTGGCAAGTTCTAACCATAACATTAATGAAATGAAATGAGGAGCTAATAACTCAAAACACTGGTGCATTTGATGCTAATCATTCAATGTATATACTCAGACATGTCTTTCATTGAAAATCTATATACAAAGAATAACACAATGAATAATGCAATAAATCCAGCAAAAATATGTCAGTCAAATCCAGGAATACATTCTCATATGAGCCTAAGTAAAGATGGAAAATGTTACAAAGGAAAAAAAAAACAGTGAAAGAGAGAATTTCCTTCAGTACTCAGACTTCCATAGTAGGCCTCCACGTCTTCCTACTGTTTGAATGACAGTTTGTTGGTGCATGAATTGAAGAACAGCACTATGAAGTGAAGTATTGATGCATGGTTTAACCTCCTCATCTCACTGATCTCCATATGTTTTACAGTGTCTTTACACTAACATTCATGATCTGGGAGACCCAGTCATGAAGTTCATGTTGTGCTCATTAACCCTCTGTAGCTATTTGCAGAGTTCCAGTTGAAGTTTGAATATTGTTTCAGCGTCACGTTTTCTGCATTGTGGATGTTTTTATCCTTTTTATGAGGCAGTCATAGCTCTTTTTCTTTCTATTTCCCACTCTTTCTCTGTCACACACAAGCGCACAGTTTCAGGGATGATCCACATGATCCATCTAACTCTTGCATAATGTCTTCAGCTCTCTTTCCTTCCTCTCCTTCTGTCCTCGTCTGTCTTGCCTTGAAACCAGGCGGTCCAATTAGCAGTTTCTGTCAACCCACTCTTTCGTGGAGGAAACTCACATTGAATGGACCCTCTGCACACACACATCTCCATGTGTTTAGCAGACTTTACATCCGCTTGCATCCAGTTCCTGGAGACAAAGTCTTACTCTAAACTTAACACAGTACTTAGAACTTAAATAATCATTGGGATAAGATATAGGGCAATTCAGGAAGACCTATTTGCAGAAATGGAATATAATATTCAGAATTATGTAATAATTAGTGTAAAGTGATAGCTGTTGTGTTTTGGTCACTTTAGAATGATTCATTGTATCTACAGAGGGTGAGCAGTCAAGGTGTCTGTAATATTATGCCACCATACTTCTACAGTAGCACAGAAACTCTTCTTTTTCCTCATTTAGAGGGTGGTATACTATCATCAATATATTCTTAGCCCTTAAAGACTTAGCGCTATTTGAGTGCACACTTTTTTTTTTTTTTTTTCTAGCATTTAACCTTTCCTATGTAATTTATCACCATTTCACTCAACTAGATGAGTGGAAACTAATGGCCCAGGGTTTAATTGGTTGAAAAAAATGAAATAAAATAAAGTATACGCAAAAACTTTACTGTGAAAATGAGGATTTGTCTGATTGTACGATTGTGACTGTATTGTTTCTATAAGAATTGCTTTTTTCCAATCTCCAATATGTAATTTACAACCTATTCATCAAAGTGAATTAAACACCTACTGTTCTTTTACTCATTAGCTAAAGCTGTGGCTTATAAATATATATGAGTGAACTATGAACACATCTGTAGCCGCCTCATCACTGTAATGTTTTTATTTCTCTAGTTATTAAGTACAAAACATGCTATATATAGTATGGATTGGTTCCTCTTACACTGTACTGTATTATATTTGTATCATTTGTAATATTTTCTTTCTTTTCTAGCTTGTGTCTGTTTTTAGGCCATTTTTTTAACATAAGGGACAACAGCTGAAAATTTGCCCTGATGTCTAACTCTGGCGCATTTACAGGTTCTTAAGGTTTTTTTGTTTTTAATGAGCACTGTCCCCATCAAGTAAAGCAATAAATGAATTTTCTTAACCGATATTTCAGAAGCTGCCTAAAATTATACTTGTGAAAAGACTGACACAGATTCGTTATCCTTATGTAACCTCTTTCTGTGAATTTTTTAGACAAGAAAACGTGTTCAGACAGTGTAGATGATAATAAAATGGAGATAAATGTCATATCACATGAGGGAGAAAGAGAGGAACTGGTTTTGCTCTCTCTTGGTTCCCAAGAAAAGTAGGGCTTCTGTTGCTAAAGGGGCTGATGCTTCACAAATTCTGGTAGTTTATTCAAGAGCTGAATTATTGTAAGTAAGAGTATTCATGTGTTTGGCTGACCGTACTGTGTTAAGATAACCTGTGATCACGGCCACTGATAGTGTTATGAATATATTTTTCAGATTTTGTTAGCACACCGCAGTGATATTAGCGTATACTTGTAATTTATGGTATCATTTATATCACTGTAGCAGATTCAAGTTCAGTCTCTAGTGTTTTGCAAAACACGCACAAAAGTGTTGTCACTTTTTCTACACCTGCGAACTGTTAAAATCTGAAAGAGAGAAGCTCATTTTTTTATTAAAATTTTGAACATGAAAGGTCAGTTCTGTCATCTGATATTATCTGTGAAACGCTCACCAGTGGAGACATGGTAGTAAATATCTGCATTCGCCTGAATATAAAGTTTTTCTTTTTTTATATTTCATTTTCACTGTGTTTTATGGCTGTCTCTCCTTCTTATCGATCCCTAGTCCCAATAATGGGGAACAGTAGAGCTACTGAACTAGTCAACGGAAGTCATGTTTATAACATGTTTATAATAGTGACATTTGGTTTGTTTGTTTGTTTGTTTGTTTGTTTCTCTTAAAGCTCCTGTAGGTTCTTAAGAGATACGTTCATGATTCGGTTATAAAACACTAATTCTAAAACTAGGATCTGGAAACTCCGAGGGGTCCGTGTCCCATCTGTTTAATGAATAACTGTATAAACTACAGATGAGGATCATCGGCTCCAAAAAGAAAAGACACACTGCAACAGTAGAAACTCTGATATCATTAGCCTCATAGCATAATTGCACATTAAAAAATGGACAAAAATATTGGGACACATTGGATTCAGGTGGATTCAGGGGTCTGGGCTACCAAACAATAACATCATAATAAAGTTTTATATTGTGATAATTATCATATTGATTAATAATATTACTGTTTATTTGTCAAATAAGCATGAACAGGACATCTTACAGCTATAGCCATGATGTGTACCAATATTTTTTTGTCCATATAGTTTAAAAACATCAACATTTCCTTAAAGTTTAAGATTTTTCTTCCAAAGTGAGATGTGAAGAAAGAGGATTGTTAGTTTTAGTGGAATATTATTATTTGGTCAGAACATGAAAAATATTTAAGACATTTAGTGGTAACATTTAAAATCCTAGTCATGAATAAAACTAAATAAAAACTCATTTTGGAAGCAAAGATAACAATTTAAACCAAACTAACCATTGCAAGGATGTTTATCACAATATCTACATTATAAAAGGAAAGTGCACTCTGTGTGTCTCAGGCATCACACAAAATATGGAAAGAGCTGACCGCTGCAGTTTGACACACTTCTGTATTTTTGGTCAAAGAAGAGTCGAACATCGACAGCAAGTTGATAGGAACCGATATTTTGAGAGAAATGAGTCATTTTTGAATAGAATGACCTCTGAATGGCCAATCACATTGCTATGCCCAGAATCATAGAATCATCATTGAAGTGGGTTACCTAGCAACAGAAAAACAATAGGGTCACATCACCATGGTGTCACATTCCATGTGCAGAAACAGCCATGCCATCTGAGACGTTGTTCAACTGAAAATGCCCGTGGAATTTACCCGGAAAGTAAAGAAAGTAAAGGAATGAACTCTTTCAGAGGATCTAGAACCTGTGGGGAACTATGGGTTAATGTGGCACTGTTACTGTTTTGTAGCCCAGACCCCTTTTAGGAAAGAAACACCTGAATTCATCGTGTCCCAATACTTGTATCCTTTTGTGGATGAGTTACGCAATCATGCTACGAGGCTGATGATATGATTTTGACACATCACATCACATCACAAACACAAATACAAATACAGTACAAATGGAAATATGCTTAATTAGAATTCTATGATTTGAAGGGATTCCTAGGAATGTTTTCTCTCCTGCAAGAGGCCCTATTGGGGAGATATTTGGTCAAATATTTAGTGCGTGTATCTTATTTCATGTGTATTTTCATGTATTTCAAGTGAAGTCACTTCTGGTAAATTGTGTGTGTGTTTGTGCTATTTCCTGGAATGGTTACGTAGGGGGTGGCAGTGACCTGGCACAAGGCAGAGGAATTGGTGTGAGACTAACACACAGGCGCAGTCCAACAAACATTGGAAGGGTCCATTAATAACAACATCATATTTGACTAAAGAGTCTACGCACCAGAGGGTTGGTTTCTTTTATGGTAATGATGTCCGATTCCCCTGTATAACACTCCTGTTGAATAAAGAATGGGAGGGATTCCCTGAGAGCATTCCGTAGTCATGTTTTTTTTCTTTATTTTAGCCACAACAGCCTTGGTTCTCAAAAGTTTGAGAATTTCAGTTTTAATTTAACAGTAACAAATTCCATATTCCATCTAAAACTAAAAATGAGCTTGAGCTAATTCATGGCCACAACAGACCGGCTGTCCCTCAGTAGGTGTTTGGTCAAGGCAGTCGTTTGGAAGAGTATAGTTCTGTCCCTGCTAATGCCAGGATGTATCACCGTTTTGAAACCTAAGAAGAAAACACTGTTAGCGGTCACACAAAAAATGAATTGTTTCACTTGATATGACTAAGCTAGACTGCCAAAGCCTCATGTTAGCTTTACAAGAACGCAAAAGAGAATGTGGTTTTTAAGTGCAGTAACACTGCAAAGAGCAGAGGTGGTGTAAACTGCTTTTGTTAGAATATAAATAGTGTGTGATGCAATGTGTAAGGCTGGGAGATTCCTTTGCCAAGTTGAAAACAAATCATCTCTTAGTAAATAAGATGAATGAATACAAAGCATGGAATTAATATTACATACAGAGATGCAGCTCAGCCTGCAAAATGATAATCTGTGCGTAAACACACTTAACACGCATGTATGCACACACAGTCATGCGTGTCAATACTGTATGAGGTACATGATGGGAACACCATTGGCTTTGCATGTTTGTGATTTCATACGCATCGATCTCTCATATGAAAACACACATAGTATGATCTTACACAGCTTTGTTAAACCATGAAGCTACAGTGTTTCAGTGCAACTGACATTAAAATTTAGTGATTTAGATTTAGTCTGTTCTCCTTTTAGTAATTTTATTCAACCAGTAACACTGAAATATGAATTAATCAAACAGTTTGTGGTCTTATTTTGGTAGGAATTTGTAGCTTTCTTTATCTCTAATGGAGTTACCATGGTAACAAATTTCGATAGCATTTATTTACATGTTTAAAACAGGCTGCCGTGGTTCACACAGTGCAAGTGTTACTCTCCATATTCACATTTTTTTTTTTTACTCTTTAACTCTGCCTGTTCACTCCATTCATCATTTTACTCCCACATCACATAGAACTGAGATTAACTCTACATGTCATGCTGTTATCAGATCTGGTAACAATAACCTATTGCTTCTTGATATTTCATTACAGCACAGAGAATAACCGTAATGTACAATATGTGTTCCACTGGGTCTCATTCAGCAATTGGATTTTCTCTTAATTTAAACTAACAATGTAACTATCAAAACCAGCTCTTACCCTACACCTATGAATTACTCCAGTCATTAAAATGACTTAAAAAAAAAATCTAAATTTCAATAGGTACATCCACTCTCTGTACAAATTGTGTCATTAAAAATGACACCACTGTGAAAACTTTGCTACTTAACTAACATTAGCTTTAAATTATCCTTTTATCACTGTAATGATGGTATTTTATAGAGAATGTTCCATTAACTGTGGGTTTGTAGCATTAAGGTCGCTGGTAGGTCACTAAGCTAGTAAATGTACAGTCACAGAAAAAATGATTAGACCAGCAAAAGTAATCCAACTCAATGGTTATGCAATCAAGTTCTAACTCCTGTGTGTATCATGTGACTAAAACAGACAGAAAACATGGAATGCCTAAAAGCACTCTTTTTGGCAGTACAATGCCTTAGCTATTAATGTAAGAGATTAAGTGATTTTGGTTATTTTCAAGAAAATCATGGAAAATGGCTGGAAATCAGCTATGAAATTAAGCTCTTATGAGCTCTTTTTGTTATCATTATATTTCTCAAAACAAATGTACCTTTAGTTGTACCAGGCATTAAAATGACTGAGAAATTGAAGAAAACAAGTGGTGGTCTAATACGACTGTATTTCAGTGCATCTACAGTAATGCTTTGATGCAGTGGTCCCCGAACTTTTTTGGCCCGTGACCTCATTTTAACACCACAACAACCCCAGACATTCAAAACAGAGACATTTTTTTGCTGAAATTAATTTGTTTTTGATCATGCAATAGTTTGCGATACTATGTTGCAAATAAATGTTAATTTTAGATGACATTTAGGCAATGTAATGTATATTATTGTGGACGGAGGCAGAAAAGCCAGGTGTAGATTACTGCACAAAGTCAGAATTAGATTGTCCTTGGTCAGGGTATGTACAGTCAGTCGGGCTTGAATTTACTGGGCTGCAAATTAATATTGAAAAACCATAACTCAAACTATGAATTATGAAAGAGCTGCAGCATCTGAAACTGACCACAATGAACATTTGAAAGATAAACAGTACCACAGTGCTTCAGCTTCAGCTTCAGCTTCAGAGTTTGTCATGTCTTTTATGGAATGTGATTGTCTCTGTCAACTCACCATATGTTTTATTAGTAAGTTGTCTTTTTTTTTTTTTTAATCAATTACTAGAAGTTTCAGGTGACCCCATTCTAATTCCAGGTGACCCCACATGGGGTCCCGACCCAAAGGTTGAAAAACACTGCTTTAGTGTCTGTCTGGACTAAAGTGTTGTTTTTCAGTCAGCTGTTCTTGATTCATTATAAGGTTGATGGTAAAATTAGACTACAGCAAATGTAATTCATGGAAATAACTGAAGCGTCACAGTTATATGTACAAGAAAATGTAGACTAGTGTTTTACTCCAACTAGAAACTGTCAATGTTCTAATTATGTGTGTCCGAAATAACTAAAAATGTAATGTCTAATTGGACAACAACACAAAGCTATAGAAAACTATACGACTTGCAATTTGGTTGTAACGTAGTTCCGTTTCATAAAAGGCGCTGCAGATTCTATGTGATTTTACTTCAGAAGGTCATCAGATGACCTTTTGATCAGATGCCCATTGAACAAACTGTTTATGGACTTTGTGAATGAGACTTTCTTTTGACACAGAAGGGCATTAAAAACAGATGCCAAGAGCATATACAATGTCAAAATGTCACGACTTAGGATGTTTTCACACCTGAATTTTGCTCTAATTCAGAGAGTAATGTATTAGAATGTGTTCCAGTGTTCCATCACCTTGTTTCAGTTCATGCGGGGGGGGGGGGGGGGGGGGGGGGGGGGGGGGGGGGGGGGGGGGGGGGGGGGGGGGGGG
>JAPTYQ010000017.1:21694873-21706257 GCA_029814465.1 Ostorhinchus cyanosoma | reverse complement strand
GGTTAATTCTCCTGTCAGTGGCCCTCACTAAGGTACTGATTAGGATCTGGAGTTGGTCCCTAAGCTCCTTCACTGCTCCTAATGAGCTAATTGCTAATGCTAATGCTGGGTACCATGTGTGTATTAGGATGGGTGAGATTGAATTTGCTTATGGGGATAATGAAGTGAGTTAACCTTTAACCTTTTAAACCATTCCTACGATAGATAAGAGGTTGGTAGTCAAGAAATGTAATGATTTATGTAAAATATTTAAGTATATCAGTGTATGGGGGCATCTGAAATAGAAGTCACATCTGTAGGTGACCTTTCGTAATATACAGCATGTGTTTGTTTTCAAAGCTAACAGTCTGTATTTACATCGTGTGTTAAGTAGGAAACATGTGGGAAAGCAACATGAGCTGTCCATGGTCCTGAATCTAGAAAACTAGTAAATCAGGCTTCAGATTACATGTATATCTTGTTCATTTTTGGTAAGGAAAATTACACAATGACACTTCTGAGATAGAAAGAGTTTATTTAAAACCCTATATAGCCTTCTGGCCATTTGGGAACATTATATACCTCTGGATTCTTACCAATAGTTACCTCTGAACCAGGGAAACAAGTGAAAATGAGACCGGCCACATGCATACACCTTTCTAGCAGGAACTTTTCACTAACTATCTTCAGTAAATCCTGACAGTAGTTTTTAACATCTAAAGAAATGTTGTACTGTTGTAAGCCATTAGTAACTCTGACCGTAGGATTTGAGAAATCTGCGTTATGTGACAATAGATGTAATAAATTAATACACAAAACACTAAAATGTTTTTGTGCGTAGAATGATAGAATAATAGATCTGTGAAAAAAGAAAAAGGAAAGCGAAATGCCTCATCTAAAATGACCTGGAGAGTCACAGAGAACCATGTTGTTCAATTTCAGTGACTTAAATGAAAATGACTTAAAATAGAAACCTAAATAAAACAATAAAAGTGTTGTAAATGTCTCTGGGTGAACTTTGGGTGGAATTATCCTTTAGTTCAGCCGTTGACATGGGACAGGTCTAGGTAAATACACATACACATTCATGTAGTGCAGGACAAGGGCTCTACAAAAAGTTTTCACGTTGTTGCTGCTACTCCAGAGATTCATTCTTAATATGACATTAGAGAGAAATGCTATGACACCAAAAGGTAACTGATAAATTCAGTGCTTGAAATACACTAAAACTGATGTGTAAAGGTGTGAAATTACAAAAAGGAATGATATATTTGTTTTATTTATGATTTGGTGTGCAGCTGAAACTACTATGTGTGTTTTTTTAACAGTATGGGGGTGTTAATCTGTGGTTTTGTCTGTCTTTTAAACAGTCAACCTCAGTTTTTAGCCTCTGAAATGAGCACCTGACCCTGACCGAATAAGGAACTGTTGGTCAGTCTTCACCTTTGGATAAACCTTCAAAGGGATGTTTAATGATACAGACTTTATAAGAATTCCATTGCAATGTTTAGGGTCAGTTGTTTGTGGAATGGATTATGTGATTGAGTGTGTATATGCGTATGTGGGCATGTTCTCTTTCTGTTTATACCCAAAGATGAAGGTGACTGTTTTACTTTTCTGCTTTTTTTTTCCTGGTTAATGATTAATGATTGATGATTACAATGATGTTTTAGAAGATAGTGGTGATTTTACCTTGTTTACTTCATCAGTCATCTGTGCATGTATATCTGTACAAATACATGGTGCTATACATACAGTGGCTCATTACAAAACCCATGTCACACTCAAGAATACATCAAGTGCATTATTGAATATTTCATACATGCATGAATCATATATAAACCGGAAATGTGAATTACAGGATGTACATTATAGTTAATTTATGACAACTAAATGTACAGTCACTTCATTGTTAACAGCAAATGTTAACACTTAATTACCAAACAGTGTGAACATTTATAAACCATCAGTGAGTCTGAACTGTGGCAGAGGAGACCACCTGCATAACAATGGCAGCTTCCTTATTTGATTTCTATTGAGAAAAGCAAATGAGTGATCGGTTTAGTAAAATTGTTTGCTGAGAATCAAATGACTTAAAGGAAAGCAGACCTATGACAATGCAAGTGGTCTTTCCTTCATATACGAATCCACTGTTGCAGATGCCTGTTCATCTGTATCAGTTTTGGGGTCAATTAAAGGCAAAGTCCACTTTATTAAAGTAATTATGAGGTTAGTGTACCTCTCTTAAAGCTAAAGATATCAGTGCTAATCCCCTTGCTTCATGATTCGAGCAGCCATGTTGAAATAAATCTCACTGGAACGTAAAAGCTCCAGGAAACATCCAGCTATTCCCCAACTCCGCTCCACTATTAATCACTTCTGTGTTTTGGCGTCTTCATTTTGCATGGCTTTAAGTGCAAGCTGCTCTTGTTTACAAATATTGATTATGCTAAAAGCAGCTTATAACGCATGCAGATTCTATTACAGGGTGGATTTTCTCTTCGGCTTGTAAATCAGTCAGCTGGAGATGAATGAATGTCATTTGAGACACGGACAAAATGTTTCATTGAAAACACATAATCAAGTTTAGGCAGTTGGAGTTGTAATTCATTTACTGAGCTGACTGAATTTAGAAACATAGCCCCATTACTGATACCTTTATATTTGTACAACAGACCTGGGTGAAGATATATTTGAATAACATTCAAATATTTGATTTTCCATTGTTTATCTTGATGGGACACCACGAGATAATTCAACCCCTGGGCTTCCCCTCAGAGGTTGATTTTCTTCATGTAGAGGGTATGAACATGATGTCACAACCAAAGTCAGAAAGGTTTAATTCACTGAGTGGCACAAAGAGGGTTTAATAAATAGACACTTGAATACAGGCGGAAACATAAAAAAAAAAAAAAAAACATCTAAAATGGGAAAGAACAAACATTAATCACTTAGTCATTTCAGCTAACAACCAAATATCTACAGTAAAACACAACATGTAACTGCGTGTCGTCATAGAGCAGAAAAGCAGTGACACAAACCAAGAACCAGTTACGTGTAAGCTACAGTTTACAGCCAAATCATTCACTTTCCTACCCTGTAACACTTGTTTGTAGCACACATTGGGTTGGATCTACTAAGATCCCAATTCACATGTACTAATCTGTGTGCGCAATCGAGAATTTTGGGTGTGGGGCTAAACTAACTAAGATTGCTCATGCAATTGACAACAGGTGCAAAGTCTTGGCGACCACCCTACTTATATGAGCGTACTGGTTGTCGTCATGGAAACTATACGCTGAAAAAACTGCTCTGGTATATGCCAGCACTGATGGCAACAGTGCGCTGGAATGATCCAGATGCACGGCGATGTAATGTTGTGAGTTTTATCATAGAAGGTTTTGCATGATTCTTCCTTGTGACTGCCCCCAAAACATCCCCTATTTATCTAGAGGGGGGGGTGGATTGAATGACTGTCAGGCGCACTTAATTTTTATCATACTGTAGCCTAATGTCTGTGCGTATTTTTAATTAGAATCATTTCATCAAGTGGAAAACTACCCTTTACAAAAGTCCAGAAAAGTGTGGGGGGTGATTTTTTCCAAAAATGTTCATACGAGGGTGAAAAATGCATAATTTACATCTTGTTTCATCATTTCAATGTCTCCTTCTTGCGACAATAACCGCAGCCATGTGTGCACAATTACACATACAAACCGTTTGCACCTCCCTTTGAGACATGTTAAATATAGATGCAGTTTCCATGAGCAAAATTACTTTTGGGTTTGATACTTTGCGTGTGCTAAATTCTCAGATTTACATTTTCTCCTCCCAGCACATGCACAGCTACATGTAAATGACCCATATTGCATATTCATTGTGGCAAATGTACTAACTGGATGCAGACGCATTATTTTGCACCTTTGAAAGACGCAACCCTTAGTGCACACTGTTGGTAAATCAATTTGTTCACTTTTTTTTGCATGTGCACCTTTTTATACACGCAGACCTGTAGTAGATCTGGCCCGTTATGTCTATCAGGTAAAACACCATGTAGAATCAGAATCACTGACCATCATTTACACCAGGGTTTAAATACAAAATGATTTTTCAATCATTCCGTTCTGAATGGAACCGGTGTATTTAACATTTTCGTTCTTGCATTCTACCACCAACATATCGTTTCTAAATCGGTTCAGAACAAAAAATAATGTTCATTGTTAACACTCCGGGGGTGTTTTTATTAAGCCCATCAATAAGTCTAGACTAATTTAGCTCACGTTACCTTGGTCGAAGTTTGATAATACTCAGTGCAGCTGGCTGCTCCCAAATCATGTCCTCCCGCCAAGGTGATGGTGGATGCAGCAACCGGAAAGAGTTTTTTTTCTTTTTTTGCGGAACGAAAAAAAGGAACAATATTAACTGGTTTTGGGGATTTCAAAATGATGTTTCTGTTCCGGAATGGTTGAAGACCATTTCATTTTTGTTTTCGTTCCTCGTAAAATTTTGTTCTTTTTCGGTTTTTGTTTTTGTTCCTTGAACTGCTTCAAAGCCCTGATTTACACCCAATATTTTTACGTCTAACATGTCTTGCTTTGCATCACTGCTTTTTCAGCTACTGTTAAGCAACCTGTCAAGCAGGTTGTGGTGTAGTTAAAATTACTGCCCCTATTCATTTGAATATAACACTATACAAACACATTTTTATATCATTCTCGACACCTTCAATCTTATTTTTTGTTGCTACTTTTTCATTGACCAGTAAGCGAACAGTCATAACTAAAAGACCTAGTACGGTAGCAGATGCACAAACTGTAACTAACTATGCTTTATATCAGGGGTCTCCAGTCCTGGTCCTTGGGGGCTGGTATCCTGCATGTTTTACATGTATCCCTCTTCCAACACACCTTATTCAAATGATAAGCCTATCATCAAGCTCTGCAGAAGCCTGATAATGACCGTCAGGTGGACTGGAGGAGGAGAATATCTAAAACATGCAGGGTACCAGCCCCCAAGGACCAGGACTGGAGACCCCTGCTTTATACACTTGTATGGGTGTCTATGCGTCATTTTTAAGTTAATGGTAAGTTAACGGATAATAGTCACATGTACACAGTTACACATACATCACTGCTGTTGCCTGTTTACTGTCATGCAGGTTGCCTTTAACTTTCACATATTTATTTCAATATAACCCTTTTTACAAACATCATCTTAAGTAAATGCTCTTGTTTTCTGTTGCTACTCTTTCATTTACTGGTAAACTAACAACCAAATTCATACAGTCTAGTAGCTTAGGTTACATGTTTTGCGTATTATGTGCTCATTTTTGTTAATATGATAAAAGACAACGGTAAGGTCTATGGACCATTGTTTTTTTGGGGGGAAGTTGTTGTAAGGACCTCTGGTGAAATTAATTATGCATGATCGTTTGTTTTAATGCCAACTTTGTAGTTTTCCCTTCAAAATGCAGCATCATTGCAGAATGTTTTGACACTCTGTCCTAAATGAATGATGGAGCATATTCCAGAGGGAAAGTGTTGTCAGTGCATACCCTCTATAACCCAACTGACTGCTCACTAAGCCTGTCAAGCCTTAGCATGTAATATATGCTAAACACAGATTCAGGTTGACAGGTCTACCTTGTGTGGTTACGGCTGCTAAGCTACGATTGGTTTAGTGAAGAGTCAGTTCCCTCAAACATACCCAACTACTATTTCACCCATGTCTGCTGCATGATGGTGTCTCTTTAACTCATCATGCCATCTTTTTCCATACTATCTTCCCCATTTCCTCCCATCATGTCCCCCGCCTACATTCCCTTCCCCCCCTGGGGTCTGGAACGGGTCAACTACCCGTCGTGTGGTCTTTGCCCCCTGTGGTAGGTATTTCCATTCCCCAACGGACACTAAGGAGCTGCTCTACGATCCAGCATCTGTGATGAACGGCGACACACTTAAGTTCTGCTTGAAGGAGGCCTGGTGCAAGCTGTCCTTCTTCGTCCTCTCCTTCTTCTACTATCTCTACTGGTGAGCAGGCAGCGTGGGGGAGATAACTGGATTGCATGTCAAGAGATTACATTAATCTGATTAAAACAGCTACAGCAAAAAACTGAAGCTTTAAAATAAATAAATAAATCAGGCCAGGGTTTGAAGGGAAAAATGGAAAACAGGGAAATGGAAAATAAAAGATTCCAATCCTGTTTCTATAACATTTTGTGGTATTGGAAAATATTGAAAAAATGTCCTTAACTTCAATTTTTCCGCAGCTCTGATGACAGTCATCGGCAAGTGAGTGCAAATCACTGAATAAAGTAACAATTTCTCTGACAAACACATGCAAGTACTTGCTCTAAATGTGTTCAGCCGTATGTTAGGTTTACTATCACGCCCCCACCTGCTAATGCATGTGATGTTGAGAGAATTTGATTCTTTACTTCATTGACAAGCACTACCTTAATGCATAGGATGATAGAAGACGGAAGCTCTACAACACGCTTTGAGTTGTTTCTGTGTTAAGAAGTTCCAGCTATTACTCACAGAAACAGATGCAGAACATCTTTTTTAGGCCATGTATTCTTTTGTCATATGTCCGACACTTGATAATATCTGTAATGAAATGCTGTATTTTTCTGCACTTTTATAATCTTGTTTCTTTCCCTGTCTAATGATCTTGTTATTAATGACTGTGGATTCTTGTTCCATGTGTCATGTGGGTGCTGCAGTGTGTGGAACCTGGAAATATCCCTCTAATAGGTCTTATCACTGGAAACACTTAAAGGTACAATCCTTATATTTTTGACATTTTACTCTATGGTAGAAAATGGAAGCAGAGTAGCATCTTTTAAACTCCCAATACGGTCTCATTTGTTAATGTGCCATTAAAGACTATTTTGGATGTACAGACTTAAACTACAAATAAGATTGAGGTTTTTTGTGAGGTCAGAAAGTGATTGCAATATTAACATGCAGTTGTTCTTTTATGTGTGTGATAATGCAGTGATTAAACATTTAACACTTACTTTGAAGTCTCACACTGATGTGGCTTTTAAAGCTGTCCATTGTGCTTTTAATACATTTATCACAGTAATACCACATAGGAAGAAAAGTTATATGATGCACACTCTTTGTTAATTAATAGCTTTATTATTAGCTGGAAGTAACATTAAAGTAGGTCATTTGGCATTCTTAGATGCGTCATAATGAAAATTTGCAATCTTGTTCATTTTAATATCTTTAAGAATAATTCAAAGCCACATCAGCACATCTATTTATAAGTAAATCAATTTTGCAATTACATTTTCATGGAATTTGCATGGAATTTTCTGCCTTGTGTAAAATCTTCCACAAATTTTAATTCTCAACTAATAGAAGCATTGTTCTTTACTATTAGTGACAAATATTGGCAATAGTAAAGTTTTTTGTTTTTGTTTTTTTTCCCCAAAACAATATGCCACCCACAGATATATTAAGACGACAGATTGCTCCCTCCTGGCATGGTAGCACAAGTAAGACAAGAATATTAAATAAACCAAAAGCACAACAGCTATTAATTTATACTCATATCATATCCATTCTCATACCAGTGCTTACATCTTTCAGTAGAAAAACTCAAGTCAAGACAGATTGGGAGGTTTTTCATGTTTTAGCCCATTGACTTAGTTAATCCTGAGATTCTGGTTGTTCTGTAAAAATAATAAGATGAAGATTTAAGAATTGCTACTTTCTTGGATTAATGAAAAACACATTTTATACCTAAAATACAAAACAGTGACAGTACTCATGTGTCAATCAGATTTATAGGCAAGTGTGTTTCTATAAACATATTTAATGCTCATTTTGAAATAATGCATATGAAAATATTAATGGAAATGGGGGGAAAAAATTTAATTTTCTGAAATTTGCAAAATAGTCACTTAAGGTGTCTTTTGATTTTTATTGCAAAACAGTAGATGCACATGAAGTAAATGGAAACACTTATCAAACACATGATTGAAGGTCTTTTCTTTTACATTAGTGCAGGGGTGTCAAACTCATTTTAGTTCAGGGGCCACATTCAGCCTAATATGATATAAAGTTGGCCAGACCAGTCAAATAATATAAATAACAACAGGATAAGAATTTGTAAATAATGTCAACTCCAAAGTTTTCTCTGTGTTTTTGAGTGAAAAAAAGAAAAAATCCGTAAAGGAAATGTTTACATCTACAAACCGTACTTGAACATAACATGAACAAAAATTAACAACCTGGACATTCTGAAAAAAATAAATGCGATGTTAACAATATTATGCCTTAGTTTATCATTTATACATGTGCATCACAACTAACAGTGGATCTACAAACACACAAAACATTTAGTAACAGACTGAATATTGTTAAAATTCCACATACTTGTCTTAAGACATTTGGTTATTTACATTTTTTGTAAAAGGCTATTCTGTAAATGTGAATATTTTTGTGTAATTGTACCTTTTTTTTGCATTAAGAAAAGGAAGGAAAAACTGTGATTTTCATTAATTAAAGGCTAGTATGATAGTATTTTACTGGTCTAACCCACTTTAGATTGAATTGACCTAAAATGATTTTCACATCCTTGACTGTTAATATCTTCAGTGTAATTTTTGCATTTCCCACATTCATCCTGGACCCTTTGGTGGACATGTTTTGGCCCCCGGGCTGCATGTTTGACACCTGTGCATTAGTGTGAAAATATGTTTGGTACAACAAGTCATGTAGCTCAATGGAGAGACTGAATTATTCCTCTTAACTTTCTTTCGCATGAAAAAGTAACCACAGCCATTTTAAATGCCATTTAGAAAACAAGAACATGATGCTTTGCTTCATCTACTCTGTTAATTGGAGCCATGTCTAAAGTTGCTTACAGCACCACCTGCTCACAACAAAACATCATCTAACTTATTACTCCATGGTAGTTTCTTTTGCCAAAAGTTGGCTTCAAATTTCTGGAAACATAGCTATGATATCTGTCATTGAACTCCCAACACAGGACTGTGCTATCAGGCTATAGTTACAAATTAGACAGCCTTGACCTGCCGTGTACTGGCAGGACTGTGCTAAATCTACCATATCGTCAATGCTCTACATAGATCACTGAAGCCATGGACCTGCAGGCATTAGAGTGCCTCCATCTCAAACAAGGTTATATCACCCGAGTAATTCCTTGGATGATTAAACAGTGTCTGCTCCATTGGTGAAACAGTTCAATGCCTTGTTTACAAGAAACTACAAGGGGAGAAATGCAGGTTACTCACTGAAAAGAAATGAAAAAAAAAAAAAAAGAAAAGAGCAGCAGAGCATCATTCATATGATCTGTAATTACTGGGCTAAAACATGTGAAATCCTTATTAGCTGCAGATCTTTACTGCATCAATAACTGACTCCAGTCGTAAGCTTGGTTAGGTGTAGTATAAATAAGACAACAGCATCAATAAAGGTTACTCAGACTAAACAGAATTCATTTTAATATTATAGAATTATTTTGATTTCTCCATATTTTTGGAGAATATCGAGGAGCGTTTGTCCTGGTGAGTATATTTTGGAGCGGTTGTGGACACTGGGCTTTCATCTCAGGTTTAAGTCATCTTGCTTCTTCATCTCACCTCATCCTGTCCTTCTCTAGCTCATAACAGGCTGATGTGCTGTTTTACAGACCACTGACAGCAGCAGCAGGAGGAACAGCAGCGAGGTATTCTACGACGCAGGGTGATGGTCGATTCACTTTCACTTTCGATTTCACTGTCATACTGATTTGAACCTTTACAATCCATTTAGTTTTTGTGTGTCTAGAGGCTGTACATACATTTCTTGCATTTTCTTGTTATACTGTATATGAATATAAGAGAATGAGAAAGAACCTACATATTTATTTTGATATCTTTATTTGGAATAAAGAATGATATCAAAATAAATATGTAGGATCATTTCAACCCTGAAAAAACAACAGAGCTAAAGGTTGCCAAGATTTTTTACACAGTATCTTCCTTTTTTTTTTTGTTCTTTTTTTTTATTGGCAAAGATTTCCTTCTTTAGTTTTCTGTAATAGAACCAAAAGTCCAACACATCCACAAAAAAAAAAAAAAAACAGTTTTACAGATGGACCAAAGACTGTTGGGTCTGCAGGGGAGGTTTCTGAGCTCTGATTTTGGTTTGAATTAACCTGAAAAGTCAAATTTTCCAGAGCAAACCATCTTGGTGTGAATAAAGTCCTGAATTTGTTTGTTTCTATGGTCTCAGTTTTCCAAACAAACACCTTTCTCTGTCATAAGTAGAAACAGAATTGGACTTGTACACATTTTAACAATGATATTCAACATGTATTAGGAAATGTATCTGAAACTAATAAAAACAAGTTCAGTATTCAGGCCCAGCTTCACTAAATACAGTGTTTTAACAGTTGGTACCTGTATTTTATAAATAATTTCATTCATTATTTTTGTCCAGTTGCAAATACCACAAATTAAACGGTCTCCTAATGCACTGTTGATGTGGAAGAGTTTGAAGTGAAAGTGAATCGACCTGAAACCTGCTCCATGGGGCTTGCGTTTGTTTTCTTGCCTTTTTGACACCAAACCCTCCTTTTCCACCATTCCCTGAGACCTAAACACACTCCAGCCTTGCCTGCTCGCATCTGTGACCTCAAGATCCCTCACACCTTTGCAATAAATCTTACTTGAAAGACCCCCCCCACACACACACACACACACACGCAAACACAAGCACAAAATCCCATATATGCACATAATGGAATTGTGCATGCCTTCACAGACACATACATGAACACAGAGCTCCACCTGAGCGTTCACCTCCACACCTGGTTGACAGGTGATTTCAAATCCTTTTTGGTTGCTCAGTGGAGCTGAACTGGTGCAGATGATCCAATGGAATTACTCTATAACTCTTGATTTCGGCCATCTGGGCACAGCAGGAGGACAGAAGCACAAGCCCAAAGGGCATCCAACAGACTGCTACATAAACACATCACCTCTTTTGAAAGCCTTTAAGTAAATCTATTCATCAGTATTTTAGGAATTATTTTGCATAAATCTGAAATGCAAAACAGTTCTACATTCAACAAGAGTGTAGCGCTCGTGTGCTCATGTGACGTTTTAGTCGTTTTAGTCCGTTCCACGCTGAGTCGGTGTTATGTTGATGTCAGCCAGCCCCGTGTTTAAGCCAAGTCTATTGTTAGACTATGATGTCACCAAGCGGTCTCAGGATTATCAATTGACATGTTGGCTTTTTGGAACTAGAAATGGCCATATTTGGGCAAGTGGATGGAGGCGGGGCTAGGGAAGCATGAGGGCTTTTTGGTGATGAAACACTAAGGCGAAGACTGTAAACATAATGAAAGATATGGTCAAAACAATTTCATTAGTCCAATTTAAT
>JAPTYQ010000017.1:21676904-21692711 GCA_029814465.1 Ostorhinchus cyanosoma | reverse complement strand
AAAATATTGTTAAAATTGCACTTGTTTTTCTTAAGACATTTCAAGTTGTTCATATTATTCAGATTTTTAAGGAAATGTTGTCGATGTAAACATTATCACCATGTAATTTGACTTTTTTTTACTGCTATTATTTTCTTGGTTCGGCCCATTTGAGATCATACTGGGCTGAATGTGGCCCCTGAACTAAAACCAGTTTGACACCCCTGACTTAACGTGTAGAGTTTAACATTCATAATACAAATCTAGGTCCAGTTTTTACAGCAGACCAAGTCTATGGCCGTTCCTCAATGTGTATTTTTATCTGTTCTTCTGTTCTTGCGATCTTGTGAAAAGTCATCAGCCCAAGTACTGCTCCATTTAAAAGTTCGCACAAACTAAGATCGGACGGAATGCCTGGATGTTGTTCTTGTCTGCTAGCTTAAACCAAGGATGCACCGGCTGGTGACTCGTGTAGACTTGGCTGGAAAAGATGCATTCCGTGCTATTCTCAAATGCAATGGGGGCATCTGTGACAACTTACCTCAGAAATATTTGATTGAGTTGATGATGTGATACAAATGTTGGAACATGCACAAGAGACGAAATGACAAGAAATACATCTTTATTTTGATGATATGGGATTCAATGAAATTTGTTCATGAAGAATAAAAACTACATAGAGAAATACAAATGACATGTAAATCGTTGCATAAATATACTGAAATCAAATCAAGTGACATTCATATTGTGATGGATTGTGGAAATAGGAGGCGATGGCGGAAATACAGCAGAACCATGAAGGAAAGTTCACAAACATGCAGCTGTTCCAATTACAGAGACTTGCGTTGTTAGGAAGCCAGTGTCTGGAACCGTTCTTACCAAGTTTGCATAACCGTACTCAGCAAACTTGATATTATCTGTAAATGGCGTCATTGCTCCTTAATAAATATCGAACCTGCAGAAGTGCAACTGATCATGACATACATGTTCAAGGCTAAATTAACTACAGGTACTACTTAACAAACACAAATCATAACTTAATATCACTGTGAAAGAGTGTTGATATTGTTATGAGAGAGTAAGTAGCTAACTTGATTTAACTTGATTTAACCATGAGCTTTTTCTAATTGTAACCAGTTGCGTAGCGGCTTTAACAGGTGCAATAACGTCGTAGTGTAAAATATTAAAAGAAAGTAGTTTTCCATTACAATTTATTTTCAATGTATGAATGAATCATAATTTTCTAGTGGATTATTTACAAATTTTGTGTAATGGCTGTAACAGACATTACTTCTAATTCGATGAATCTTCATGCTAGCTTACTTCAGTAACACAACCACATTAGAAGTTTAGTTAGCTTTAGTTTTGAGGCAGAGTATCAACACAACACAGATTATAACAAAATCCAAATCTAAGAATGCTTGAATGTGATATTGTGCGTTTAAACTCCACCAAACTTTGTGTACAGGCATTTGCTAAAACTGACTATGATGTTGTACATTTCAACCTTCTCTGCAGTATTTTGCATATCCAGCATCTTTTGTAAAGTTCTGTAATTGTTTACAGATAGACAGTTGTAGTGTATTTGTGGTAGAAAAGTTATACTAATAAGACCATCAAAAAATGCTGTCTGGAATATTTTTGTAAGATTTAACATTAACTAACTTAACTCAATACTCTAATTTAGCTATCTTAGCAGACTTAACCCTACACCAGTGTTTCATCACAATCCATCAGCTAGCTTGTTCGGTAGCTTATGTTAACTCCTCATTTGATGGTTATCAGATTTAATCAAACAAAAGTCTACATTAATATTCAATAATTTGCTGGAAGGAAAGGCAACACACTGGTAAATAGTGGTAATGTAATATTTTCCAATTAGCTAGTGAGCTAAGTACGTTTTGGGCCATTGCCACAGGATAGAGATGAAATCTAATAGTTGGATCCAGACATTTTAGCCTGATAACAGCATTTAAACTAGAATTAAATCACTATTGTAATTGTTAAATAATTTTTTTGAGAGCTGGGAGAAATAACATACTCCAAATAAAGAGAATAATAAGCATTACACTTCATATAATAATCAAAGTGAAATGTATGTATGCATAAATGTCATCGTCAGACTTGAAACTATCAACTAAAATCTCCCTGGAAAACTCAGAAAATGGACAAACGATAGTGAAATAAACACATTGTGAGACATATTCATGCAACAGCATTTAGCTAATTAAATAGTAATATCATTTTTTCTCATAATAATGCAGCCCTAAGGCTTAGATTACTCTTTGCTGCAGTATCTCATATGACAAGTCATATTTTAGCATATATTACATTTTGTTAATGTCTAATTAGGATGTGAACATGTAGGGGCTGTAGTTTAAAGAGCTACAAGTCAATCTACTAATGATGAAGCCAGCGTTCAGAGGGTTTTCATACGAAGAGGTCGAGTCTCCGAGGAGGAACCATCCCTTCGCAGATCGGTCTTTCTCAGCACATACATCCCATCCTGTCTTTCGCTCTGCATTAATTTCCTGCCAGTCTGTTTCTCTCCGTCCATGGATATTCATGAGTCAACACAGTGAACTCGTAGTCCTCTCACCAGCAGAGGTGCGAGGAGCTGGGAAGACGCCTCAGGGATGAAGGCGAACGTTTGAAATCATTAGTTACTGTCAGCGAGCGGCTGATCTGTTTGTGTCAAGTCACAGCTCAGTGAGTTAATTCCCCAATCTGCTGCTGTTCCTACCTCCAATCCCTTATTATTTTTCCTTCCACAGGTGAATGACATCGACTGTTGGTATTTTTTTTTTATTTTTTGTGTTGATGCTTTATGTAAAGAAAAGCGTTTTCTGCCGCAAACATGCTTTAGTCGAATATATATGTGTCGTAACAGCTTCTATACATGCTCATTGCATTACATGATGCTCATCAGCTTTTACTTTTTATTTTGCATTTTCAGCTGCAGTTTTTATTTCCTCCACAGCGGCAGTTTACTCTGCTAAATGATAGAAAACAGGACAAACATGCCAGGAAGGATTGTTTTACATTTTTAGGTCATGGTAAAATCCTAAAAATGTAAAATGCCCATTAAACATTCACAGAAACAGTGAAGAGCTGATAATGTAGTGGGAATTTACTTTACAATATCAGTGTCTTTAAGGATTCAGTGTCACAATGTTTATTATTTTAAGTTTGTTTTAGCTTTTATAGGCTTTGTTTAGCTTTTATATATAGAAGATTATACATAGAACAAATGTCTATGTATATTATTAAAGCAGGTCCGATGAAAATACAGTGAGAACATTGTGTTGTTGCTGTATATTGTAATGTTTGACACATACAGTATAAAACATCCTTGACAACTGTTTAGTAATTAATAGGCTGTGATGTGAGTTGATGTATCAGATTGTTTAAGTGGCAAAAAGAAGCTTCTTGGTGTATTTATCATGAATTCTTGCCACGAATTGAGCACTCAAGTGTTCCTGCAAAAACAAACAGCCAGAGGAAGTGACAGTACAGTAATTTTCCTGTGCATAACTAACAACAGGTACCAGCTGTTTGTTCCTCTGCCTCTGGAATAAACAGATTACACATGTATTATCAGTGAAAGCGCTACATTTTTCTGTATAATATAAACATTTTAGCTCCAGGTCTCAGTCTTCTTTTGGGACATTTGTGATTTGACTTAATTATAATTGAATAATTTCTATAAAGGATCTTGTCTTTACTTCAGTCTTAAGTTCTTACCTATTTTTTTTTCCATATGCAACAAAATCCAGAGGAAGGTTTTGTGACAGCTTTCAGCTCCTGCTTGACAAGTTTATAAATTATATTCTCAGATAAAAGCCAGGAGTCAATTACAAATGAGGTCTTTAATGAAAGCTGGTTTTGAGTTTGGTAGGAATAAATAACCAGCGTTTCTCAACTACAGGCCAGAGACATACTTACGCTTCTGGTACCTGTTATGTAATGTCCTGCTGCCAATTAAATACAATATTCACTTCTATAAGTTCTTGATAATACATTCATTTATATCAGTGTTCCGCCTCCCCACAACCCTCTTGGAAAATGAATGAATGAACAATATAATAAGAACACTGTCTGTTTTCAACACTTCTAGATCACTCAACTAAAGTTTTATGGTCTGGTTTCAGTCACTGCAGGTGTGTGTCACTTGTAGAAACTTAAAAGCATGACAGGAAGACAGCATTTACTCAATAACACCTCTATTAAGCATTGGTTTCTATCCACTGAATTTCTGGAGTGTTTTTGCACATTTAACATCACAAGCATCAACAAATCAAAACAAGGTTTCACACTAAATACAACTATTTCTATTTATTAATCAGACGAAATTAGATATAAAAGACCTGTCTCTAGCCTCCTTTAAACAAAGGCCTCGTACCTTCTGCAACTGAGACAAATGAAAGCCTTAGACACTATTTGAGGAAACGTGGTAAACACTTTTTGTGCAAAAGAGAGAAAGAAATGTAATGTACGATGTGTGTATAGTTGCACTATGCATAATTTATTTTCCTCACTTTGTTTTTTCCTGAAGTTTCTCTCTGCACCTATATACCAGGTAAAATTAAATAAATAAATAGCGGGCTTAGAAAGGCAGAGTGCTAACTTATAAGGTATGGGGGCTCAGAAAGGTTCATTTCTGTTTAAAATACAAATAACAAATAATCTACTAACAAATCCTGGCCTCCTGAGTGTGTTTTCTTAGCTCTTAAGTATTGTTCTGTGCACTTTTATCAGTGCATGTACATGGTTTTTAAGTGCAAATGTTTTGTAAACTACTCCTACAAAATATGATTGGGTCTAAATAATTAAAGGCATGATTAACATGCAACATTATTATGTTTATCATCAGGAACCATTAGTTCAATCAGATGTGTTCACGATCCTGCATCATCATCTGCAGATATTTGCAAGTTTAGCCAAAATAGTCACCAAAATCCAATTCATGCTATTGAATACTTGGGCCAAATGAGGAAAAAACACATTAAACACATTAATAAGAATGGACTCTCATGAGGTTGTGTAGCAGTATTTTGATGGTCCATGTTTGTATTGAATGTTTGCATTAAATTGTTTTCAGTTTACTCTTGGCTCTAAGGAAATGTTTGCACTTAATTTTGTAGAATTTTTCAATAAATATTGCAGTGGTGGACTGAAGGAAAGGTACACTTTGTCATAGAAAAGTACTGTGGACATAGGAGTGACAATAAAAAAAGACATTTTATTAAAGCTTCAATTACAATGTTTACAGATTTTTTTTTCGTAGTTGTTAGAACCCAATATTCACGTCATATAAACCCATCCTAAAGGGGCTTGAATAACCAGCATTACCATTATTGTACTATTTCTCCTCTGGCTGCTTGGACACACACTCGGTCATAATGCACATCCCTTGGACCTGAATGAGTGGACACATTCACTGTACTGTAGACGCCGTCATCACAGCGAGAGGAAAACATAGAAAGCACAATTCAGCCTTTAGGAAACAGTGTATTTATGAACACAACATTTAGTCTGAATAATGCAATTATGACAGAGGCTTCAAAGACATGTCACAGCCAAAAGTTTGCTGTCAGCTACTGAGATGAATACGTTTTCTGGAGTTTTCATCTCTCAAGCAGACAAACAAACAGAAATGACGGAGCAGATGAGACAGCACAAATGAGATGAATCACCTGGAAAACTAACTATGGATCAATGAGATGTTTGAAGCCCCCCCACCACACACACACACACACACACACACACACACACACACACACAGTGTTGGTTAGCCTTATTCGACTGCATCACGGCTTCAAACAGAACCTCAGATGAATCTTATGTCATTTTTTCCTCTGTCACCTTCCTCCTGCTGGTCCAATCACAGAGGTGTTGACTCACGTCTTCTCTCCTGTTCCCTCTTTCTTTCTTCTTCTTTTTCTTCTTCTTCTTGTGTTTCAGTATGATCTACTCCTTGGTTACCTCATAACAACTGACTTATCAGCAAATGGAGAAAAAGCCCTCCTGCTTACACGCTTATGTACCACAGACTGACTCAGTGCAAAAAGACTACATGATTGAAGAAGAAAGGCAAAGAAAGATCTGCTCTGTGGGGGAAGTCAAACAAAAAATATCTGGTCTGGGATCAGATTTGTTTCCACTGAACTAAGACGGGCGTCTTTTCTGCTCGACTGTACATAAAAACTGCAGATTAACACAAAAAAACAAAAAAACTACTGTTTACAGTTTGACTGGTCGTAGCGAGACCTGAGTTCATCACTGCCTGGCCAACGTTTGTATCACACACCAACACACACATATACACCACATACACCCTCCTCCTCTGGAGTAGCAGTAGCAGGGTCGCTAAAAGCCCAGGGGTGTTAAGAGGAGGAGGAGGAGGATGGTGACGATGAAGAGCACAGTAGCGTTTGCACAGTTTTGTCTCAGGCACAGCATGGTGAAGCACTGTCCAGCCCAGCACAGACCAGCTCACCGACCCTCAGTCATTCCTCCTCGGTGCCTCACCTAAAAACGTAGCTTGAGCGGTGAGCGAACGAGGGATAAACAGGACGGACAGACGGACAGATCACACTGTACAGAAAAAGAGAAACACGCTCTGGAGAGGAATAGAAGAAGAGGAAGAAGCACCAGAGCAGCCAGTTCTCTCTTCATGGTGTTTTTTCTTTACATTAACATTACGTGAATGGCTTTTGTGACGTGTGCATTTTGGTGTATTCTTTAACAAAAGGCATTTCCGAACTGAATCTTACAGCTAAAGGTTATCCTATACAGAAAATGCCTCCTTAAGTGTCGTCCTAGTGTCGTTCTCTTGTGGGAAACTTTTCTAAAAATTGAAAAACAAAAACCCGGTGAAGCTTTTATAGTAGAGGAGCACATTCTTTGCACAAATAGTGTCTTTGATCTTGCACAATACTCGCAATATTTGGCTATTTAGGAGTAGAAATCATTTATGATAGTCTAGCCACACAGGTGACGGTCTTCCAACGTGTAAAGAACTATCCGACCCTGCTCAACGACAGGGACACAATGTGAATCTTTTCTAGAAAAACCACGGACCAAATGTTGTCGTTTCATGATGGGAATGAATTTATTAATGTCCAGCCTATTTGTGAGATACTGAGGGCTCAAGCCCACAACCTATCAAACTAAAGAGTCCTCTTTTCTAATGCGAACGCTGGCATCAAAAGGTAGAGAGTTGTGATTATGAGGAAGGTTCCCTGTATTAATCTGTTCCAAATGAATTAGACTGTAGCACAAATATTGGGGAAAGGAAGTTCACATGTAATTTTAATATGATTTCTATGGATATGTAGATGTACTTAACACCAGGCCAGAAAAAATGTATTAATTTTTATTATTATTATTATTATTATTATTATTATTATTATTATTATTATTATTATCATATTCCAATTGTAAAAACTGAGTTCTTATTTTATTTTCATGGTGTTAAATTATAAATTATGATAGAACATTATTTTTGCAAGAAAATATAAACACATTTCTTTCATTTTATTATTTTCATGTTATAACAAGGGGATTCTCACATCATAGGAGGATATATTTTTTTCTACAGTATAACAAGATATTTTTGCATTACAACCAGATATTTTCATGTCACAACAAACTGTTCAAAGCAAAACAAAAACAAAATATCTCAACACTGTAACAACGTATTTCCATCTTATACCTGGATGGTTTTCTTGATTCATCCAGATTTGGCCATTGTTAGAGCTATATATTTACAATTTAACAGTATGGTTTTTGTGTTCTGATAGGGAACGACATTTTGATATTAATGCAAGTTACTATTGTGGTATAAAACAATATTTTTCACATTATGACATGATATAATATAATATGATATTATAATGTTATTGCAGGATGTTTATACAGGAGGCCAATTATAACATTCACAGCCTGACCAAAACAAAACTCCCATATTGGACCATATTTAGCAGCGTCACAAGATTTATTATTTATTTCCCTCCAGAGTTCCATTCATTTTTGTCCTAGAACTTATTTAATGATGGAGAGTCCAACCACTGTGTCAAGTCTTCTTCATCACATCTCACAGATTCTCAACTGGATTCAGGTCTGGACTCTGTGGAGGCTAAATCCATGTGGGAAAATAATATCTCATACTCTTAGAACTAGTCTTTAACAGTTTGATCCAAGTGATTTCTAATGTTGTCATCTTGGAATATGTCTGTGTTATCAGTAAAGATAAAGTCCACTGATGTCCTGCTTATTCTGTATATTCAGGATCAGCTGACACATGTTACTGAACCGAAACCTGACCAGATTATAACACTGCCCCCACAGGCTTGGTCTGTAGGTACTAGGTATGATGGGTAATCACTTCCTGGAACATGGTCAATCTGGACTCATCAGACCACATGACCTTTTTTTAAATGTATATATCAAACTGATAGTTGATGAAGACATGCATCAGTTAGAGTTAAAGAAGTTATTACAGCTAAACTATTCACTGATCAGCCAAAACATTCTGACCACTGACAGGACACGTGGTAATAACACTGATTATTATTCCATTTGAAACTGCACCTTTATTTGGGTTTGATATATTTTTTTTTGGTCAGGCTTTGTATTTTCATATAACAACATATGATCTTACAGAGACATTTTCATGTTATAATAAAATATTATTGTGTTATAATAAGGTATTTTCACACTATAACAGGATAATTTACTGGTATAACAACATTTTTATCTATAACAAGAACTAGCTGTACTTATCACACACAATATAAAATCATACAATACATTATAATGTATACGTGGTTTTAAAACGAAAGTGTCTTGTAATAACATGAAAACTATGTCACAACATTAACCTCTTTGTGGAATGACGTGACACTAATTATTTTCTCTGGCCTGGTACTAACGCACTTCCATAGTTTTCTGTCATTGAATAATCACTATCCCAGTTTACTACAAATGTTAAAAATGCGATTCTCAGAAAGTTTTAGTAAATCCACATCCCCTCCATGGAGAGATCGGAGGTCAAACGTCAGGCTCACAGGATTATTTGCTGTATTTCACACACCAGGTTGGGTTTGGACCTGTTTCCTTCACATGTAGCACAGTTTTTCCAGGCACCAGGCCCTTCTTCAGATCTTCACCATCACCGTGTTTGGTAGAAGCCGTTGACTGAAGGATCTTATAGAAATGCCTGACCCTTGTTGTTTTCTCTTATTCTAATTCAAGCATTTTATATCCTTACTGTGTATGTGACCAAACAAGTTGAATTTAGATATTGTTTATGAAATAAAGTATTTTAAAATGAAGCGTGTGATGTTTTTATTATATTTAAGATAAATGTGTATATATTAATGTTGTGTCGGTCATAATTCCATTGTTTTTTTATTTTTTTATTTTAGGCTTTAGTCATTTCACAGGTTTCACAGGTTTGGATGACATTAGGGGGCGTTTTGAAGGAGAAAGCTGGGGGGGGGGGGCGCTCATGCACAAATACAGGGTGTTTAAAGTAGTTTTTTTTCCCAAAGCGACAGTGTATATTAATAAACACATTATGTGCCAATACGCAAGATTATAGCCAAGACTAATTTCTATCTTTAGTCTCTACATAAAACAACGTAGTTCACCTAAAACTGTACAATCCAGTGCACTCATTCAACAGACAAATAAAACACTTTATACATTTATGCTACATTCTACACCATTGTCGCCTGCAGGTGTACGACCGTACGGGTTGTGCAAATCGTGTGCGTACAGAATGAAATTTGTCAAAGAGAGAGAGAGAGGTATGTCATGGTACTTATGGAGAACTCCCTCCCCCTGCTCTTATGAATTACCCCCCCCCTCCACACACACACACACACACACACACACACACACACACACCACTCCCGTTCGGTCGATCTGTGCGTACCTCAGAATTGGACACATTGCTTTTTGCACACAACATACATACATACACCATTTCAGAGAGCCAGATGACTTTATATGAGAACCAGATGTGTGGAATATGTGGAAGCAGAATTGATTGTCCAATAACTGTGATTTTAGATGTTTAGTGATTGAGCTGAGGGGGGGACAGTTTGTCACTGTTTTGCATCGCAATACGTAAGTATTTATATCACAACAAACTGCTCATTTGAACATGAAATAAGATAAAACTATGTATTTTGAGTGTGATTACAAATACAGGCGCTGCTGGTGCTCTCGTTTTCCCACTACGGGCATGTTTTCTCAATTTATCCCTTGCAATTTTTTAGGGGGGGGGGGGGCGTGCAGGAGGGTCATGATGAGGTGAGGGGGCGTTTGCTCAAAACAGGTTGAGAGCCAGTGCATAGTCACAGCATAGTTAACACGCATGCAAAGTTAGTCTTCATATGCTAATTGAGCAGGTAAAATACAAGTACTACTCCGACTGCAGAGATTTGGATGTTCTTATATTGAGCTCATAACCTTGCGTTACAACAAGGTATCACAGCAACAAACACCAGCCAGTCTGTGACTCCTACGATGGTCAATAACAGGCTCAAAGATTCTCACAAGATCTATATGTAATAAGTAACAACAGTGGATTCAGCTTAGAGTAAGTCTTTGATAAATGTTTAATATCAAAGATGTTTAAGTGTCTAGCTTTGGAAAAGTTACAAACACAATACCCATGTCTAAGGTTTGAGGACATGCACTATAGTTGCTTATTAGTTTCCATATACACATTGTTTCAGTATTTTCATTTGTTCTGAAAGCTTGACAGGCCTCCTCTGCCTTGTTACAAAACAAGTTTTGCCAGGGTTTTCAGTTGACTTAGCTGCTGTCTGGGCTCTACAGCATTTTCCTCAAGTTTGTGCTGGACTAAAGTGCATCAGTATTGTCTTTAACAGCATAAAAAGCTTAATATTTTCAAGCAAAACATATTTCTCTGATAAACAATAAAAATTCATGATCTGCAGCATCCACCAGGTCTCATAAATACCCATGACGGTGACCATTTTTACAAACCAGAATAGATAATTAGCATTGCGCCCTCATTACATCTTTAATTGAGATGATTTTCTCCACCATTTAACGCCTCATAATCTGGACCTGACAAGGTGATCCAGGCCTGTCTTGATTCAGACCTCAAATTTTGCCTTATATGTGGATGACAGAGAACAAACAGTTGTTGTAAGTTCTACAGTGCAGCTCACAGTGAGGACAGAATGAGGGACGTACAATGATTCAATCAAAGTTTCCAGGAGGCTGATGTGGCACAGCTGGAGTTACATGTGCAAAGTAATGCATGCACTGCAGTCTGTGTTTCTGGACAAAATGAAGGAAATGTATGTGCATGCACTTTGACAGTTCACTTACCTGCTGAGTTAGACTTTTTCCGTCCCGTCAGGTCTGTCGATTAGCCCGCTAATTAGGCCAATTAACACTAATTACAGTGACTCTACTCATATTCTTTCCTTTTACTCTTATTAGCCTCAAATATATATGTATTGTCATTAATCATGTATCTGAAGTCGGAGTTTCATGTAAAATAGTTTTTTTAGCAGCGTGGTTGGTGTTTTCAGGTAGTTAGTGGTAGTACTGGTCACGTGTGCCTCTAAAAACTAATATGCTGATGGACAAATAGCAAACTTGAGATTCTAGAATGACACTAACAAAGCAATGGTTGATGACACGGTGACTGTGTGAACATACAGCTCTGGAAAAAATTAAAAGACCACAGCAATTTCCTCTGAAATCAGCTAGTCTGCATGTGTGACAGCCATTCCATTCCTGTGTGTGTTGAATTCCAACACAAACACACGTTATTCTACTTAATTAACACCTGATCCATGTTTTATTTAAGAAGGAGAAGTATAAAAAACAGGACTCAGGTCATCACTATCTTCTTGCAATACGTAAAAACAGTAGTATTTGTAAAAAAAAAAAAGTAATTGGAATTCAAAAATAACAATTGAAAACTGCTTGACTTCTGCTCTGACAATGTTCCCAAAGTCTGAGGACTGTTTTTTTCTATCACAGCTCCTTGTCTCAGCGAGGTCAATAAAGGTGTGGATGACGGACCCCCAGATGCAGACCCTGTCATGTCCAGTCCAATCTCCAGACCTGAACCCACTGTGAAAACTTTGAAAGGAAGATGGATGGTCACAAGCCGTCGAACATTGCTGAGCTTCTTGAATTTCTCTTCCGGGAGCTGCATAAAGTCATCCAACAGCAACGGTGGAGAGCCAAGACACCTGAAAGCGTCATTGAAAATCAGGGTTATTCCACCAAATATGGATGTCTGAACTTTTCTCAAGTTACAACATTAGTATTGTGTTGTTTAGAAATGAATATGAACTTATTTTCTTTGCATTATTTGTTATTTTGACCATGTGTCTAGTTCTGCAAATACATGCTCTAATTAATAATATTTTTATTTGGAATTTGGGAGAAATGTTGTCAGTAGTTTAGAGAATAAAACAAAAATGTTCATTTTCCTCAAACACACGTATACCTAAATATGGTAAAATCAGAGAAAGTGACAATTTTGCAGTGGTCTTTTATTTTTTTTCCCCAGTGTTGTATAAGTTCTATTAACTAATGTAAAGTCACTTCTCGAAAAAGATCTTGTTAGACATCACAGTTTTTACCCCTCAGCCAACTTCTGGCTGAGTGATAAAAGTGTGCAGCATGTTATGCTTAGAATCAGTACCACCACCAATGAACCTGAGTTTTCCTCATTGTTCTGCAGAAATCTGATTCCTTCAGGTAATTTTTACTGAAAACAACTCATGATCATGTACTTTTTGTGTTAACTTTGCCTTTTTCATTTCATTTGGTATAATTAAGATTTACATAAAAGCCACTGTCGCAGCAGGAAAAGCAGCATTCTCAAATTCTCCAAGTCATAAAATAATAATAATAATAATAATAATAATAATAATAATCAGAGAGGTATCCATGGGTACCACTCTGGATATTGTTTTTAAACTGCTACATTTAAACTATGATTATATTATCAAAATAAACAATGAAATGGACAAAAACACACAAAAATAATTAGCAAATGGGCAACACTCCCTCCTGCGTTTTTGGGAAAGGTAGATGATTATTGCCGTAGGTAGACACTGATGCTTAAAATGACCAGTCGTTCGCTGATTGTGTGTATGAGTGTGTGGTGAGTGTGTCTAAACTGAGGCCGACAGACACTGACAGTCTGGTGACAGCCTGTCTTCCCAGTGTGCACCTGGGTGCTGTCCACATCTCTGCTTCATCTTTCATCATAATTAAACCTGGAACACATTGCTGACCTTTTGGCCCTTCGCTGTGTGTGTCTGTATGTGTGTTTTCAGAGATGCATTTGGATTAAGCATCCCCCTCCTCTCACCTCCTTCTGTTTCTCCTCGCGTTTCCCCAAATCCATGCCAGCATCCAGCTCTCCTCTTAAAGCTGTGAAATGACACTGAGCTCTTGTCCTGCGGCTCTGGCACACTGCGCTCAGCCGTCTGGAACCTGAGGATTGTCTGTAAAACTCTGTTGCTTCAACTTTTCACAGCAAGGGAGGCAATTTTAATCTCACTCTGCGTGGCACCGAAGCTCACTCATGCATACAGCTACTTTTTCCAAGTGGAGGGGCAGAGAAAATAGGAACTGTGACTCATGGTGAGTTGTAACGCACTTTCCCAAACTGTGAATGTATAGGACGGTGAATCAATTTCAATCTAAACTCTTCAAGGTAGTTTTAATTGCCCAAAACTACTTTGTCGCTACGTACTTTTTTTCACATCACGATTTGATTAGATAAACATTGTCGGTCCTTGTAGAAATTTGTTCAGTTGAGAGAGTGCACAGAGACTTGCATGGTTCTGTTTTTGACATGTGTGACATTGAAGTTGGAGGCAAATTTATTAAATTGATTGGATTAGAGTTTTGTAGTGACTGGTGGAATTTTTTTCAATGTTTGGGGAGTATTTAGTTGCTGTGATAGCCTTTTTTGTTTTTGCTTTTATTTGGCTAAAATAATGCAGTTTTACATCATTTTTGAAAAATGTCTTGTTTTATTACAGTATTTATAAGCACAAAGATGAATAAAACAAAAGGCATGGAGTCTTATGTTTTATAATGGTAGGAAAAATTCTGATAAGGCGTTAATGTCGGCAGAGGTTTTTTTTTTTTTTTCAGCAAAAGAGAAGAAATGAGACTACCAAAGCTCATGACTGAGTGTTTTGGAGTAACTGTTCAAGTGTAGTTGTTTTTATTGGTCTAAGTTGACCTATTGGGAGTCCATTGCTGTTTCCTTAGTTCATGTCTGTCTGTCTGTCTGTCTGTCTGTCTTGCATTTGGACCTCAGCTAGAGAGGAGGGCTTGACTTCGTATTATTTTAATTGAAGATCCTCAGTCTAAGGAATTTGGCTGACTTCTATACAACTACCTCGCGTGCCAAAACATAGTGCTATGAATGCACATTGTATTGAAAAGAGATACCATGAGTACATGAGTGTAACGACTTTCTTTTGATAATGTTCTGAAATTGCTAAATGACTTTTGATGGAAGTTGGTGCATTCCACTGATAATTAGTATGAACTCATTTGATGTCATTTTTCCAATCTGTTTTGACCCACATTGACTATTTCATCTGTAATCAACATCTGTCCCTTTGAACACTTGAGCAGAAGTATTTGTATGTTTGTGAGCCGGTCCTTGAAATATTCTTTGTACCTACGCCTTTTTGTGAGTCATGTCTTTTGTCCAGTGAACCGGTGAGCACTCTATTGATGTGTAGGCAGCGTGAATCCAGACTAGAGTTGCTTGACTCCGCAGCACGTCCTCCAACAGAGTCTTCACAGCCTAGAAATGCGAGGTATGAACGTGACGACTTATCGGGTAGGCATAAGTCCACTCATTTAAAGGCTGCATAATCCAATTGGTCTGCGTTCTACGAGATCATAGCAATAATAATCAGTAAATCAAAACGCTGTTTGTTTTCTTGAATCAAATACTCATAGTGGTCCATGTATCATCCTTCCCTCAGAAAGTTCTCAAGCCAGATGGTTGTCCTTATGTTGTGTTAAAACGAGATGAAGACCGGTGTTTGGGTTTTTCACTTTGTGCTCACTGACTCAGGTTTTCTGTTGTTTGAGTTACTGACTAAGCCGGTTTGTCCTCAAAACACCCCTCAAGTCGCCATCTGAACACTTCCCAGGGAGCTGGATGACTGCTTTTCACCTTATTGCAAAAACTTCTGTCTTCCAATTTCTTTCTTTTTTTTCCATGCATGCTCTTCACCTTCTCCTCCTGTTCCTCTCATCGTCCAAGAGCGAAAAAGAAAATGAGAGGGAGGGTGGAGGAAACTGTGGCTAAGTATGATGGGGTTTGACATGTGCACGTTGTGGCGTCATGCAGCGCAAGGATGGCCACTCTGTCTGCGTACTGTGTGCTTCAGATGCCCATCCTGTCAAACTAGATTACCCACAACACCACTGTGAGAGAGGGGGTTGTCTTCACCTGCTTAGATGCCACCACCACAACTGATGAAAATACTTACATCTTATACCTAGAGTGTGTTAGCTTCCTTGAGATTTGCTTTATATCATTATATTGGAATTTTGCTGAGGCAACCAATGGTGCATTAATAAGAATTTACGCATTCAATGACTGATGTTACTTTTTTCTTCTACTTATTCCTTATTTTTAATCACCAATCGCTGTTTTAAATCCAACATAAGTCATGCCAAAGCCATTGCACTATTAAAATGCTGTACTAGTGACATCGGGTGAGTATCTTCATTCTGCTGTTAATCATTAGATTAGATTAGATTAGATTAGAT
>JAPTYQ010000017.1:21653578-21676804 GCA_029814465.1 Ostorhinchus cyanosoma | reverse complement strand
ATTAGATTAGATTAGATTAGATTAGATACTGCATGAAATTGGCAAAACAATAACTCAATAACAGGCAATTGCATGTTGTAAAGTACTAGTAGAAACAATAAGTCGAAGGTTTTAACAACAATAATAATAATAATAGTAATAATAAATAGCTAATTGTATTGTATGTATGCAGGATTTCCCTTATAGACATTCTGCAAAGGTGCCATGCCGCTGCTGAATTTGCTGCAAAAAAAACTAAACAAACCACTGACTTTGAAGTAACGTGATGTTACTTTGTCAGGGATTTATCAATACAATTATGGATAAAACAAACACTACAATAGATAAACATCAGACATTTATGATTAGAAATGTTCGTAGCTGCAGATCAGTGGAACTGGCTACCTGGAGGCTGAAACACTACTGACTTGGTGATTGGAAGACAGGTGATGGGCGGAGCATCAGACTAAAACACAAAATGACAACAGAAACATTATTTAGGGCCTGACAACTGTCAGTGATATCAGTATGTGATATTCCTTAATGTCTGATGATGTATCAGGGCCATTTTATGAGTACTGGGAACATAATTCCTACATCCAGCCCCTTTAAATGAGGTAACCACTTCAAGACCATGTGAATCTGGTGATTGGCAAGTTGCAGTTCGCCAATTTCTTTCCACAATACTCACCAGAAGTCACAATTTAGAGGGTTATTTTGCAAAATTTTCCTCCAGGGAAGCATAGACTCAGACTGAGGGTTTATGTATGGGTTGATAATCACAGCATAAAAGTTAGAATAAGGTGGTAACAGTAATAATATTAATAAATAATAAAGAAAACAAAACAAAACTAAATTACCTACAGCAAGAAAACAAACATGCACACTGGACTAAGCATTAAAGAACCTAAACAGCATTGCACCACAGAAGTGCACACATTATGTTACCTCTCTTAATGAAACGGGGAAAAAACTACAGCTAGAAACTGCTTTATTGAAGTTTGTGATGTGCAGGGAACCAGGTGTTTGATAATGGATACTCCCTGCATTTCTACAGTCGTGGCCAAAAGTTTTGGGAATAAGTTTTGTTTTTCCTAAAATTTTTATGAATTTATTTTTCACATTTACAGTATCTGAGGTACATTGAGGAACAAATAGAAGCTTCTCATTTACAAGTTTCAAAGGCTTTTATCGACAAATAAACCATGTTCCACCGTCATGTTCCGCCAACAGAAACTCGATGGGAGCAAATGATCGCTCACATGTCTTACTTGCAGAACACAAAATGATGATGTATCAACTTAAGGAATGTTAGTGACTTAACAGTTGCAATTGTTTTTTTGTCTACCTCTTGTGTTTGACGTGGCTGTGTCCCACGGGAGCTTATTTTTGCAAAAATATGAACGTTGGTCAATGACAACACATTTTGAATTGTATTTGAATTATTGCAATATTTGTTTATCTATTTAAATGACCTTTTAACATGTTTAAGGTAAAGGAACAACTTGTTTTGTGTCGAATGTCTAAGGAGACAGTATCTGTCATTGGACATGGTACATGTTCCTAAAGCTGAAAAGACCATTACTTCTGTTAATTGTGTTTACCTCTGTGCTTGTCACAGTGTTTTTTGAGGACAAGTGAAAACATTTGAAATTTAAAGAGCTTTACGTTGCTCCAAGTCTGGTCATTTTAAGAACAGCAGAATCAGATAAAAAGGTAATGCTAGGAGAAAATGCTTATGTAACTTTTTGGTGTGAAGTCTTTCTAAGTCTATAAGTCTTTCATTGATTTTCTTGGCTTCACTTGAACTCACAGCATGATTCACACTGGACTATTTTTCAGAATTTAAGAAATGGGCCTCAGCTGAAAGTGGAGGTACTTTGTATTAGAATATGAATGCTAATTGAAATTACACATTTAACTGTGATATTTTTATTGTGTCTGTATATTTTTCATAAACATATAACTCCAGGAATGACCAAAATAACATTTCCAAATCACACCATGTCCATATTTTGTTGCATATTATGTGGGAACACACTCATTTTACCAATATTCATATTAAATCTTACTTTGATAATTTGGCTAGGAGTTGATACAAGTGTTTTTTCTTCAGTAATCACTCACACAAAAGCAGTGAACATGTTAACCATTAGCGTGCCAACTACTAACTCACAATTTAAATAAATAAAATCAATCAACATATCAAGATGTATGTTGTTTGTTTTCTGTCAGCGTCCTGGAAAAGCCAAAAAATTAGATGCACTCATACGTACAAGTCACTCCACCTTTCTGGTTCAAGACAATTTGAGGTCGAAGTTTATTTCTTCAGTGTAATCTGATAAATCCGGGTACAAGAATCATACACACTTTGATAAATGGGCTATTTAAAGAAGGTTTTGGCTTTCTACCAAAATACAAATGATAATGCCTGGTTAATCTGTACCTTCTCTTATAAAAGATACCAGATCAGTTGAATTTTTATTCACTCATTGGCAACTACTTTCTAATAAAATGTTACTTTACAGATATCAGAGCAGATAGATTATAGTATAATACAAGAGGAGAGAGTTCACAATAAATCCTTTCACAACATCATTGATTTACCTGCCAAAAAAACAGGAAAATGAAAAATGAGCATCATGGCTTCCTGGCAGCAGGTGTTTAATATTATAACCTGGAATCCACCCAACAATAAATAACACTCACTGTTGTTCTACAGCCTCACTTTCAAAACTGCAGCCAAAAATACTTCCCTTGTATTGGCAAGATACAGTCCCTTCTTCAGAAATGTCTTCTATCTCCTGATGCTGGGTAGCCTAGCCTACAGACACATTGGCTATTCTGTCTGTTTAGTCTAAGGATGGACCACTGATGTGTTTGGCGCCAGGACCCGGCAGCGGTAGACCGTTTTTACTGTAACCCTTAAATCTTGATTGTCTCACCAGGGCTGTGGGTAAGACGGGTTACAATAGTCTTCTTAATGTTGACATGTTTCACTATCTTCCGTGCTAATAATCACCAAACAGCAGGACAGTTTCAGCCAGCTTCATTGTCAGCGGCTCAGGACGACTCACAATCACATGCGCTCTAACATGGACTCCACACCTGTGTCACGCCAAAACAGGTCGTACCACAAACAATAGGCAGGAACCAAAATGTTAAGGAGGACAAGTAGAAACATAATAAAAGAATATATAATATAAAGTGACTAAATAATTAATGAATTAATATGTAAACTACAACATAAACAAATATCCAAATATTAAACAAAAATTCATAATTTGGAAATAAAATAATATTCAAATTAAATGTTACATTACCTTTTGGCTAATAATTCATGTAATAAGTATTATGTTGTATGTGACTACGACATTAGCATCAAGCTAGATAGTTTTTATAATGGATAAAAATCTAACTGAAGGCAGTCAGCACATGACAACAGACCTCAACCATAGCAACAGAACTTTTAGCGTGTCCTAGGAGTCATTTTTCCTTAATAAAAGGAGGTCTCAGATGCTTTGTGAATAGGTTTTAAGACAGAACTCTTTGTTAGGAACTTTGTGATTTACAAGTTCTCTTAATGCTAAGGTCTCTGTGAATGTGGCCCCTGGTCAAAATAGAGATCTGCTCCTAAGAGACATGTCACACGGGCATGAAGAACACAAATAAAGCTGAGGAGTTCAACAGCTGGTCCTGTAGGAAGACGGCTGAGATCACAATGTGGACTGTCCATAATTCCACCACCCTGGTCCAGACATGTCACAGTGGTCGAATCTGAGGATGAGTAGAGAAATAGTTTTGACTCTCATAAAAAGTTTAGATAATTGTAGAGAAACTAGAGACCCCCTGCTACAGCACATTCTCGCAAAGATTTCAAAGGGACCAACATGAAGGGAAAGTGTCAAATCCAGGTCAAACACACCTTGTTCTGCTGTTGAGGGGTTGACAAAAGTCTCTAAATAAAGAACAACAGTAGCATCTTCAGGTTCATGGCTTCTGTCTGTTGCCTGGTTTGTATTTCCTTGAACAGTACAAACACAAAACTGTACAATATGCAGTTAGGTCAAAATGTGAAAGGTAAGGCAAAACAGATCTATATCCCACAAGACTGAGATACTCGAAGAAGTATATTTGCGCTTACTATTTCCAACCAGTGCTCACCACCATCTACACCTATTTCTATATTATAAAAGTCTAGTGGCCTCTGTGTGCGTGTGTGTATGTGTGTCTTGAGATTCACACAAAAGCCAGAAAGAGCTGACTGCTCCAGTTTGGCATTCTAAGGTAGTTTTGGTCAAGGAAGAGACTAGTGAAAATGGCTTCTGTATTTTTGGTATGTATTGTACCTGACCTCTCACACCGGCTCTGCCCCCATGCCTTTCTCATGGGTTGCCACTGCAACAGGCACCGGAGACGTTGCGACCACAGCTCCATGCAGCTGCTTCGACAATGGAGGCTGAGAGCATGGTCCACTCGGACTCAATGTCCCCAGCCTCCCCCGAGAAATGGGAGAAGCTCTCCCAGAGCTGCGAGTTGAAGACTGCGCAACCAGAGGGCTCCGATATGTTTCCAACAGACCCTTACAACACGTTTGGGCCTGCCGAGTCTCCTTCCCAGTGTGGTTTTCAGTCTGAATTTGACACAATTTCACATCATACGACCCTTTTCAAATTGGGCCGAATGTCGGCTTTGTCGTGCTTCTTTATCATGTAGTGTGCAGAGGGTCATGACTGCTCACGGTACCCACATGGTCTGGAATCGGATCATAGCTGGACTTTGTGACGTCAGAAATTTTCTTCCCCATCATGCTGTTTTATGTCACTACGCAGCACATGATCACAGAAATATAACTGCCACCATGACAACCTGATAACTACAGTGAGAGACCTACATGTTGAGAGAAAACAGAGTGTCACTGTCTTTGGGGGTAACAGCCTTACTGAGGTGGGTGTCCTTCCTTTGGATGAGTGGAGAAACTTTCTGGAGTAGCACATTAAAATCTTCCACGGTTATACATAAAAGGTCCCAAAATCCCTTCGTATCATCCATCTATATGAATAAAAAAGGCTATGAGATGCAAAAAAAAAGAAAAGTTCAGTAAAGTTATACTGTTGGCTTTAGCCTAAGTGTGTCCAAGTAGGACAGGATTTTTCTTTTTGTGTCTGTGCATACGACTGCCAACCCTGTCAACACAGCGCAGATTTTAACTCCTGGTTTTCAAGGCTCAAGGATGAAATATTGTCAGTATGCAGCTGCGGACTGTTGGCTGCTGTGTACGTTCACTCGTACATACACAGATTCCAAAGTGGTTTGGACAACAGAATGAAACTGACCAGGCATGTGATCATCATCTGTTTATTTAAACATACAAATATTGTAGATAACCCATTTTTATTTAAATTGCATCCAGAATATAGTAGCTAGAAAAAAACCATAACATCCATCGCTGTTTAACTTCTTTCATATATATATATATATATATATATATATATATATATGAGCAAAAGCTCATCTGTCTTGTGGTTGTAATGTGGAAGACTGCAAATGAAACTATCACTAAAGAGCACTTGTACCTTCACAGCCTCTGGCAAAAGTGCTCCAGTGACACAGAAGAATCAGCCTTTAATACCATTAGTATGAATGTTCTCTTTGCTTTAATGGCGCTTGAGTGTTTGAGTGAGTGTCTCTGAACAGTTTTAGAGGCTGAATGACTGAGAGCACAGATGAGCAACGTAGTACCCCAACAGATCTGGATGTGAGACCAACAATCGAGGGGCGTTTTTCTGAAGTAACAGTAGTTCTCAAAACAGATCTATTAACAGTTGACGGAACCTTGTCAAACCGTGTCAAACCCACAGTTAGTGGCAGTAGTAGTAGAATTACTGCAGTCAGTGATGCGTCTCTAGAGGCGTGGTTCTCAACTGGTCTAGCTTATCACCCCTCAATGACAATTCACGACCCAAATTGATAAAAGTTACATTTCTCTAATTCATTTAATAAAAAGATGGTGTGTTTTGAACCTAAGACAATACAGAACATCCCAGTATGCTGACACAGAAGACAAGTAGTGATGAATCAAAATGACCAGCAGGAGGTGATGCTAAAGAGGGAACTATTTCCTTTGGTGTTAAATTAGGTACATTTGAACCAAAACCAAAAATGTGCACTCACTTAAAAAGTTAAGTGCATTCAGTTTCTTATTCAAGAATTAAACACACTGAGGTGTTTGTCCTTAATGGAGGTAAAACCATATTTGATTGGAGTTGAGTTGTTGTCATAGCTGAACAGACATTTTTGAGTCTTCTTCAGTGCTTTTAAATGTCTGGTGACAATTAGCATTAAAGCACCTGAGTGAGCAGCGCCAGGCTTTTTTTTTTAAAAATAAAGCACAGGATTGGTTTCACAACATGGTTAAGACACAGACAAAAGCCCATGACCCAGTGAAAACGGGTGTGCGACCCACTTTTGGATAGCAACCCACCAGTTGAGAATCATCATTACATGCTACTGGGTATAGGTCTACTTTTGCAAACTTTTTTAGCCTTACTGAATTCTTCGACATTCAAGATTCTCGTCACAATTGAGTGTGAAGGAGTTTGGGAACCTAGAATTTGGGAAAAGATGAAATATCATCAGTACTTGGATCACATTAAGCCAAGTTTGGTCCAATCACCTGGATGTGTCCTCGCTCTACTGATTTTAGACCCAGAGAAAAAGAGGACATTTATATTGAACTATTTCAGTAAAAAATAAAGAAAGCCATACCTCAGTGTCTTTGTTGTTGACTTGGGTGATTGCCCCACATTTTATTCTTGTTCTAAAAGCTCTGTTAATCTAAATAGTGGTACTTTGCCTTGCAGTTTCTAACAAGTGTGTGAGCAATGCCCATGTGAATGTAGCGTGGTTCAACACAGATGCTGGGATCTCTGTGGGAGTGCTAATTACCAAGGATATGTTCTTCTCCCTGATGCTGTGCTGACCTTCAACACTGTTGCATTAACCACAAGGCTGGCGAAACTCACACAAGCTCCCACACACTCTGTGACACACACATAACACTGAGAAAAACTGTTACTTTCCTACTATGTCAGAGGAGCTGCTTGTCCATGGCCTTTCACTTCCAAACAGCTTTAGAAATAAAGTCTTTCCATCTGCCTCTAGCTCAAGGCTGAGCACTGATGGTGAACTGCAGACAGAGATGGATGATGGCAGTGCTCACGACCCGATTCAGAACAGCAGTACCTATGTTCACCACATGTCTGGTAGAACGTACTTCGTCTAAAGTGAGATGGCCTACACTCAGCAGATCATCACCAAAACAAAAAAAAAAGGAAAATGTTTTATGTTTTTGCCAGTTTTTATGCTGGCAAACCATACATATACAAGTGATGCAGAGAGGAGGTGGAACTAATTCATACTTCAATAATCTGCTTTAGAAAACACTACATCTGCAGACAGATGGCAGCATAATTATCCACACAGTACACAAACAGGTCTACTATTAAACATGATGATACATCTCAGAGAGTAAACAATGGCGTAACACTTTGTCATTTAATATGAGGGCCTTCATAAGTACAGTAGAATCATTGAAGAAACAGAAGTCTGAGAGAAAAGAACCACAAAAAAGTTAAGATGCAGAAAGTCAAGGGTTAAAATTGTACCACTGGAATTGAACCTCCATAAAAGCCTCATGACCTCGATTTAGGATTATTTTTTAAAGTTTCCACATCGAATGGATTGGATCAGCTAACTGTGCATGGAATCGTGTGGTGTTTGTTCCTGCAGTCTGTACTGTTTTTGTGCATTATTGATATGCTGGTGCAAACACAGCTGCAGGGTTTTGTGCCTTTAGTCAACCTTTGTTCATTTGGCATTGGGGTTTCTAGTGCTTAAGGTGATTCTCCACGTTTCAGCACAATTAGTCCTACACAAGAACTGTGTATCTTTAGAGCTTTAAGAGACATGCACCCACGCAGAGTTCTCCAAAATCAAGCTAATGTTTATTCTTTCATCTTATTTCACCTCTATAACACAAACTACTGAAATGTCCATCAGAATAGGCTCCAGATGTCTATCAGGAAGGACTGAAACATGTCTGATTTATGACTGAGTTAAAATAGTGTTATATGTTTGTTTTCACTGAATATATCTAGGATTTAGCAGAAACACATGAATAAATACTGTTGGTCATTAATGCTGTGAATTGCAGGATGATAAGGCTATAATGGAAATGAAATGAAATGAAATGAAATGAAATGAAATGAAATGAAATGAAATGAAATGAAATGAAATGAAGCAGTCTGATCACAAGCGCTTTTCATATAGTAGTACCTGGAATTCAAAAATAACCCACATACGGACCTGATACATTCAGTACCTGACTGATATCAAATATTGATTAATACCATTCAAGCCTCACAAACTCAAAGACTTGGAGAAACAGAGAGATACAATGTCAAACAGTGAGTAAATGTAAAATACCCATAATGTAAAAAAAAAAAAAAAGATTTAATTTGGTCAATCTGGCCACATTTTCCAGCTCTACCTTTTTTCAATGGCACTAAATGGTACTTTTTTTTTTTTTCAAAAGTCATCAAAAACAATGGTTATGCAATCAACCACTAACTGTGTGTATCATGTGACTAAAACAGACCGAAAAGAAAACATGGAATGCCTAAAAGTACTGTTTTTGGCAGTATAATGCCATAGCTATTGATGTAAGAACTTAAGTGATTTTGGTTATTATCAAGAAAACCAAACAACCTTTAGTTGTACCAAACATTAAAACGAACAAGAAAGGGTGGAAAACAAGGGTGGTTTAATAATTTTTTTCCGTGACTGTATGATTTCACCCAAGGGATTAGTAAAGTTAATCTGTATCTGTATCGTAAATATTAACTTCTCATGACAATTATTTGATCTATTAAAATATTCATGTACATTTACCATTATTACTGTTCATGATGCTTGATTTGATGTTTATTTTATTTTTAAGCCCCTCTACATTATCAAACTTTTGACATTTTTACACCCATATTACTCATCCACAAAACCTTTCTGTTTCATGAAATAGATTTAGACGTATTCCTCCAGTTTGAGTCCCTATTACTACAACATGTTCACTGTTTAGAATGACGTCTGTGCAGAGTTTGACACTTTAAGATATTGTTGCAAAAATATATTATGGCTGGCGTTGTATCAAAACAAGTGTAGATTAGGAAAAGACCAAAACAATGCACCTTACTGTGCACTTGGCTACTTCATGTCTTTGATTCATGTTGGTAAAAGGAGGAAAACCCAAATCAGATGTTGACGCAAAGATGCTCTGTGGCCACAACACTGTACAATTTCATTTGAATTTAGATTAAAAAAAAAAAGATGCTTAAAATTATTGAATGTGTCTCATTCACACGGGCAATGGTGCAATTGGGTGGGAGTGTTGTGGAGGCTGTGTTTACTTGTTAACAAAGAGTCCTGGGGCTGAATCTGACAGTGGGGCTCCTAAAATAGACCCTACAACCCAGACTACAACAGTGCACCTTCCTGGTAATAGTGTGTCTGCTTGTTCCTGTGTGTTTGCTGCTCTATCTTCAGTCAGCAAGGAAGTGAGCTGCTCTAGTGTACATGGAAGTGGTCAGTCTCTCAGATCAGTGGGTAAAACCTCAGTGGGAAAGTAGTGGACCAACACCCTGTGGAAGTGTACCCTCTAATGCAGGAGTGGGCAATCAATTTCCCCATTGGGCTACATGACAAACTTTGACAGTCATTAAGGGTCGGATTAATTCACCTGCTGCTCGGCTCAATATGTATCTATAAAAAAAAAAAAAAACAGTAAACAAAAGAATACAATGATACAATGAAAATGTTTAGCACAGAATACAACTATTTAATGAATACTGACAAAAACGTTTTCGAAAATGTGCAAAACTTTACATGAAAAACCATAAATGCAGCTTGGTTTGTTTGCATATTTAAGTTCATTTTCTGAGTTCAGTGAAGAAGTAATTAGAAGTGTCTGCATTCCTAATCAATCTTTCTTTCTCTTTTTGGTGTTCGCTGACATCTCCATGGACTGAAACTAACCAACAAACCAATCAGTGCATAAGCCTTATGCTGAGTACGGAATGTATGTGCGAAAAAATGTTAATTTAGCAGATTCTACTAAATAAAAGCTGTATGATGTATATTTGCATTGGCTTTTAAATTGCCAATGACCTCATGCGGGCCGGTCAGGGCCAGCTGTCTGGCCGCATATGACCTTACTTTGCCCAAGTTTGCTCTAACGGAACTCCTGTGTTGTCTGAGTATGACTATTGTTTCAACTGAACATAATAGAATAAAGAATAAGGAGCAGTTATAAGGCGATTAGAAACAAATTGAAATGATATAATGATAAAAATTCCCATTCATATCCAAATGGTAGCTCAAACTGAAAATATTCAAACCCATCCTGCCTTTATTTTCACATTACTTTGTGAATCCTTAATGTAACAAGTGGTTCCAGGCACAACAAACCCCGCCCCTTCCGAACGTTTTACATGATTTGCCCTGTGTCTTGTCATTGCGAAAACATATTATTGGTGACCTTGACCTTTGACTTACATTCACCAAAATTTAATGGGATCTATTCTGGAACACTTTGCACTATACAATAGTTTTTGCGTAAAGTAGCTGACAAAAAAAACCCAAAAACAATACCCTCACCTCTCCTTTTGGGGGGGCGGGGTAAAAACATGGATGAAATGTTATATCAGTCACAAGACTCAAGACCACATTAGTCTCAAACAGTACTTGCATTTCTTTTATCAAGTTTAAATTTCAGCTTTGTTTTAAAGAGTTCACAAATAACAGTCACGCTTGGGTACTGATCCACTGGGCACCTCTTTCTGTGTGATTAATTCATGCATTGCTTGTATTTCTTCAAAATACTGTTTATGTAAAATGAGTACTTTAACACAGAACATAAATCCTTAAGAACCAAGAAGTGAATCAACAAGGAGACTGAATTAAAATAGCAAAAAAGGGAAGGTTTTATCCAAAAACACATAAACAATGAAGAGTTTAAATTGTAATAATTAGGTGTATGTATATGGTCACAAAGATATATATTAAAAAAAAAAAAAAGTTGTGTTTTTATTTCTTTTGATTAAATTACATTTTTAGGTTTTTGCACCTGTAATCATAGACCTAATTTGTAGCTGCACTATTTAGTATAATCTCCCCGGTATGTGAAGAGACTTGTAAAGTTGTTACCCTGAAGTGAAGAAAACCAGTATGACTCATACATAAGAATCAGATTTGTTCGCAGTCTGAACACAGTCCTAATGTGTCCCGAAATGTTTGAATAAAGTAAAATTGTAACCAGACCATACAAACACCAAATACAAGATAATACTGTTGAGATCTAGGGTTATATAATAAGAAAATCGATTTTTCCTCACTATACATAACACTCCACTCATCAGCTCAGGTCACAAATTAACATGCATCTTGTATGAATTAATTCACACTTGGTTTTTCACAATTCTCAATATTTCACTTTGGCCTGGTCAATTAAAAAAAAAAAAAAAAAAAGTCTTGCACACATTCATCATGGCATCATTTCTATAAACTTACGTGATGTTCTAATTATTCCTGATATTAATTTAGACACTTAACATTGTGAACCCAGGACTAAACCCAGATCATAACACTGAACCCACAGACCCATGGGTAATGATTGAATCCACCTCTCTTCTCTCTGATGCATCCATCAGGCTTAATCTGGACTCATCAAACCACTGACACACAGTCCAAATGTATTTTCTCTATCAAACTCACAGTTGTTTAAGAAATGAGAAGTTCCTCACTGTATCAGTTAGAGTTAAAGAACTTATTGTAGATTGAATCATATAATTACGGCAGTAATTATCCAATTACGCACTCGCTGAGTTAAAGCCAGGTTGGATCTTTTTTTCAGTCAGGCTGCTTGCTCAGTAGAGCCACTAATTTTCATTTCAGCATTTTTAATTCATCACATTCCTTAAAGTTTTCATTGATTTACATATCCAACTGCATTGTCTTTAATTTTTGTAACTTGAATCAAACATTTGTGGTGTCCTTCCAAACAGGCAGGGGTGTAGTATTTAACCTACATTAGACTCATCTGGTTGGATGAACCGTGTGGAAAATCATGTACATTCACACATACACAAAAGCCAATATACTAAAAAACAGGGGACTTAGATTTCCCTTTCCCTATTTTTTGTCTTTTTTTTTTTTTTTTTTACTTACACTCTCCTTCTCTTTATCTCCGTCACTCTCTCTTCAGCACACACTTCATGTTTATTCCCGACTGGCTTCATGTCTAGGATGCCAGCCTTCATCTGTTTATGCAGGATAAGGACACCATAACTAATAAAAAGGAATCCATGAAACACACACACACACACACACACACACACACACACACACACACACACACACACACAGGCATATTGACATACAGACATGCATAGTAGAAAACACACACACACAGTCACATGCAAACACATAACGTCTCAGGAGGAAATCTTCGGTGGCAGAATTGTATTTCCTTCGAGCTTTGCCTCTGTTCTTAGGTAACCTATTTCTGATGGAGATTTGGATGTGTGTGTTTGGAGGTGTGAATGTGTGTGTTTGTAATGATTCGATGGTGTTACAGTACAGCGAATGTTTACAGTGTGAGCCAAACCTCAGCATTTACTGAAACACCAGGTTGACAAGCAGCCTCTGATGTAGGATTACAGTAATCTGATCACTGTAAGACGAACAGCCTCAAGCTCCACTAGCAGCCCCTACAGGACGCTGGTGTCATTACAGGTCACATGTTTTATTTTTGGAAATGCATTTAATGCCACAAATATCTTCATTGGAAGGACTATTTGTGTGCCAGTGATTCCAGTTCAGTATGTTAGCTATGTATATGGACTTAAATGAAGTTTAACCCATTAAGACCAAAACAGCCATCGATGCTCTACTGATGTAAAGTGTTTAATACATGTTGATCAATTAATCCTATCAATACATGAAAATAGTTGGTGTAAAATGCAGTTTATCATCTTTTCACAGTCATCAGATATGACCCATTTGTACGTTCAGAGGCGCCGTAGTTACCATGGAAACACTGTCATCTTCTACAGCATTGACTCACCAGTAAAACCCAGGGAGTTTAAAATGACAGTGGATGGAGACGCTTGTCTTTCAATCAATCAATCAATCTTTATTTCTATAGCACTTTTCATACAATTCAATGTAGCACAAAGTGCTTTACATAAGCACTTTAGGTTTAGTTAGGTCAGTGTTTGTCAATGGAGGCGGTACCACCCACAGGGGGTGTTGGGACACCTTTTGCGGGTAGAGTGGGGGTTGGAGCCAGAAAGCTGAGAGGGGGGTGTTTGATATAGAAATGGGGGGCATTAGTCTGTGTAAGTGTCAATATCAAGCAGCATGTTATGTCAGTGGCAGATATCTGTGCCCCCCACCCCTTGGATGCAAGGAGGCTGATGAGTTGAGGTGGGCATGACATGGGGGGGGGGGCATCAGAATACTCATGATGATGTAAGGATGTATTCAAAAAAGGTTGCGGTCTATCTCAACACCCCCCTCTCAGCTTTCTTCTTCCAAATGCCCCCCCAACAGTGTCCACCCCCGTTGAGAATCTCTGATCAACATGATCAGTCAGTTAAATGCAGGAAAATGGTTAATTTTCACTGAAAAAAAAGGAGGGGAAAAGGAGAATACAGAAGATAATATTATAATAAATGTTGTTAAATCAGTTAAGAAAGATTAAATAGAGACAAAAATTCATTTATGATGTGCCACAAAAGTAGCTCTGGGTCTTTATGGGTTAAAAACACATATCAGGTCAGTACTTGCTGTGTATAAAGATCAGAGCTGGAGAAAAACAGAAGGTTAACTATATGAAAACACTGACTCCAGAGACCAACACTCTCTGGTTAAATGCTGATAAGCAATTTCAGCAACTGGAAACATATATAGAAATCAGAATCTGAAAGCCTTTACTGTTAATGTTACCAACTCCATATTGTAACAAAATTGGAAAGCACTCCATTCATATATGCAACAAGAACACACAGCAAGAAGACACACAACATATGATAAGCAATAAATAGAAAGAGTTAAATAAAATGTTAAAATGTAATACTGGAGTAGAAGACATTTGTAAAGGTGCTTACGCATTAAAGTGGTGATCAAAAGTGTTAAAGTGGTAAAAGTGTAAAAGTGCTTGGTGTGTAAGGTGTGTCTGCACTCTGGAAAAAAGAAAATTGGTATTTGTTCAGTTTAGAGAGAACTTCATAGTTCTAACAGAAAAAAAATGTCCCCACCATGAAAAACATTTCTTTTTACATCAGACCAACATAATATTTGATTTGATGCTTCAACATAGTTTTATTAATAGACTGAATGTGTGAATGGTCATTAGCAGAGGACAGTGGAATTGGACCACCACTGCACATGTGCAGTAGAGCCAAGGAGTTCTACTGAGAGGTTTTCTGCACATGTCTGTGGCTCAGGAGGTGGAGTGGGTTGTCCTGTGACTGAAAGGTTGGTGGTTTGAATCCAGCTCTGTCCTAGTCTAAAGTTTAGCAGAACATACTATGTATTGTTGGGACTACAGAGTAACTTAACTTGGTCCAATGAACTGTGACATTGTTAAGAAAACTTAAAATCTTTACTGCAGAAGGTTGCTTTGAAATTTAAAATAATCTCAACATTTTCTTTTTTACAGTGTGTATTAGTGTAACTTGTTTAATTATTGTTACTTAATATGCTGATGGCTTGCTTGATAAAGGTACAGCCCCCCCCATCTGTTAATATTATTTGCGCATACTATATATATGTTATATTTATTGTGTAGAGATGGAAATAAAAAGACAGTTGATGCAATCAAACCCATTTGTCCTCGTTTATTCCTTCACCTAATGACAATTGATAAGAGAATCAATAAGGAATTGGATTGAAAAGCAAAATCAATGATGGAATCAGAATCGTTACATTCTTATGGATTCCCATCCCTCCAGTCACCTCATCTTGACTCCACCCTGTGGTTGACTTCATAGCAGACTACATGAAATGGCCTTTTTGGTGTAAAGGCTACTTTGCAGCTTTTTATCCACATGTTAGTACTTTGAGATTTGTATCTAAAAATGTAAAGTGCTTTATAAATAAAATGTATAATCATTATTAATAAGTTGCAGTTCAGTATTTCAAAATTTTACATTTTTTGAAGTTCTTTTACTTTCTTAAGACGGTTTTTTGCTGTTTAAATACATTTTTAAAAAGCCATAACAGACTTGACAGAAGTATGGGAATGTGTTTTTAAAAATGAGTTCTAACAGAACTATATATGACAATACAGTGGTTTTATGTTTGAAATAATCTGAACATCCACAAATGAAGTCTCAAAGCCCGTCAGTGCAGAATTCAGTCTGCGTGTTCAGGTGAAATGCTAATCTGCATGTGCAGCACAACATGTGCAGTGGCTCGCCTAATGTGGAAGCTGCACGGAACCAGAAACTTTTTTGGCTCATGCACCAGTGAGCAACTTTCCACCATTTCAGGAGCTTGAATCCAGCTTTTATAACACATACATCCACGCATGCATTATATAACCTTGTAATGACATTGCTCAGCAGTTTTATTTCTCCAAACCAGCTGATGCAAACACAACAAAGTCTTTCTTGCAATATTTCAACAACTCACTTCATTTGGAAACAGCTAATGAAGTGTTTACTGATGTGGACTTTGATCATATGTAGCTGTTTTGTCTCACTGTAAATGACAGAGTGAAGACAGTCCTCAACACACTGATCTGTGCTTTTTGTCGGTGAATTATAACAGATACTTTCAAGATGAGAAGCTGATTCTCTGATCTCTGTCTGTGTTAACATGACAGCTAACACTATCTAACAGGCATCGGCAAATATCAAGCTGATATTGTCAGAAAAGTGTCAGTGCAGCTGAATTAATGTAAGGATGTTGCTGCTACATCTGCAAAAACTGTTGGCTAATATATCTGTGCATCACTTTATACAGACATCTCCTACTTTCAGTCTGTAACTTTATTCCAACTAAACTGAATGAAGACATAAATATTTCTTGATCCTCAGGCTGAATTTCATTCATTTCCTTCATTCGGTCTCATTTTTTTCATATCCTCCTGAGACCCAGTAAGTCAAATTTTGTTTTTTTTACATTAAATAATTGCCTTGATTGGAAACTGTGTGATGCCAAAATTTATTTAGTTTTTTAATGAAATGTCCTTTGAAGTGGACAGTTTTTTTGTTTTTTTAAATAAAGCTGTGAAACTCCTGTCCACTACAGAGGTCAAAAATACATTGCTGGGTCTCAGGAGGATATAAACCACTTTCTTTCTGTATTATTATTATTTTTTTTTTTTTTGTGACTGTTACCCCAACAATTTGTAATAAGTGAGTCTCACGCCTCATGTACATGTACATCGCTCTTCTTTTCACAGCTGTTGACACATTTCTAATTTGTTTTTTTATGAGTCTGTGGAAAGATAGGACCATCTTTTAAAATACAGTTTTACTCTTGAATGTATGTAAAACCAAAGACAAATACACTGACTTAATAATATAAACCTTTATTAACTCTGAGTCCATTGAATATAAGAACCTTTATTTTTTTTTACCATTTAGAAAAACGTTGTCTCTTAGAATCAATTCTTTAATTACACAAACACACACAAAATGCCATTATGATTTAACATCAATGAGTTTATTACTGGAATGTCCTGGGTTTGAGCCAAGACATATTCTCTTTAAATGTGACGCTGATGTTTGTGTGTTTATATTGATTTTCAGCAGTCAGGATATCATTGACTATACCGTTATTATATAGAGTCTAATGGTACTGCAGCATTATTTCGTCAGTCTTCGATGTGGTGACTCTTCTTTGGTCTCAGTGTGTGACAATATTAAACTGACATCCAGAAATATGTGTGCGTCTCTACATCCATGCACATCTGGAGGCTCGCTGGTGTTTCTGTGTCAGAGTGTGAAGAAAAGCACTGCCTCTGGGAAAACTAAAATAACATTCAGACTGCTACTGTCCACACACACAGAAAAGGCTTGGTGAACTCTTAAAGAAGAAACCGCTTACACTATAGTATATGTCATTCCTGTAGTGTGTGTATTTATGTGTTTGTTGCAGAGAAACAAGAGTATAACATAAAAAAAAAGTCAATATAAAAACTGGGCTCAGCACATCAAAGTATTTGCAGGATGTGAAAATGCATTTATATCCCATAATGCACCCATATTTTTAGGAGTTACAGGGGGTTCGTCATCTGCCTTTCATCCTCTGACAGATGTTATTGGTCAAAAGCTAATTTATGAAAACCCTGGGCGTAAAATGACTTTGTTTAGACTCGTCCATTAATTTAGATTTCTGGTAGAGAAGCAACAACAGAATCTTTTATTTACAGAAGGGAATAAAGAACAGCAGATGATACTGACTCGGAATGTGCACAGCTAATCATGCTATTGACAGCTCATAAGGCTATTTACGCTCATCATAACTATATATATTATTAAAATGATATTATCCTTGTATGGTTTTTAACACATATCACTGCCGTTTCATAAAACCAACCAAGTTGACACTTAACCATCTGGGGAAAAAAAAGCAAGGAAAAAAAAAGACGTGATGAAATATCTTTAATGAGACCCATTTTCTCATATAAATGAATCAGTTATTTTAAAAAGTAGAATTTCAACACATTTCTTCAGTTGTTTCATACAAACTGTCATGGTTTATTAATGTTAACACAATGGCGAAAGTAGTATTTGAGATGAGATAGTTTGTCTGTTGAGTAAATACAGTAGATTTGGTATTATCAACTGTAGATTGAAAAGAGGACAAAACTATGGTACAAATACAGCGATGATCATTATGCTGTGAGGGGTGAAGTTGTGGTGACATTAAAGTTGCTGAATCCCTGTAAAAAAAAAAAAAAATTTATTGATACATTAAAAAAAAAAACCAAGCAGTATTGCCTTAAAGTTGCTGACACATACTTTCATTCATTCATTCATTCATTCATTCATTGGATGTATCCGGCCTCACAATACAAAGGCCAATGTGAACTTTCAGGCATTAATTACCTTTAAAACAACACAAGTTTCATGCCTCAACCATGCTGCAATAATTCAGGTGACAGATGAGAGTGCAGTCTGCCACAGGGAGCAGGTGGAAGGTGGACTGGTGGTGATTAGCTAAGAGAAAAAAAAACAACAGCACACACTGAGTAAATGAGTGTGACAGTTTAAATAGGCCACCCAAATGGTGATGGCAGTGTGCAAGCTCAGCTGACATGAGATGACTCAGAGCACCACGGCACCTTAAGTTACCTACCTCCACTCATATGCACTGGAGTATCACAGATGAATTGAACCAGACAGAACACAACTCTTTATCCTTGTTGTGTTATGTGTACTGTGTTCCGCCTGACGTCACTAAAGGAAACACCAAACCATGTACTATATACTAATGTGAGTTCATGACCTAACCCATAAAGACCCAGTTTAACTTTTGTGGCAATTCTCAACCCTTTAAAACCTGACGCGTCATCGCTGACGCACCCTGTGCATTTGCAGTTTGGATGGGTGGAACTCTTTCAATTGTGCAACTGAGAAAATTCCAAAAGTTTCTGAAACCTGAGACCTTGCACTTTATAGATTTTATTGGGTCATTATAGTAATTTCATCACATTTGTACTAGAAGCTGGAGAAGCTGTTTTATCAGTTTTATAACATGTAAATTGTAATGTGTGAATTGTGTAGGTGGAAGGTTAAACTGCTGCAATAAATAAAAGGTAAAGCAAACTAAAGATGCAGGTGCTGATAGAGGAGAGAACGTCCAACGCTGGATCTGGTACTTTTATCGACATCAAGAACACCGGGCCATGGTGCACCTGATCAGGGTGGTAGGTCAACTGATCAATTATCCCGGGAGAGAACGCACACAGTTACGTCACCGTCAAGCAGCATACACAGTCTCACTAAGCAAACCACCAAAATATCCAAACTGTGCATTAATGCCCGCTGTCTGAACGCAGCCTGCGACTGGCACTCGGATTCTGACCAGATGCACTGGTACAACACTGGATACATTTCAGAATATGTCATCTCAGATTTAAGTTTTTGTGCAACATGCACAGTTATGCATGTTACTATACTTAGTGAAATGTATTTCTGTATCTTCAACCAATAGCAATTTCAAATAATAATTACACAAGATAAAAAAAAAACATGAATACAATTTTTGCTTGTTTCTCCTAAAAACAGTCTTGTTCACACTCAGAGTTGAACAAACAGAGCAGATATTTATAATATAGTGCATCCCAATGCAGGGAACTACAGTCATCATCATTCCAACATGGAAAATCTGTGCATTTCATTTGCTTCAATGACTTTTATTTATTTATTTATTTATTTATTTATTTATTTTAATCTCTGTGAGCTGGTTGTCTGTTCATGTTCAATATAGCAATAGCTAATGTACAGCAGAAGACTGCAGTACATGAAAACTGTTACTTGGAATCAGAGTCAAAGAAGAGACGGGAAGAAAACACACCGTGTTCCAACACAGGGTTTAGTTGTTGATTATGTGTTTCTTCTTCAATGCACTGAAGAGGAGATGATCATCACTTAAGTAAACACTTAGAAATGTTCAGGGACAGATCCAAAGGGTCTGACACATAAATATAATATTTAAAATACATGCTCTTGTACTTGAGTTTGTTCCGTCAGTGTTTTACTTCATGTTTACAGTGTGAGACACTCACAGCCGTCTCCTATAGTTTTCCATTTTCATTGATTTTCTCCATAGAAAAGGAATCGAATCATCATCTTCTCAAATTCACCCTTCGTCTTTCTGCACTGATTGCACACGTCTGCAGATACTGAAGCTGTCGATGAGGAGGAACAGCTCCAGGATGCTGATTTCTACTCTCATTAGATTTGCTGTTTCACATCCATGGGACTCTCTCTTCAGAAATAAAGCTCTTTCTCTGAATTTGTTCACTGTTTGTTCCACTTTTTTATGTCTCTGCTGGTACCAGGCCCATGATGATAGAACTAGCACTGGCAAATAAAACAAAGTATCAATGCAGCTCCAATTTCAGGATAGGGTTAGAATAGTGACATGACAGTCATGTAGAGTGTCCACAGTCCAATAATGGATCCTCTGACTCTCCTCTGACTGAAAAGCTTGTATTTTCTTGTGCATCATTTATTTGATCTGAGGGCCTCTGAAGTTCACTGTCAGGTGGAAGTTCAGACTGACTGTATACATATGAATCTACATTCAGGGTGTTATTACATTTCATTATGGAAAATAAACAGTTTTCATTTCAGTTTTCTCTACTTTTAATAATAATAATTAAAAAATAAAGATTCAGTCAGATTCAGTCCTATTATCAAGAAGCTGTGTGTGGTTCTTTCAGGTTCTAAATAGTTTTAGAAAATGTTCATCAATTCCTGCAAAACAGTCACAGTAAAACTCAAATCAGCTCCATTTTCTGTATGGTTTAGTGTTTGTTGTAAATACCTGCACTATAGATCTGTTTGGAATTAGTTAAACAAGGTCAAAATCGTCAGTTCTTGTCTGAACTGTGGCTCAAAAATAGCAGCAAACATATTAACAACAGGCTCTTTACGACTTCATAGTCAAACTCACAAGTGAGTCTGTGTTAATACTGTGTTTATGTCTTAACATTTATCATGTAACTGAAAATGACTTGTTGTTCAACACGTTTCACTAAGTTAACAGTTAACCTTCACACCTCTTCCCTCCGTCTTTTCTGAATTTACACATTTCTGTTCATGAAAACCCAAAATACCAACAATCAAAATACACAGGCTTTGTTCACTTTTTTGTTCGGTGTCAGTGGAGCGTTCCTCCACTAGATAATAAATCAATGAATTAATCAGTATTTAGGGCACTTTCCCACAGCGTACTCGAGTCCGTATCCGAGTCCACCATGTACTCAAAGTCTGTTTTATTTTGTCTATGTGAACACAACCGTTCTGTTCTGCGCCTGAGTCCACTTGAGAAGGTGCACAGGAAATTTGCGTGAGTAAAATTATTCAAATTGAAGAAAATTTGACTCTACTCGGACAACATTTGGTCCCTCTCTAAAAAGAATGAAAGTTATTCTTTGGGTAGAGCTCTCCAAACTCAATTTTGAGCCAAATTCACTCAATACAGTGTCAAATTTACTCTTTTTGAGGAAAATACCTTTGACCCTGGAAACAATGTTCAGTAGTTTTTCCTGTGTGTTCCTGGATCCAGGCCACCCATACTCCGGCGCCGTATGATGCTGTTTGAACGTAACCATGCCGGAGTCCAGACGTGACCTGATCACCATTCCGTCTACAGATGTGGGTAAATCACCATGAAAACATAGACGGCGCTCCTGTTGTCGACTGAAAAAGCCTCAGATCCATGTGGCACAGGCTCACCGTATCTACCGAACCATTCAGTGATATATCTGGGACAACGAAGGTCGCTCTTCTTCTCTTTTCCTCTAACAGGCTAACAGATAGGTAAGGGTTTGTCTTCTCAGCGACAGGATTCCCTCCACATCGCCACCTACTGTTTGGCCCTGGAACACTTATTCGTACTCAGGTCCGGGCCGCGATACGTGAGTGTGAACACGATATCTGTGGGAAAGGTGTGAATGTACTCGAGTACGATACAAACTCGAGTACGCTGCCTAAAAGCACCTTTAGTTAGATATTACGTCCCCTAGTGGAAAAAAGAAAAAAAAAAGAAGTAAAAGGCCCTCTTCATTTTAATTCAGCAAATTCCTAAATGAACACTATTATTGTAATGGAAACGTAAGGTTAAAATAAAGGTTGCTGACCTTTGCTCTAACCTTAAACATGTTTTCTTCGCTTTCAATTCCTTCTTTTTTCTCCTCTTGCCTCATCTCTGTCCAGCCAACCCCCCTCTCACCCTCTTTCTTTCCCATCCCCATCTCATCTCCTCTTATTTTCTGTGTCATTTAATACAAGAAAGGCAGTAACAATGGCTCCTCTGGGAGAGTTGCGGATCAATTTCCCTGCCCCTTGGTATTGAATGGTGTCTTTGTGCTGGGGTAATGCATCACAGTCAGAGACTTCTCTTTTGCTGCCCTACCCAGCGCTCTTACTGGAAGCTATCACGACACCCAGCTCTCTGCAATCGTTCACTTCCTCCTCCATCCTCTGACACTGCTGACATGTTCAATTAAACACAGTATTGTTGCTTTAGTGGAATTATTCTTCAGTAATGAGATAGTAGCTTTAGCTCTGGAGGTATAAGATCTCAAGAGCCCTATTAATAATCTGGGCGGGCAGCGTGAATGAGTAATTCTTGGTCCTTTTTCAACAGCCACACAGACTTTTAACCTGCTGTTAAGTTACTCAATAGCTAATAGCATAAGACTGAGGTTGTTCGTGCCAGATCCCTGTTGTAAGTAAAATGTGTTACAGTTTCATGGAGCAGCAGGGATATACTTGTAATTCTATATATATATGAGATCCACAAAGTGCTGGGATACACACTGAAATAATAAAAAACACATTCATTTCCTGTTGACATTTATGGAATATTTTTAGTCTTATTGCAACACAATCTGAGAAGTGAATTCATATCAGTTTTATCTCTGTGTAAAGTCATTTTTAGCCTAGCTTAGCACAAAGAGTGAGGGCAGAGAAATGTGAAAATACTTTAAAATAACTCTGAAACCACCCACTCAACACCCTGTATCTTTTTAGTCACCACATAGATACAGATATATTGTAGATTTTGAAGTAGATAGCATAGAACGCTGTTGTCGAAACACAGTTAGTGGAATGACGATAGATTGTACACAATGAGTGGAAGTTGGAACCATGACATTGCACATTGGTTTTGGAACTTTGAAGCCCTCACCATCTTGGCTTTTTGGAGTCAGAAGTAACTGAATTTGGACAGAAGTGATGGAACTACAGGAGCCCGAGGGGTCAGCGGGAGATGGTTTCAGTGAAATGGTAAACTTTGTCATTGTACAGTCTTGTTAAAGGAGCCTGTTGTCTACAACTACAGACGAACTGTCCCTCAGGAAAAATGCGTTTAATAATCAGTAAATTGAAAAAATGGAAGCCTGATTCTGCAGGCGAGTGATCTGTCATACATACCTGAAGGTCA